>JAJEJO010050467.1:1436282-1667467 GCA_020662805.1 Glaucomys volans
AAATAAAAAAAAAAAAAAGTCAAAGGGAGATCAGTAGAGGACAGGAACCAAGGGGTGGGAGGTATGTAGGGAAGGGGAAAATTCTTGAGGGAGGGTGTTATTGGTTGAATTATGTTGCTATACTGTGTGCATGTACTAATATGTAAACACAAATCCCATCAATATGTGTAACTATAAAGAATTAATAAAAATATACAATATTCACATATATTTTATGTGCATGTCACATAATAAATTAAAAATAAGTTACTTTAAAAAAAATTTCTAAGCTGTGATTGAAGCCATCAGTTAACTCAGTTCACCAACTTGTAAGAAGGCAAAATTAGCATACAGGATTCTTCTGGAGCCTGGTTCCAGGTCTGGAATCAGAGAAATTGAATCTTAAAGTTAGGTTTGCCATTTACCTGTTGGTTAGACACAAACAAATGGTTTCATATATTAATTCAGGAACTAAAAGAGACAGGCCAAAATCATGCGTAATTCTGGGATTGTGGGTGCTGTCATTCTGGGGGAGAACAGCTAAACAATTCAGTAAGTATGAGTGTCATTGAGAACCTACTATGTGTCAGGCTCTTTTTCAGGGATCATAGGTGTATCAGTGGAAAAGACAGTTGATGTATTTGTTCTTTTGGCATTCTTATTTTAGTGGAGGGTAGACTGATGAAGCACAAAAAAAAACCAAGATACTGTTGGCTCTATATCTGTGGGTTCTGCATTTGAATTTAACAAACTGTGGATCCAAAATATTTAGAAAAAATTGCATCTGTTCTGAATATGCACAGTTTTTTTCCTTGTCATTATTACCCAGACAATACAGTATAATGGCCATTTATATAACATTTCCTTTGTATTAGGTGTTATAAGTTGTAGATGATTTAAAGTATAGGTTATATGAAATTACTTTGCCATTTTATATAGGGATATGAGCATCTGCAGAGTTTTGTATCCTCAGAGGCCCTAGAATCAGGCCCCCAGAGATGCTGAGAGATGACTACTTTCAAATAGTGATCAGTATCATAAGTGAGATGAAACACCAACTGCCTTCACTCCTTTGGAAGTCTCACCCAGACTCTTGTCTTCAAACAGGATCGCTATGTGACGACCAGTGCTCTTCTGACAGTAGGCAGTGTCTCTCCTGAACCCCAGGGTCACTTACACAACATCCCAGTCAACACTTCTACTGTGATTGAGTCTAACATACATAGAACTAAACTTCTTATTTTTTTCCTAGCAAATATGCTCTCTCCCATGTCAGTTATTAAAAACTACCTCCTTGAACTCACTCACATGCAAAACCTCAATCCTTTCTTTCTTTTCTCTCTCACATCCAACTGGTCAGGAAGCCCTGTTATTGTCTTGATCATCAAAACGTGTCTAGAATCCAGGTCCTTCTCACTGTCTCCACTGCCAACACTTCAGGTCTCTGCTAACATCATTTTCCCCATTATCCACAAAATATTTATTGAGTTCTTGCAAAGTTCATGACATTTTTTCTAGGCAAAATGACCCCAAAATTGTGGGGCCTAAATGTGCCTTCATGAAACTTAGATTTTATTTGAAGGGTTAAAACACATTCACTTATGGATAATTAATCATACAGAGTCATTAATATGAGTATAGGAGGAGGAATAAAGTCATCAAATCCTAGGAGTTGAGAGGAGACAATGAACACATAAAGCTGGGGTAAGATTGCCAGATAAAATGTAGGATACTCAATTTCAGTTTTTTTTTAAAAAAAATGAATACATTTTAGCTTAACTGTATCCAAAATATGGCATAGAACACGTTTATAACATCATTTTTTAAAACCTGAATTACAGCAACATTCTTCAGGGTTCTTTGGCTTTTATTCTTTAAAGTCTAGACTTAACAAGGGAGTTAGGTGATCATTCAAAATTATAAATCAGATCATATCCCTCCTCTTCTCAAAATCTTTCATTGACTTCCTGTACCTGTGGATTCAGCATTGAGATTTAACCAACCAATCCAATCAGAAGTCAAAACGTTTACAGTGGTCCATAAGGTCCTACATGATTTGGATCACCATTGCGGCTTTGACCTCATCTGCTTTGGTTTACTCTGTTCCAGCTGTATTGACTTCCTCACTATGCTTTGAATACATCAAATATGCTCTGCCTCAGGACCTTTGTGCTGACCATTTCCTCTGCTTAGTTATCTCCCTCAATTCCTTCTGAAACATTTCCTGCCCTTTCCTAACTAAAATTGTGAAGTTCTGGTGCCTGTCTTCTAAAATCCCTATCCCACTCATCTACTTTTTTAAAATTACTTTTCTTTATTAAAAAATTCAAATGTATGCAAGAGTAAAGTGTAATGAAACCCCAAATATGCATCACCCAATTTTAACAGTTATTGACTATGGTCATCTTTTGACATTTACCCCCAACTACTACTCTTCATCTCAGGTTATTCTGAAAAAAATCTGAGTCATATGGTTACATCTGTAATCAGTTTTTCTCAGTATTGTGGTAGTTATATTCTATAATGCCACTGTGAACACTGAATCAGTGAATGTGTAACCACTGTTCGTAGGGGAAACATAAAGGTAGGTTCCTGTGAGCCCTGGGTTACAACATTTCCATTAACAGATCAACCCACACCCTTGTTTTGTGTGTTTCTATATAAGTGAATCTCATTTAATATATATATTTTTAACTCTTTAACATTGAACTAACAGCCAAGAGCACGGTAATGTGCCTGAAAGAAGTATTTTCTTTGTTAATTACATCACAGATGCCTTCTTCTCAGGAACACCAGACAGCACTTCAGCCCTATGTATGGGGTCTGTTTTAAGCTGTGACGTCACCAACGGAAATTATAAAAATGTAAAAAAAAAAAAGTGTCTCTAAAAAGATTGTGAAAAGGACATTTGCTTATAGCACAAGAGCTGAAGTCGGATGGCCATGTTGCTCTGTTGAACCTGGGCTGGGAATGTGGACTTCAGGAGACTCAAGCTCTTTGCCTCGCTGCCCATGTCCTTGGATGACCGTGAGAGTGCTTGGAGCATCGATTTTAAGGTCACAAATAAATTTTAGCAAGTTGGCAAATTTGTAAATATAGAATCTGCAAGTAATGAAAATCTGCTGCATTTTATTATCTACCTCCAACAGAATCTTAAAAAATAATCAAAATATTATCATTTCACCAAAAATTTAATAATTGCTTAATTTGATCAAAAATCCAGTCACTGTTACATTTTCCTATTTTTTGCTATATTTCTCAGATCTCTTTTAATCTCTAGAGTCACTTTTCATTCTTATCTGTTTCTGTCTTTTGTTTTTACCTTGAAATCCTTGGTTGAAGGACTTGTCATTTGTTTCCCATAATCTGGTTTTGACTGTCCATCCGGTGTTTTCTCACATGGACCTCAATCCCCTGCATTCTCCTCAATATGGATAGATCTGGAGGCTTAATCTCAGTCGGGTTTTATTTGTGTTTATTTAGGGCTGTGTTTTGTACCTCCCTCAGAGAGCACATAATGTCTGTCTGTCTCTCAGTCATATAAATCGCCACTGATGATCATTTTCTAAATCAGTGGCTCTGTAGCAGAGGCAATCCTCTCCCTGCAGAGGACACTTAACCATATGTGGAGACATTTACTGATGTCGATAGGTACAGAACAGAGATACTGCTAAATACTCTACTGTTGGGGCTCAGGACATGCATTCCCACAGCCCAGTACCTTGTTATGTTTCTCCCACCCACGTATCTCCTGCCTCTCTTTCTCCCCTAAACAAGTCATAGAAGCCAGAATTCCCTTCCCCAAGGCAGATCATAGAAACTAGAACTCCCCTCTCCCAAAGCAAGCCATAAAACCTAGAAAGGACACTCTCTACCCTCTCCCTTGAAGACCCTTGATACAGAGGATCCTGCCCCATACTTGGAGAGAGGCCTAGAAGAAGCTAAGCAGGCAGGCCTTGCGGGATTTCCCTCAGACTATTGCCATTATATCATATCATTTTTTCCCAATCGCATTTCTATATGGCTGTACATTATTCATTGAATCTGAGCAAAAAAAAATACACATTTTTCTCCTGGATCTTTATTTCTGAAGGCTCCTGTGTCACATAAAATTTTAAGTAAATAAATGTTATGCTTTTTCCTTGTTAACCTGTCTTTTGCCATAGGAGTTTCAGCTGTGACCCTTAGGACGGATGAGGAAATGCAGCACACCTTTCTTCTCCTACATTATAATATACCGGGCAGCATGCCCACCACAACAAAGAATTGCCAAAATGTTGGAACATTCTATCATTCCCGTTTCACTGATGAGATGAAATTCTTTTATGTAGAGAAGTTCTCTTAAAATTTAATGATAGCCTTCTGTAATCTTGAGGTAAAAGTCATACAGAAGTGGCAGCATTAAAACATGGTGATATCTTCTGTTGTCCTGATTTTGGCCAATATGAGCCTATTTAAGTAAGAGTCCATCCGGCGCTCACTCGTTCTCTCTCTCATATCCACAATATTTTTCCCCCCTTTTCTCTCTTTTTCCTTTCTATATTTTAAAAGTTTTAAAATTTTATTTGTTCAAGTTAGTTGTACATGACAGTAGAATGAATTTATACATTTTGATAGATCATACATAAATGGAGTGTAATTTCTCATTTTTATGATTGTATAATATATGTATATATTGAAGGATCACGTCAGTCATGCAGTCATACATATACATGAGAAAATAATGTCTGTTTCACTCTACTATAATTCCTTCCCCCATGCCCCTTCCCCTCCCCTCACTCCCCTCCACCTAATATAAAATATTTCTATTCTTCCCTATCCCCCCTCCTTATTGTGAATTAGCTTCTGCATATCAGAGAAAGCATTCCACCTTTGGTTTTTTGGATTTGACTTATTTCACTTAGCATGATACTCTCTAACTTCATCTATTTTCTAGCAAATGTCAGAATTTCATTCTTCTTTACAGCTGTGCAATATTCCATCATATATATAATCACATATATATCACATTTATATATGTAAATATATATAAATGTATATATATAACATTATATTAATCACATTTATATATATAAATGTATATATATCAATATATATATATATATATATATATATATATATCACATTTTCTTTATCCATTCATCTGTTGAAGGGCATCTAGGCTAGTTCCATAGTTTAGCCCTTGTGAATTGAGCTGCTATAAACATTGATGTGACTGCATCACTGTAATATGCTGATTTTAAGTCCTTTGGGTATAAACTGAGGAGTGGGATAAGTGGGTCAAATGGTGGTTACATTGCAAGTTTTCTGGGGAATCTCCATACCACTTTCCATAATGGTTGCACCAATTTGCATTCCCACCAGCAATGTATAAGTGTATCTTTTTCTGCACATCCTTGTCAACATTTATTGTTACTTGTATTCTTGATAATTGTTGTTCTGATTGGGATGAGATAAAATCTCATAGTCATTTTGATTTGCATTTCTCTAATTTCTAGAGATGTTGAACCCAAGGTCAACATAATTCTGAATAGAAAAAAATTGAAAACATTCCCTCTAAAACTGGAACAAGACAAGGATGCCCTCTTTCACCGTTTTTATTCAACATTGTCCTTGAAACTCTAGCCAGAGAAATGAGAAGAAAGAAATTAAAGGTATACAAATAGGTAAAAAAGAACTCAAACTATCTCTATTTGCTGATGATATGATTTTATATTTGGAAGATCCAAAAAATTCCACCAAAAATCTAGAACTAATAAATGAATTCAGCAAAAAAGCAGGATATTAAATCAATACCCATAGATCAAATTCATTCCTAAACAGCAGTATTGAGTCCCCTGAAAGAGAAATAAAGAACATTACCCTATTCACAATTGCCTAAAACAAAAAAAATAAAATACTTGGGAATCAATCTAACAAAAGATGTGGAAGACCTGTACAATGAAAACTACAGAATAGTAAAGAAAGAAATTGAAGAAAACCTTAGAAGATGGAAGGATCTCCCACGTTCTTGGATAGGCAGAATTAATATTGTCAAAATGGCCATACTACCAAAAGTGTTATACAAATTTAATGCAATTCATATTGAAATCTTCATAGAACTAGAAAAAATGACCATGAAATTCATTTGGAAAAAGAAGAGACTGGGAATAACCAAAGCAATTCTTAGCAAGAAGAGTGAAGCAGGAGGCATCACAACACCAGACCTCAAACTATCCTACAGAGCTATAGTAATAAAAACAGCATGGTATTGGCACCAAAACAGACATGTAGACCAGTGGTACAGAACAGAAGACACAGAGAAAAATCCATATAAATACAGTTATCTCATACTAGACAAAGGTGCCAAAAACATTCACTGGAGAAAAGATAGCCTCTTCAACAAATGGTGTTAAGAAAACTGGAGAGCCACATGTAACAAAATGAAATTAAACTCTTAAATCTCACCTGGCATGAAACTCAACTCACTGTGGATCAAAGACTTAGATACTAAAACAGAGACTCTGCGACTATTAGAAGAAAAAATAGGCCCAAATCTTCACCATGTTGGCCTAGTACTGACTTCCTTAACAAGACCGTGAAGCACAGAAGTTAAATCAAGAATCAATAAATGGGATGGACTCAAACTAAAAAGCTTCTTATCAGCAAAAGAAACAATAATATGAAGAGAGAGCCTACAGATTGGGAGAAAATCTTTGTGTACCTCAGATAAGAACTCAAAAAACTTAACACGAAAAAAACAACAAATAACCCAATCAATGAATGGGCTAAGAAATTGAACAGACACTTCACAGAAGAAGATATACAATTGATCAATAAATATATGAAAAAATGTCTTTACCATCTTTCAACAAAATCATGTCTTTTAACTAAACATACAACAATATTTTTATTATATGTTTTATGGCTTCCCTCTCTAAAACAGGAATGTTATTCATGAATATAATTAAATATCTGAAATAGTGTCTGGCACATAAATGACACTTAAATATTTGTTAAGTGAATGAAAACAGTGAGTGACTGGAAGGGGTGGTATGTTAGATTGTGTGGTCAGAAAAACCTATAGGCAGATGGTGCATTATTTAAGACCTGAATGATGAGGAGGTGGTAGTGATGTGAGATTTGGGGAAAGAGCATTCTAAGCAGGGGGGAGGCTGAACGCATAGGTTCCAGTGCAGGAAGTCGCTTGACTTATTTGAAGATTGAAACAAAACCCAGGTGGCTGGAGCAATGTAGGTAAGGAGACATGCTACCAGGTCAAGTTGAAAAGGTAGCAGGGCTATTTTATTTTTTCCCTGGGAAAAAATTGAAAGGTCTTAAGTAGGAGAAGCCTTGAATTGATTTACATTTTGAAAAGGAGCACTTTGGATGTTATGTCAAAAAATGACCTTTGGAGAGCATGGGTAGAGACGTTGAGACCTGTGAGGAAATTATTGAGGTAGATGAGATTGAATGGGTGATGTATGTGTGTATGTGTGTGGGAGGGTGGTTCGTGACAATAAAGATAGAGAGAAGCAATCAAAAGATGAGAAAACTGAAAAATTCAGATGTATTCTGACTTAATGCAGTTACCATCAAAATCCAGTAGGTTACTGTGATATGCATTTGTCTTATAGGCAAGGAATGCAATTTGATAATTTATAGCTAATATGGAAACATCAAAGCACAAATTCCCATACCAACACATGATTGTCATTAGTATTGTTCAAAATATTTTCAGTTTCTAACCTCTTGGAACATGGTAAGATTATCCTGCTGTCTTCCTTGTGGTTTGTGGGGACCACAAATTATGAACAAAAGTGTTGTGTGTCATATTGAGCTACGGTACTTAGTTGTGGATGTGAGATTCTCTAGAGGTCTCTTTTCTGCTAAGATGGTGAGATGATGGTTATTTGTCTGACTGGGTAACTTTATCAGTAACTATAACAAGCAGATCTCTCTGTTAACCAGCAATAGACATGTAGCCTGATATCCTAAGTCAGTGAGATTTCTTTTTTCTACAGCACAATCCAACCTACTATTATTGGTACATGAAGCAAAAGACAAAATCGTGAAGACAGGAAATGTAACCATTTTGTAGGAAATGTCTGGAAATAACCGTTATGCAAAGACAATCTCTTCAGTCTGTTGAAATACATACAACTAACAAACTGGAATGAAGCAAATTGTGAAATGTGCCTGGAAATGGGATAAAAATATAGCTTACCCCCAAAGCTTATTAGGAGAAGAACTTTTTGAAGGAAACTTTGACCTGGTTGAATCTTGCCCAGTATTAACCTAGTTGAAAAATCTCACCATACAAAATTCAAAAGTCAGGAGAGCAGGAAGCAAGCAAGAGAGTGGCTGAAAGAGATAAAGGATTGTAAGATCATGAACTGTGCTGGAGATTAAAAAAAAAAAAGAAAAAGAAGAATGAATGAAATACTTGGCTGGATTTGGGTCGGTTTGCAGCTGGTGAACCTGACCATCTTCCTAATCAATACTATGAGATGGGATCAAATTGATTGTACAGTACATGAAACACACTCCAGGAGAAGCTGCTGAGACCTAGACACCATGATATATTTGGTGTGACTCACTTATTTACTCTGTGCCACATTTTGGTCAGTTTCAATAAAAATACAGTACTGAGGAACTTTTCATTTGTTCCTTTCCCCATGCCCTGTGTCTCCTTGGTTAGCAAACCTGGCTAGCACTTTTTCCTTTACAATGCTTATTCAAGATTTTCTAACCTGGCACTACGTTGGTAACTTCTCTGTTTGTTTACTCTCTATTTGACCTTTGGAAAATTATGTGATAGGCCAGAAGAACACACACATCTTTCTCCTCAACAGTTAACCAGGGCTATGGATGTATTTACAGACCAACACTTGATCCCTTGATTCCCCATGCTGAGAACAGGAGATTAGGTAAGCTTTCAGGAAAATGAGATAAGTGCAAATGATGAAATAGATAGCATTCCTGAGTAACTTTCCAGGAGTGGAGAAATTCTCAGATTAATAAAGGGTGAGATACCAAGTCAGAAGTGTATAGACACTTTTAAAAATGTGGAGTGTGTCCCTATGGAAAAGGTCACTTTGAGGAGCATAATTGCAACTTGGAGTGAAGGTAAGCATCCTGTGCATAAAAAGTCCAGACAGGTAGAGGAGAAGGTGGATGAGAGAGAGTGGAAACTCCTAGACCTGATGCTGACAGAGGGGGTGGCTAAGTGCCTCTTGCAAATTGCTGACAAGAACACAAGTTCCTCCCAAAGTCGATCTCATTTCTTTTGTTTCTTGGATAGACAGTGCTAACATGATTCATAACTTGGCTTAGAAATCGTCACCCGTCTGATGGTGTCATGAGCAACATTGCTGAATGCTTCCTGCATGACATTCCTTGTGTGAAAAATAAGCAATTGCATTTCTTTTCTGCAGTTGCTTCCCTTTCTCCTTGGCCCATTGTATTTCCTAAAATAACCTCACTGATTCAATGGAAACATTTTGTGGATACAAATATGTCTTTAATGTCCTCTGACTGCCAGATCTAAAGATTATGAATGCTGTTAGGGTCCATGTCTAGGTCACCCATTTTTATTATGTCTGATCCCTGTCTAATTTCTTTAATAAAAATCACAGTCAGGAGACCGATTGGAATGAAAGAGCAATATTAATATGCACTGATGTTATCAGAGTCTATCCCAGAGCCTGGTGGGAAGTGATGACTCACTAACAATGATGGGAGATGAATGAGTGAATTCACACTTTACCAGTTCTACACATGAGACCGGAACCTGCTTTCCAAGCACTGACAGCAGACTGCAAGAAACAGACAAGTTGTTACAGGGTATCAACATGGTAGGATAAGTGCTGTGTGTCTATTGTTAGCCCTCTGTGTAGAATGTAACAGAGCTTATAAAAATGATATTTAACTCCACCAGGAAGAAGTTGGATTAGTTTCCTATGACTGCGGAAACAAATTACCACAAAGAGTGGCTTAAAAGAACATAAATGTATTCTCTTATAGTTTGGTTGCTCAAAAATTTGATATCTGTCTCATGGGGCTAAAATCAAGCTGTCACCAGGGCTGGTTTTCTTTCTAGAGGCCCTAAGAGAAAACCATTTCCTTGTTGGTTTCTTTTCCCAGCTACGAGAGGTTGCCCACATTTTTTGGTTCTTGACTCCCTCTGCCATTTCCAAAGCCTGCAACATTGCATCTCTATGATCCTTCCTCAGTCGTGTCTCCCTCCAGCACAGACAGAAAAGGTTGGGGACTTAAGGACTCATGCAGATAACTTGGGCCCACAAGAATCAGCCAGAACAATCTCCCTAACTCAAGGTCATTAACTCATTAACTAATCATACTTGCAAAGTTCCTCTTGTCAAGTAGGGGAACTTATTCTCAGGTTCCAGGATTAAGATATGTACCTCTTTTGAGGCCTACTATTCTGCTTCTTGTAGTAATTAAAAATGAAATGAAGAAAAGCCTCCTAAAAGGGGCACCATTTAATTGGAGTCCTAAAGGCTAAACTGATATTCTTGAGGTGAATAGGGAGAGGGAAAAGATGGAGGGAAGGGACTCTTGGTCAAATGGGACCTCAGGTTTGATGGGGGCCATATGTACTAAGGCCAATATGTGACTCAAAACATTGGGAGTTAGAATAGGCATGTACTTGGTATTTCAAAAGGTATATGGGTATGTCCTGTTACTTCAAAAAACACATAGCCAAGAGTTTTGCTGCTATTACCTTATTAATTATTGTTTAATTGTCAGCCTGATAAGGGAGGTAGGTGGCATTATTAATAATGATAGAATTTGTTGTTTGTTTGATTTTTATTTTCAAACTGCAGCTGCTAGCCAGTACAACAATGAAGGTGTGATCAAAACAGGGTGGTAAAGTCAAAGGGAAAGAACAACTTGAATTGTAATGAGAGAGACAATATGTCTGTTCAGTTAATTGTGGGAGAAATTAATAAAGGAGTTGTAGGCTGTGATTTTGAGCTACACTGGATCAACAGTCCATATTATCATAACTGTACATTTTATGTGTGCTATGTGATTTTTATTATATTGAAGCCTTTCAACTTTGAAATTTTGAGGTAAAATGCAAAAGTGCTAATAAATGTCTATTTCATAGTATAACTTGTTATCATAAGAAGACACAATAGAATAGACTCTGGTCTTTGGGCTGTGAAAACAATTTCAATGTTCTTCAGATTAGGTATAGAATAAAGAATATCTAAGAAATATTTGGAGAAAGAAACCCTACCAACACATAATTCTGTACCCAGTGAAAATATCTCTCAGGAATGAAATGGAATAAAAACATTTTCAAATAAAGGAAAACCATAAGAATCTGTCAACAGCAGATCTGTTCTAGAAGAACCAGTTTTTGGAAAATCTTCGTTTAGAAGGAAAATGATCCCCGAAGGAAAACTGGACCATCAGGAATGAGGAAAGAGCAACTGAAATGGTAAAATAGATTATTCTTCTTTTCATGAATTCCTTAAATATGTTTCATGGTTTAAAGCAAAAATTAGAACATTTTCATATGAAGTTTTCAATGTGTGCAAATGTAATAATGTAAATAATTACAAAGGGGAGGCTAAGGAGGTCCATTTGGTAGTAAGATGTTTACATTTCATTCGCAGTGGTAAGATATTAGACTACATAGAGTTTTAAAAGTGAATGTATGTTGTAATCTCTAGAATAGCTACTAAAAATATATGGTGGGACATAGTTAAAACCCAGATGTATTAAAATTAAGCACTAAAATGTTTTAATATCTCAGAAAGAGGCAGGAAATGGAAAACAAAGGAATGAAAAGGAGAGGAAGCAAATAGAAAATAAATAATGACAGATTTGAATTCACAATTATTACATTAAGTGAAAATGATCTAAGTACAGAGAATGTCAGGATAGATTAAAAAAATGAACCAGCTACACAATGTCTACAGGAAACTCACTTCAAACAAAATGATACAAGTAGGTTAAAAGGGTAGAAATTACATGCCATGCCAACACTAACCATAAGAAATTTGGGGTGGCTGTATTAATACCTGACAAAGTAGACTCCTGAGAAAGATTGATTACCAGGCTAAAGAGCTGTGTATTTCATCCTGATAAAAGGGTCAGTTTACTAAAAATAAGTGATAGTTCTTAATGTTGATGCACCTAACAACATTTTGAAATACATAAATCAAAAAATGAAATTGATGAAGTCCTAACTATAGTTGGAGATTTCAAAATTTACCTCAGTGATTCATAGGAATAGTGACAAGAAATCAGTGGCGATACAAAACAAAACACCTAAACAACACTATCAACCACTGTGGTCTAATTGACGCTTATAGACCATCCCACCCAATAAGAGTGGAGCACGTGGGGTCTGGTCTTTCTTTTTAAGTGCACTCACCAAGACAGGCCATGTTCTGGGCTAAAAAAAAAGTTAATAAGCTAACAAGAACTGAGGTAATACAAAGTACATTCTCTGACATACTTTTAGAATTAAAGCAGAATAGATCTAGTTTGAAGATATCAGGAAAAAAAAATCTCCAAACACTTGGAAATTAAAATACTCTTCCAAATAAAATTTATCTATTTTGTATGTTGAGAACTGCAAAACACTGACAAAATAGATAACAGATGACCTAAATAAATGGAAAGACATACTATGCTCATAAATTGGAAGTCTAAATCTAGTAAAGATGTCAATTATCTCTGAATTGATTTGTTTAGTACATTTCCAGTCAAAATTCTGGTAGGAGATTTGTAAAGATAGAGACAAACTGACTTTAAATTTTATATGGAAATACAAAGCAATAAGAGTAGCTAAAACAATCAGGAAAATGAAAAACAATTGGAGGAATTCTATTATGGACTCACTATAAAGGGATAAGGGATGTAAAGGGATAAAGATTCACTATGAAGGGATAGAAATCAAAACAGTCTGGTGTTGGTGAAGTAATAGACACAAAGGTAAATAACATTGCAGAGAGAATCCAGAAGCTGATCCATACAAATATTACTATAGCCCTGATTTATTTTTACAAAAGTACAAAGACAATTCAATGGACAAAGGATAGTCATTTCAACCAAGGTGTTGAGATATTAGAGGCAAAAACACATGTATGTTTTTAAAAAGCCAAAAGTCAGAACTTTGATTTAAATCTCATGCTCCCTTGTAAAAAAATTGACTCAAAATGGATGGTAGGTTGAAACTCACAACATTAAATTATAAACTTTTAGAAAATAACTCAGGAAAACATTGTTAAATAGCCAGAATTAGAGTTCTTAGACTTGACACCAAATTGACAAATTATATTTTAAAAGAGGAGGAAAATATAAGCTACAGATAGAGCAAAAATATTTGCAAGTCACATATCTGACAAAAAAATTGTATTCTGAATATATAAATAAACTCTCAAATTTCAATAGTAATGAAGTAGGACAGAAGAGGCTGGACACCTGAGGAATCTTCAGGAAGCAGATTTATTGACTGCGGGGGTTCAGAGGTGGCTCTTGCCTAAGAATTCTTCCTCTGAACAAAGATTTTAGAAATTCTTTGAACTTTATACCCTGGGGGTAAGAGGGTGGTGGGGAGGGGCCAGGTGTGCTTGGAGATTCAGGACAAGTGCTTTCTCTTCCATCCTCTAGACCAGACACAGGTTTCACAAGTTTTTACCAAGAAAACAAAGAATATCTTTTCCTACAACAAGCTTACAGACTCTATCACACCTTTTGTGTGCAAACCTGGCATTTACAAGAAAGAGGAAACTACCAACCACAATAACCTCTGCAGATATCCTGCTGATCTGACAAGAGGAGAAACTTAATTATGGCAAAGTTCTTTTGGGTGGGGTTACCTGGTCTGCTTCAGTAAGAAAACAAATAACTTAATTTTTAAAATGTTCAAGCAAAAGGCTTGAGCAGATACTTCAAAGTAGATATAAGGTTGGAAAATTAGCACATGAAAAGATAAGTCATTAGCCAGTTGGGAAACGTGAATTACAACCAAGTTGAGAAAGCAGGACCATCCAAATGGCTAAATTGAAACATACAGACCTGACAGTTAATACCCAGTGCTTGAAGGATATGAAAAAATTGGTACTGTCATACATTGCTGGTGGGAATCCAAAATGGTACAGTCACTTTTTTACACAGTATGGCAATGTCTTACCATGTTAAACAAATAATTACTATATGACCCACTAATTGTTCTTCAGGACCTTCATTTCTAAAAACAAGGAAAGCTTATATCCACATAAAAACTTATACACTAATGTTTTTTTTTATTTACTTATTGATTCATTGAACACAAATGGAGTACAGCTATTGTTTCACTGGTTGTACACAAAGTAGAGTCACACCATCTGTGCGTTCATGCCTGTTCACAGGGCAATGGTATCTGTCACACACTCTGTTATTAATTTTACCCCCCGCCCACCCCCACCCCTCCCTTCCCTCTATGCTAGCTATCTTTCCTCCATTCTTGCCATCTTTCCCCCCCACATTATGCATCATCATTCATTTATCAGAGAGACCATTCGGCTTTTGGATTTTTGGGATTGGCTGATCTCACTTAGCATAACAGTTTCCAACATCATCCATTTACATACAAATGCCATAATTTTATTCTTCTTTATGGCTGAGTAATATTCCATTGTGTATATATACCACAGTTTCTTTATCCATTCATCTACTGAAGGGCATCTAGGTTGATTCCATAATCTAGCTATTGTGAATTGAGCAGCTATGAACATTGATGTGGCTGCATCACTGAGGCAATCTGATTTTAAGTCCTTTGGTACACTAACGTTTATAGATAGAATAATACTTAAAATCATCTTAAGTGAAAATACCCACATATCCTTCTAGGGATGAATGGACAGTCATACATTCATTCAAGGGAAATTATTAGGTAGCACAAAGGAACAAACTATTTACATACATGACAACTCAAATGAATTGCAAATCAATTATGCTATTTGAAATAAGCCAGACTCAAAAAGATCACATACTGTAGGGTTTCATTTATACATCATTCTGGAAAAGGCAAAGCTATTGGACAGTGTTTGCCTGATGTTCAAGGTAGGAGCAAGATTCCAGTACCAAAGTCAGTGGGAGGAAATTTGGGAACCAGAGGTATTATGGTGGTAATTACATGAATCTCTACATGAATTAAATTTGTAGAAAATATTAAAAAGAAATAAATTAATTAAATAGTCAGTATTACCATATGATAGCTTTTTAAATGAGAAAAAAGTATTTGGTAAAGATGGTAGGAACTGATGAGTCTTTTGTATGTCTCCAGTTTACAATGGTGTTTTTATATTGCAAAGAAGAAACATAAAAATTGTGAACTTGTTCCACCTGAAGATCTGAAATGCCCAAGAAGCCCAGAGCAGTCACAAAAGCTGTCATCTAAGCATTTATAAACAAGGTCCTCTCTACCTGGTTCCTGGGGGTCAAAATCAAATGTGGCATCACCACAGACTGAAGAGAAGAATCTTGATGTGGAGTCCCCAGGAATGTTCAAAGCTCCTACATCTCCCTTGTGGTTAAGACTCAAGTGAGAGGCAAGCCCTGACTGTGGCCTGCTTGGAAAAATGCTAGCTTCCCCAGTGCAGAATTTGGTGTGGGGAAAGGAAAGAGTGTTGATACTGGGTAATTGTGAAGGAGTTGGAATGCAAGAACTGGACTAAGTTGTCAAACATTGTGCTTCATAAATAGCCCTGATGCAGAGAGAGCTGATGAAGTCCAGCCTAGGACAGTGATGTTTATGAAAAAGTTACTGGACTGGAGGCTACAAGACAGCACCTTAGCTTAGGGGTCCCACCGACCTTTAGACGCCCAACCTTCGCATCTATATGTCACATTAAATTCTATCTCATTAATACTGGGAGGTCTGCCTGCCTCCATGAAAGGACAGATTCCATTATACTTAGGACCTCAAATCTGTAGCTGTGAATATGGAGATCTGCATCCCTGTAACACTGGTAGGACCATAGATTTGTCTAGATCTGTAAAACGCTTACTTGAATTAAAGTATGCTGTGGTGCCTCATGATGGGACTCCCTGAGATGGTGTGACACAGTGGAAAGAACCTGGGAATTGTTCTAAGTCTTTCCTCTGTTCCAACCTAACATGTGGCTTTGAACAATCTCTTACTGTATTCCAATTTATAACTCAGATAATCTGTGTTGCTTCTGACCCCAAAGCTGGAAATAAAGCCCCCCAAACTCCAAAGATGAAATGACTTGCCTTGGGTAATGCAGACATTTTGGACCATGAATTGGCTTGAACTCAGATCTGATTCCAGGCTCAGGGAAGAGATGAGGAAAGTATCTTGATCTAATTAACTTCTGAGAATTAAAGGTTATTTCCTTGAGGGGACAATTAGACAGATAGATTGATGTAGAGAAAGGTTAAATATCAGGGACTAGTGAGGTTTTTTTTTTTTTTTTTTTTTTTTTTTAACCTGAATGTAGGACTATGCAATATAATGAATGATACTTACTAGATCTAGATAGGAAATTATAAAAAAAATCCCTTCTTAGGCACAAAGCAACTAGTCACTATTATTATACTATTATTACATCCCAAGCACATGAGTTGGGATTTACCAGGTATTGTGGTGACCTGATGTTTCTACAGAGGAGATCAGAGTGATATGCTATGGGGCTCAGATCAGAGAGTCTTGTTAGAAGGACAGCAAATGAGAAATAATAAAATTACTGGGAAGGAAATGTGTACAAGGCAAACTCTATTTACAAATGGATAAAGCATATCTGTTTACCCTTGATAAAGAAATGTTGTCAATGTCGAAGTCAAATAGATGAAGTCTGGAAGAGGATAAGGGTTTAGAAATGATGGCTTCACTTTGGAGGTGTTATCAAAGATAAAGCAACCTTTTTGTAACCAAAAGTGTCAGATCCAACAAAACTTCTGAGTCTCCTTTTGCTTCCTAGGCAAGTCTCCATCACTAACCTGGTTGGTCCAGGTTCCCCAGGTTGTTCTGAGGTTGTCTTACTTATCTGTGTATCTTTTAGTCTGGTCTAGTAGGGTGTCTGACATACAGCAGGTGCTCAGTAAGTGCTTACTGAATAAGCTGATAATGTGGTTTTTGTAAGCTCTGAAGGGCCACAGAAAGGATTACTGTATGGGTTGAGGTGATGCCTCTCTGGAGTTGCTTTAATTTCAGGCACGGGAACCCGTTTTCATGCTTGATGTGGGCAGAGGGAGGATTAAACTCCAAATGTCCCCTTCTCTCTCAGGGAATTGAAGCAAACCCAGGGGAGCTTGACCCTTGTATGCTGGCACTTGGATGGTCTCTGCATTGTGGTTGTACCAGGCCTACATCATTATGTGGTGGGCTTGGGAGTATATTCCTGGCAAATCATAGCCAAGGAAGGGAATCAATGTCAGTTTGCAGATACCTGATCAAAGAGACCAAGGTGTTTGGGAGAAGGGCCGAGCAGGATGTGAGGAGGTCAGAATCAGGGAGAATGATGTGGAGCAAGGTGGGATAAAGTCAGTGGTTCATGAATACAGTGGTGTTAGAGGCCCCGAGTGGGAGCAGGTAGCCAGTTAAAAGTTCAGGTGAAACCAGATACAAAGATAAAAAATGTAATAGGAACACATCTGGGTTTCTTTCACCTCAATTTTTCATTTATACCTGGAAACACCTTGATGTTTACATCTATATGTCATATGTATAAATACAAACATATATAAGTATAGAGGAATATATATATTTACTATACATATGAAATTTGCCAAAACTAACATAAGCCTAGCAAGATGATAATTCAATTTATTACAAAAAGTAATATTTCATGTTTTTTTAAGCAATGCCTAGAGAGAAAGACTGACTTTACTTGTGAGTATGAGCTCCCTTGCTAAATGAACCAAATTATGGAGGATGAAGGGGGTGTCCCTGGAAGTTCTTCAGACTCTGACCTGGGATCAAATACAACCTGGTTCAGAGAGCTCTGGGCACTGCAGTACTTGATGTGCCAGTGGGTGGAAGACCTCTGCCCCTGAGATGCTCCCAAGGGTTGTGGGGAAGCTCATTATACCCAGGTCCCTTTGTTAAACCATGTAACTAGAACTGGTGATTATAGGAAACAAAACTCCATGAATTAAATACACAGAACATCTGAAAAATACCAAGTGCATATCATGTTTAATCAACAATCACCAAATGAATAAATAAAAGAAAGTTCCTGATTAAATATAAGAATGAATCCAACTACAGTAGCATGGTGTGGTTTCCAGATAAACTAAATTTATAGCAGTACTCAGACAACAGAAAGACAGCTCAATGATGCAGGTCTTAACTTGTCCCTCTTTGAAACAAATGCTGAATCCTAGCTGAAAACTGTTTGCTCAAAGATACACAGAGATGTACATAAAAAATGTATAGGTGGATTTCAAGTGGATGGTGTATGCAAAACTCTATTAGAGCCCACAGAAGAGATTTTTCACTATTTGTCTCCAATGACCACCAACCTTCTGAAACAGACAGACAGACATATCTTTTCTACCCAAATGAACAGAATCGAGGGTTTAGGAGTTAAACTCTTTTCTGTGGTTTTTGCAATCCCCTTAGAATAGAGCTCTAAAAGGAGACAGACAGCTGTTTAGGAAAAGCATGAGGCAATAATCAGCCAACATTGCTTACCAAAGCACAAAGCTCTTGGGAGCACAAGCCTTATTCAAATCAACCCCAACTCTTTCTCTCTCTTTTTTAAACCTTCGAATTGAAAAAGTAGGCTGGCACCTTCCAAAAATCTCTCTGTAATTTACCTCCAAAATAAACAAAATGATCTTTGGTTTTTATTTTTATTTTTTGTAATACATAAATGCCAGGGCACACATACTGAATTACCATTCAGGATGAAGAACTTTGGAAGGCTGCAGTTGTTTTTGTTTTTGTTGTTTTGTTTTGTTTATAGAAAGAAGACTAGTTCTGCCATGATTTCCATGGTCAGTGTCTCTTCAATTTCTCAGAGAGCAGGTCCAGCTGCAGGGCAAACACTTTGCTAAATGCTGACATGTTATTAAAATGAACCTGAATTTGATTACCACACTACCAGTAGCTGCCTCCACTGAGCAAAACTGCCCACCTGCTGGTTACAAATGCAAACTCTTTTATTTGGCCCCAAAAGTCCTTTTTATTGTGACTGTAAACAACCTTCCCAAACTTGGATCACTCCCTTCTGCCGGCCATTGCTTCCCACCGATCACTAGCCACACAGTGCTTTGCCCTGGGTCTACCTCTGCACTTTGCTCTTTCCCAGTCACCTTCCCCACTCTCACCGGTATTCCCAGACCTAGTTTAAAACCTCTTCCTCTGTGAAGGATTGCCTGAATGTCTTGGGAGGAGATGGTACCTCCATCCTCTGCAGTCTAGCCGGCACTGATGCCTGTCTGAGTGTCTGTCTCCCCAGTGAGCTCCTCCAGGGCAAGGACTGGAGCTTATGTCCTCAAAGAGGATTGAATGCATGGCAAGTCTCAAGGAATATTTGCCAGATGAATGAATGAATAAATGTTGAAATAAAGTACAGAATAAGTCTACAAACTCGTAAGCAGTGGAAGAAATGGCGTGTCTGGTATTTCCTGTGTGTGTATGTATGTGTGTTAGTGTGTTACTGGAAAGGAAGAGACAATTTAAGACTAACCAAGAATTTTCTTGGAAAATTAACATCAAGTTTTTCTGGCTAGGAGCTGTTTTGTGGAAGGGTTCCATTTCTCATGGACAATAGAAAAATGTGTGGAGACCTTCAGAGCTTAATGAAATAATTACAAGATTTTGATCTATGAGAAGAACTTTTGTTTTTCTTAAAAATGATAAGCAGACTGTCATAGGCAACAGAGACAAATGCTTTCCCCACAGGCTTAATGAGTGCTCTGCATTCTCCAGCGATGCTCTTACTTGGGAACTTCTATATAGGTTTGTCCCACAGGACTGAGATGTTTATAATGAGGGTCATTTTCAGACCACATCAAAAGATAGCTTCTACTAAATTGTACCACCTGGAGGTAACTTTGCCTAAAGGCATGAAGGAGCATGGTTCTCAGGTGGATTGTAGGGCACCACTCAGAGCCTGGGGTAAGTCAGTCTACATGGTCAGAGCCTGTGGGTGGGGTGGGTGGAGACAGAGGCAGGTGACAGAACAGGAGTCTTGTCCCAAGTACATTGCCCCTACCTTGGATGTGGAACTTTGGATAAGGTCGTTCCTATCTGTGATTTGTTTCCTGTGGTTCTCAAAAGTGAACTCTAAGAACTATTTTTGCTCTGAGAGTAGGTAACTTTAGGAGTAGGTAAACCCTTTCTTTAATTTTTAGCTACAATATTACTTCTCTTATTTTGTATGTCCATTGAACATCCATGTAGACCAGCTTTACAGAGCTTGTTATATATTACAATTAAGACTGACTTGACTTCCCAAGTTTCCCAGGGAAAAATGCATTTTCTCTGAGTGTTTGCCCATATGCAAAGTGGAAGAAAAAGAAATTACAAATCAAGAACTGCAAGATGAAGAGGTGCTCGCATTTACAGAGTAACCATTACATGCTAATCACTTTAGATGCTTCCAGAATCTGCACGTAACTACAGTTTTATCCTGATTGTACAAGAGCATGTAAAGAGAGCATGAGAGACTGAGCATTGAGACCACTCAGCTCAGTTCATATTTGAACAACCTCTTCCTCTTTTGCCTAATTAAATGTGTATGTCATAGAAAGAATACTAAAGAATATAAAAATACAAGGAATATAAAAAATGTTTTTTTTGCGGCCCATTCCCACTAGAACTGAGTCTGCCATTTACTTCACCTCTAGTTATAGTTTCTAAAATGGTGAATTTTACCATTTGCTCTTTCTAAGTCAGATATGTGTTATGGAGTTCATATAATAAAATATAAAATATCTTTGAATAATGTAAAGTAACCACTCAAAACTCCGTGTTCTATAGAAATGGAGTTTTCACTGTGATGAAGGCAGAAATCTCTGGAGTCTGAGTCTGGCTCTGATACTTATCATGTATGTGCCTTTGGGCAAATTACTTAACCTCTTTGTGCTTTAGGTTCCCCATTTGTAAAATGGAGATAATCAGAACAACTGATGTTGTGGGGTTCTTAAGAAAATAGCATGCATCACAAACACCCAATCCTGCAGTGCCTCACACATGGTATGCATGCAATAAGTGTCAGTTTCCATTAGTGGTATTTTCCCACTAGATTGGAGTGCCCTGAGAGCAAGGACCCCATCTGCCTTTTTTAATATCATCAGTACCCAGACCACCAACTGGTACTTGCAAAACATTTAATAAATATTTATTGAGTCAATATAGCATCCAAACTTATTTACATCACCACTGCCTCCTTCTACTAGACTGTACACACTATTACCAGAGTAATATTCTGAGAGTCTCTTGAGATACATTTCCAAAATAACAAGTGAATTTTTGATCAGTTCCAAGTTCCACCTTTTATACACAACATCTATAGTTTATGGCCTCTAGGTGGTTAGGTCTCTTAATAAATATGTTAATCTCATTTTTTTTTTCTCTTGGGGAAATAGGACATGAGGATGGCAGATCCAATATTAAACTCCTGGTTTGAATAGGCAGGCTAAAGTTGAGACATTTTAAAACCTGCTTGGCACAATCAAAGGGTTACACTGACGACATCAAAGTAGAACACATGGATTTAAATTCTTCATCACAGTGACCCTAGTGAACATCTGATGGAGAAAGGGTGGAATTGAGGGAACCAACATTTGTTGCTTGTTACCAGAGATTTGATAACTGATCTGAGTTAATACCCACATCAGCACAGCATTTTACATCTCCCATTTTAAAGACATGAAATCAGAGGGTCAGAGAGATTAACTAACTGGCCCAAGGAAATATAAGATGATTTGAAAGGAGGTCATCTTATCTGAAGCCAGTACTTTCTGTACTAACCAAGCATGACACATAGAACATTTAAAGAAAAATTTATTTTAACTCTATTTTTTCAGATTGATCAGAGATGATGGTAGAAGTGATGTTTGGCTTGTATTTTATTGTCCAGTGGAACTTCTGGAATATTTCAAAGACTCAGTTTGCTCTTTGGGGTGAAGGGGTTCCCTGGAGGATGGGACTTTGCTGGATAAGATTCCTCCCAGCCCCATGTGATCCTGGCCCTGAAGTAGGTTCTTACCCCTTTCAAATTGGTATTCTTTGTTTTTTTTACAGGCCTTGCCTTGTGGCTCCTAGAGGGTAGGTGGAAATCTCTCTGAAGGACAGGAAGGACAAGGCCAGGAGGAAGACAGTCTAGGACTGTGCTAAGGGCTCTTGGATATGGTGGAAGTTTTGGGAGTTCAGAATTAATTAGGTTCTCTCTGTGTGGAATGGGAGAATAAAAGCAACTGCAGCAGGTACAATATTAAGGATTTCACTTGTTTTATGGTATTTAATCTTCACAACTAAAATGCTTGCAAATATATATGATTAAAATAGAGGCAGTATGGCAGGGTGGCATTTGCACTCTGGAAGACCTGGGTAGGAAATTTTACTCACTGTTGTCATTTTCCTCAACAGGTTTGCTGTCTGTTAATTAGATTTCATCATATCTACTTGTTGACTGTTGAGAGAATTGAATGCAATGAAAGTTAATAAGCTAATGATGGAAAGATATTAGTGAAGTTTTGGGAATAAAGTAAATGCTCTGTTAATGTCCCTGTGACAACAATTTCCACAAGGGCCACTCAGTTCATCAATTTAGCCCTTTACACAGTGGGCACTCAACAAATATTAAACATGGGTTGAATAAATGAATGAATGCATAATAGGTGCAACAGAGGATATGTTAGAAGGTCTGGACCTCAGACCAAGAGGTTGAATCATAATATCAGTCCATAAGGCCATCCAAAATAAAATTAATAAAATTTTCAGGGAAGACTTAACACATTCAGACTTTGCTTCCTACTGTATTTAGTACTAGGGAGTATTTAAGTATGTTGATGAGCTTCATCTGCACAGTGGCTTTTCTTTGGTCCCTCTTGTACACACACACACACACACACACACACACACACCTGATTTGGGAAACCTCCAAAAACAACCTTAGTTTCAGACCTTGGGCCCTGTTATAATGCTAGAGAAGAAAGCTATAGGTAGGAGATCAGAAATGCACATCTGATTTCCTCCAGCTGAATGCAAATCTTGAATTTGATATTATTTGGAATGAAGCACCTGAGAATTGTATCCTCCTGTTAAATGTTTCTCCCAAGTCCTGGACTACCTTTCATTCCCTTGCCTGGTCTGGACCTGAGTGGTTTAGTGATTATGATTGGGAAACCTCAGGGAAGTTTGGAAGTGAATGTAATTCTGGAGTCTAAGAAAGGTATTCTCTGAGTGAGAGCTGGAGCTGGACTCCCTTGACATCTATGGCTGGAGAGTGTTATTTCATTCATGCCTGGGATTCTCCTTCCAGTGGCATTTTTGGTTAATTATATTCTGTCAGGTCCTGGAGGTCACCTGCCCTAGCTGGGAGGGGACCCGGATGGAAGGAGGAGTCATGGTGGCCAGTTGAGTAGCGAGGCTCTGTCAACCTACAGTGTTCAGAAAAAGTAAGTGTGCACTTCCAGGGCGTAGGCAGAGATTTAAGCACTAGGGAGAAATTACTTTTATCCAGCGTTCCTCTGAAGTCTGGTGTGTAACTATGAATTCCAGGCAGTAATCATGTCCTCACAATCTCAGATTCTTTATCTGTGAAAATACTTTGCTCCCAGAGTTGTGCTGGGGATGAAACAAGATGTATATGAAATGCTTAAATGAACTGCATAAATAAGATCCTGGAAAGACTGGTAAACAGAATTGCTTGAACTGGTGTATCCACATGTTAATTGTAAAAAATTCTCAACTTCCACTAAAATATAATTTTATTTGACAGTTTCTACTTGACAATTCTGTTTGAAGTCACTGAATTTAACTGAAATGAATAAAATTCTATTCTTTAAAAATATTCTGCAATTTAATTTTTGTACTATTTCAGAAGTGCCCTTTCTGATGTTGAATGAGGGAGTCTTACTGTATAAAAAACTGAGTTTCTAAAATAACCACATTGTATTAACCCATTTTTTGCTTTGACCCAGCATTGACAGTGTTTGCTCCTGGAGGCAAGTGTCAGTAAACCTGTATAAAATCAAATGTCCTCTTCCATGGTTCTGTTTCAACACTTTGTCACAGTTTATGTCTGGAAGTTTAATTCAAGACCTCCTCAGAGCTTAAACCCAGGTGACTTAGCCCTGGTGCCTGGAAAGCAGGAAGATTGTTGCCTAGCAACCAGAAACATTAAAAAAGATCCAGTCCATCTTCTGTTTAGTGTTCACAGCCCTCTTGATTTTCCAATACACATAGCAGATGTTGAGCCTCCTGTTTGAATTTTAAAGGCATGAAACAGAGTAGTGAAAAGTGGAGACAGCATTTTTATTTGCAAACTAACAAATTGGCTTCAACTCCAAATCTTCAGGAATTTGCAGAGGCTCATTTCCTTCATGTTGATTTTTTTTCCTTCTTTTTCCTTCTGTAGATGAGCTATATTTCCTCCTTTAACCTGTGAGGAGTTAAGCTTCTTTCAAGCAAGGAACACTTGCTAAGAATGTTGATTAAAAAAAAGACAAGGATAGAAAAAGACATCTGGAAATCATTCATTCATTTGTTCTTCCTTTTACTCATTGGTAAAATAAGAAATAAAATACAGTATTATTTGATAATTATGAGCCAGAAATCACACAATCTTTAATTCAAGTGCATATCCTCAATCTGAATGGCCATGTTTGAAATTGTTTGACCATTATGTTTTAATTTTTTCATAAAAAAGAAAAATAGTCCTTCTTTATAAGGGACTGTATGGATGAGAATTCAATGAAATAAAGTAAGCAAAGAGATCAACATAGCTCATGGTGCAGAGGAAGACTCAATAACTTGTAGATGGTACCATTGTAGCTGTTGTAATTTTTGTTGCTTAATGCTCACCCTATGCCCACATTATGATATAGAGATTTCCATTACTTAATGGAAATGAGTGCAGACTCTGAAGTCAGACTACCTATACGTCCCTAAGCAAATTTTCTTAAGTGTAAAATGAGATGAACAATAGCATTTTACCCCATAGGTTGCTGTGAGAACTAAATGAGAATTAAAAACGAAACAACAACAACAAAAAAAAAACAAAAACAAAGAACAGTCCAATGCCAGGCACATCGTGTTAGTGCCTTGTAAAAGTTGGCTACTATCAACATTATCACTATCATGCATCACTGCCACTGGAGTTACTAAGATGAATAGCTCACGGCCCCTGTCCTTGAGGAGTCTTGTGGAAGTGCAAGAGTTTGTTGGAGCACCCTTAAAAGTAATTACCTAGAAAGGAACAGGTACAATAATGGAGGTATAAACAGAAGGCTGCAGAAGCCTCACTAGGGTGTTACCCTCCTTAGGCAGCCATTGGACTATGGTTGTGTTGAAAGATAAACTTGCACATGTGAAAATTTCGGCAGATAGTGATTCATGAATTGGTTATCTTCTAAGTAGGAATAGTTAGGGGCTCTGTCCAAGGAGAATGAGCAGAAAGCTTTTCTAGAGGAAATGCTGAGGCAAAGCAAAGAAATGATCTGATTGGTTTAAGTTTGAGCAGCTGCCTTTCTTGGACTACCCCAGTGGGAAGTTCAGGACAACTTAAACTAAGGCCTGGTTGGTTGCCTGTGATTGGCTGAGTAGTTTCAGTTTCTTTTAAATTAGCCACTTAGGTTTCTATTTGCTTAGATAGGAATCCAGGACATTAGAACCACCTTAGTCTGTTGGCCTCCCATTTAACTATTTTAATAGTCTGCTCACTTGGCTACACATTAGAATCACCTTAAAAATTACTGATGCCTAGATTGTCCTCCCAGAGATTCTGAGAATTGGTGCTGGGAATAATGGGGCATCAGGAGTTTCTAAGGCTCTTGGATGATTTTCATGTGCAGCCAAGTGAAGACTTACCGCAAGGTAATCACCACTTACATTGATCATGTTTACTGCAAAATTGACACAAGTATCTGAAGGGAGCCATGAGGTTCTTCTCTTTGTGATCTTTCCCCATGCATATCAGAATAAGAACTGCAATAGTAGTGCTATAATTTGCTTCTGGAATGTCCCTCAAAGGCCCAGGAGTTAATGGCTTAGTCTTTAGCCCGTAGCGATATTGGGAGGGGGTGAAACATTTAAGGATGGGGCTAGTGAAGTCAGGTCATTATGCTGTTGAAGGGATATTAGGATCCTGGCCCTTTCTCTCTTTTGATTTCTAGCCACCATCAGGTGAGCAGCTTCGCTGTGCGCTCCTGTGATGATGTACTGTGCTGCCACAAGCCCCAAAGCAACAGGCCAGTCTTGAACTGAAACCTCTGAAACCATGAGCCCAAATAAACCTTTCCTCCTTATAAGTTGATTTTCTCAGGTAGTTTGTCACAGTGATGGAAAATTGACAAACACAAGAAGCAACACCTCTGATTTTCCCAGGTAATAGTACTGGCATTAATACTAATTCTGACAATATTCTTTTCATTTACTTCGAATATATTGTATCATTTAATTATACTAACAACCCTGAGAGTTAGGTACTTTCATCTTCTTTAAAGAGATAAGAAAAACAATAACATTTAATTAGATTATCCAGAATCTCACAGCCAATAAGTGGCTGATGTATCTGTGCCCCTCAATTCAACTATAAGTCATCACTTCATGCCAGAGCCCTGAAACTGGACCCTGGAAATCAGCACCATTCACTACTTGCATGGTCTGTAGGCCTTTCTCCTATAGGCACTTGCAAATGAAAAACACTAGGTTAGTTAGCACAGTGAGACTCCAGGGCTGGGTTTTGTGTTGATATGCTAAATAAGTCAAGTTAACTGTAAGACATCTTTGGTGGGACAGAGACTGGGATCTCACTGGGGACACAGGAGAATTGGTGTGGACTGTAGTATGGACTTGCAGAGGACAGGATGGGGGCTGGGCAGGTACTGAGAGCAAGTTACCATTAAAGCTGGGGAGAAACTGGGGTGCAGGCAGAGTTGCTCTTATGTATCATGAGAAGCAGTTGGGGCCTGGCATAAAGACCATGAGCCAGCAAAGAACAACTTCCTCCTTTCTGGAAGTTTCTGAAGGCTCAAAAGTTCTGACCTGGGTTGGGAGTCAAAGATTATGAGGTTAGAAAGATAAGGGAGACAAAGCCAGACTTCTTATTTAGTGAAAAATTATCTGCATCTATTTGGAAGTAGTGTGGGCCTGCTACATGCCCCAGATTGTTTCTGCATACTTAACAGGCCAGGCCAGTGAGAGATGGCTGATGATTCCTTACTATACGAGGAGTCTCTACCCACAGAAAGGAACCTCAACTGTTGTGTGAGGAGGTCCTTCTTCTGTGCCAGGCATTTTGCATATAGTATCTCACTTAATTATAATATTCTTATGCACTTTGAATCATCATGTTCTTGCTACAAACAAAAAACATTAACCCTCAGAAAATAAGTATTTTGCAGAAGATGAAGCAGGTGGGAATGAAAACTAGGGAAATGCCTCCTACCTGTAGCCTGACACCAAAGACAGAGGAGATCATGAAATTTGGGAGCTCCCAGTGTGTGTTTCAGAGTGGGGACTCAGATTCCACCTCAGAGGACTAATGGTGAGATCCCATAGACCGAGACTTCCCTCTCTCACTAACCACTTATCCTTGGTCTGAGTTGATGTGATAGTGGAAGCAGGGGCTTGATAAATCTGAGATCAATGGATGTTTCCCGTGTTTGTAACCTTCCCCCTCTGCAGCAGTGTCTATTTTTCCATTTAAGTTCTTTCTATCAGGAGGGAGTGATGCTGTATTCCTCCTACCACTAATTCCCAGGTACTCAGCCTCCTATTTCTTGGAGGAGATAGTTTGGACTCTGATTTTGGTGTTTTCTTTTAACTATAATTGTTTCAGATGTGCTTATTCTAAATGACAATTCAAAATCTTAGAAATGAATGATAATAATAATGTTTTGTTAGCAAAGAAAAGACTGTTATAGACAACTATAAAAAACATTCTGTTTTTAGTCTTTCCCGAAATTCAAACATCATAATCCTTCTGGGGTGTGCGTGTATGGAGCACTCATTCTCCAGGCTTCTTTCCTGTGTGATTAAGCTCTAATTTGAGCACTTCTATAATCTTTCATTTTATGAAAATACTCTTTTATATCCCTTGGAGGTAGACAATGAAACAACTATACATAATTTCACAGCATTCGTCACATGTCCTTGCATAGGCTAGTCTTAGTCTATGAAATGTATTGAGGGGAAGGTCTGGTCTGATCACTGACTGGTGTCTGCAGTACCTGGATGATATCTCCTAACCCCATGAAGCTGCTGCACAAGAACAGTATGGTTTTCAGAGACCTTGGATTCATTCTCTTCTTTGTTGCTTAGAGCAAGTAGTGAATACTGAAGAATGTATCTAAGGAACCAAATGTACACAGATAATGCTGGGCTGAAGGACCAGGGTCTCATGGTAGGTCTCTGCTCAAGTGTCTGGGGTGAAATCTCTAGGGATATAGTTAGTGGGCTGGTTCCCAGAATATGGGTGGTCTAGGATCCCAGCTAAGGTGAATCTCTTAAGCAGTAAAGAAATGCCTTTCTTTCTAGAGGGGGATTCCTTCAATTTATTATACTGAAATTTGAGATATACGGCTTTAGTAGTTGACTAAGTATTTTATGTCTAGATAATTTTATTAAAATCCCCATCTCCATGGAAAACAATTAAATTCCAAGTGTCAGGGTAAACAATGGTATGGCTTATGTTTAATTTGCTGTATAAATTACACTCCCAAACAAATATTCTCTGATGGTTAAAAACAGGGGTTAGCACCCAAGTGGAGAGGTCATCTAATAAAAGATAGTTTCTTCTCTGTTTTATGCTAGTTGTAAAATATTTGGGACATCTCCCCTGCACACATTCCTCATATAGAAACATACAATGAATGTGTTCATAGGTATCCAGAGCTATCCAGAGCTGTCCAACATTGTAGTCATTACTGTCACTCACCAGGTTCAAGTACTCAATAACATGTGCTTTAGTTTTCTCATTATAAAATTAATTATTGGAGAGTTCAGGGCTGGGGAACATTTCCATCATTGCAGAAAGATTCTCCTGGATAACACTGTTCTAAACAAGGGTCCTTGTGAGACTCAAGAGACAAACTGGCTTTCTCAAATCATACCACCAGTTAATGAGAAAATCAAGATTAAACTCCACCTCCTTTGTATCCTGCCCAGTCCCAGTCCCTTCACAGGGTCTTTTAACTGACTGGTATTTGAGCATTTTACCACCACCAAGTCCTAACTCCTATAAAATGAAATTAGCCTATGTCCATCTCTCTGTCGTCTCTCTCTCTCTCTTCTCTCTCTCATATATTTGATAAAGTCAAAGAAACCAGCTATGATAAAGCTAATTAAGAAGAAATAAATGAATAAAGGACACCATGTTCCTGCATTGTAGGAGACACTGGTGTTAGATACTTTTAATAAGGGAGGAAAATGTTGTGTATGTACCCTAATTCCATGTGCTTCTGTGATCAGAGATTTGACAGTGATGGTCTCAGACTGGGTTCATATCCCTTGATTAAAAATTTTTAGCACTGACATTTATGTAGAAGTAAATGTTATTTTAATTTAAAGAAAAAATCATCAGATGGAATCTATTTTTTGCTTCGAAAATTCCCCTTCGATTGTAAACAGCATGAAATGAGCTCAGATTGGCTGTCACAGTAAAACCCTGTAAGGGAGGACCTTTGGCTTTCATTTCATACTCAGCCAGGAAAGCTCTCTCTATTGCTTTAAGACTTTGTTTCAAGTATTTTAAAGCATGAACAGTTTTTAGAGTTTCTTTTTATAACACTACTCATCAAGAGGACGATGTTGGTTGGGGATGAGTTGCAAAAAGAAATGAGTTCTTATTTCTGTGTCTTGAGTGCCATTTGCTGCAAATATCTTCTCAGAGCTCTTCCTGCCTCTCAGTGACATCAGCTGTGGAAGAACCTTTAGAATTCTTATGTTCTGTGAGAAAATGGCCATGTCATGACGCTGAGCATGTCTCTTTACCTTGTTGGACTTGTTTTATTTTTTTGCGAAAGGAAGGTGTGGAGCTAGCATTACCTGATGGGATAGCCTGAAAAGTCCTTTCTAAGTTCCAGGATCTAGTAATGTAATTACCCATCCTGGGTGGGGGATGAAAAGTTGGAAGGAAACTTGTCCATATATTTTCCAAAATAATAGTCTACTAATTAAAAATGTAGGCTTAAAATAGACTATCAGAGAAACACGATAAATGTTTTAGACAGGGAATCAAAATTATTTAGTTGATAGGATAAAAGTACTCAAATGGGTGTGAGAGGTGAGAAGACCTTTTTAAGCTAGTTTTGTATCCACAAACAATTAACATGTGGTTCGGTTTTCTCATTATAAAATTAGTACTACCTGGGCACTTTGGCAGTATGTTTTAGAGGAGATTCTATGTATTATCTACAAGTTGGTTGAAGAAGATGATCTCTTAGCTTGAGCCTACTATCAAATCAAATCTTCCTTGGGTGAACTATCCAAAGTGCTGAATCAGAGTGCATTAGTTTATGAAGGAAAGCCATATTTTGTGTGAGTGGTCTGTTCTTAAAGGTTTTGTATAATGTGTAATTTGAATAATCTAAGACCAATTTTCCCAAAGCAGAGAGCATCTCACAATGCCTTGTGAGAATGCAAAAATTCACATCTACTGTGGCAATTCCTCCCTGATTTCCTCTCTCTTACTGTTCCTTCCTTCTCATTCTTTTCTTATTTTCTGCCTGCTTTAGTACTCTTCTTCCTCCTGTACTCTGTCCCCCATTCTCTTTCATCTCCTTCAAAGATGATTTTATATATCTAGATTGAAAATAAGCTTCTCTCTCTCTCTCTCTCTCTCTCTCTCCTAAATCAGCAGCTTATTGTTTCATGGCAGTTATTTGCCCTTATTTAAAGTGCTTTATCATATCAAGCCTTTGTTTCAAAATTATTCATTTCAGGGATTTGTTTTTACACTAGTACTAGGATTTGATAAATGATTAGAAACTTTGTTATAGAATATAAAAAGGTTGTATATCATCATAACAGTGAGTGTTAAAATAGCACCCAAATAGTCACCAGAATCATCTGCCAAAGTTTTAATACATACAACCATATGGTTCACACAATTCTGGAAAAGGATAATAGTTATTGATGCCATTTATTGACAGCATAATACACTTTATCATTCACTTGGTTTGCTAACTTTGAAATTATACGGTTCTTGATTTAATAATATATATTTTAATACTACAAAATTTTCCTTTTTGGGGAGGAGGGTACCAGGGGTTTAATCTAGGGACACTTAACCACTGAGCCACATCTTCATCCCCCTTTTTTAAAAAAATGTTTTTTTTTTCTTTTTTGTTACTGCGGATTGAACCCAGGGCCTTAGTGCTTGCAAGGCAAGAACTCTACCAACTGAGCTACATCCCCAGCTGCTTCATCCCCTTTTTTAATTTTTAATTTTGGGACAGGGCCTCACTAGGTTTCTTACAGCCTTGCTAAGTTGCTGAGGCTGGCTTTGAACCTGTGATTATCCTGCCTCAGCCTCCAAGCTGCTGGGATTACAGGCATGTGCCACTATGCCCAGCTTCATTAATATTTTCAGTATTATCCTATTTCAAATTTGCACAAAATGTTAATCATACTATATTCTAAGTAACATGTAAGTGTGCCTACCACTCTTACAATGAGTTTCTCCTATCATTGGCTAACACTGATTCATAAAAATTAAGTTTAATGTTTTATAAAAACAAATGCATATAAGACAGTAAGTACTTGAGTAAATAGATTATCCTGATTAATTTTAACTTGTGAGTTTCATATGAGGTCCAACTACACATAAGCTAATAATTTAAGTGCCATGAGAGTCCCTGATGTATCTATCCTCTTTTCCTTTGGTGAATTTCCATGGTCATATTTCAACTTTTCAATGGAGATATTGTGGAATTGTGGTAGGAGCATGTGACTTGAATGAGTGGGTCCAAGTTGAAGTGACAGTTCCACTTGTTACTCCCTTTAGGACCTTAGAAAGATGCCTAACCATGCAACCTATGTTTTCTTTCCAGACAAAGATAGGGGGAGAGAGGTATTTCCCAGAAATTATGGTCTAGATATTAAGAGTTCTCCAGACTATGTTGAAGGTTTGGTATCTAATGCAGCAATGTTCAGAGATAGGGCTTTTACTCTTGAGATCATCAATGAATTAATCCATTGATGGATTAATAATTAGATGGTGTTATTAACAGGTAGTAGAAACTGTAGGAGGTGGGGGATAGCTGAAGGAAATTGATCACTGGGAGCATGCCTTGGAAGGGTGTATTTTGTCCCAGTTCCTTCCTGGCTCTCTTTCTCTCCTTTTCAGCTGCCATGAAATGATAAGTTTTCCTCCATATACCCTTATGTCATCAGACACTGCCTCACCTCAGATGAAGAAACAATGGAACCAGCTGACCATGAACTGAAACCTCTGAAGCTAAAATAAAATAAATCTTTTCTTCTTTAAGTTGTTTTTCTCAGGTATTTTGTCACAGCAATGAAAAGCTGACTAACACCAGAGTATTTGGGTATTAAATGAAATTATTTGTATGACTTTGTTTTATAAATCCTAAAGTGCTCTTCAAATTGCTAGGTGATTATTATTACTGGTAAGCATATCTTCTTTGATTACTACACAGAACACCATAAAATGAGAGAAAAGTTATTAACATGCTCACTACTATCAAGTCAGTATACATAGTTGACTATCTGAACCCTTGGGATTTGCATTCAGGGATTCAACCAAATACAGATGGAAAATATTTGCAAAATTTGCATCTTTTCTTCCTGCCATTTTTTCCTAAATAATATTGTATAACAACCATTCACATAATGTTTGCATTATATTAGTTATTATAAATAATATGGAGATGATTTAAAGTATATGGAAGGATTTGTATAAGTTATATGCAAATGTTTTGCCATTTTATATAAAAGACTCTAGCATCCACTGGTTTTGTTATCCTTGGAAGGTCCTGGAACCCATCTCTATTGACTGAGAGGAACTTTATTTATTTATTTTTGTGATGATAGGAATCAAACCCTGACCTTTGTACATACTAGACAAGCGCTCTCCCACTGAGGTGCGTACCCCCAGCCTGTATTTAATTTTTGCTATCATTTTTGAGGGTAGAATATCACAGTCACTTTAATAATAGAGATTTTCATTATAATATATAACATGTAGTATTTTCTTTAACTCAGGATTTTCTGTCACTTTATTTAAAAGTTCATAATATGTAGAAATTGCTCTGAAGACTTGATTGACTTAAGCTAAAATGATGGTGATTTAAGGTTTGCTTTTCTGTCTTATAGTTTTAATCCTTACAGAGCATTTTTTTCACATGTGAAGTACTTATTGAAACATTTACTATTCAAATAAGAATAAGCACTAAAAGCAAATCAGGTACATAGTGGTATTCAAATTCTTTGATAGGAATATGAAGAGGGTTGACCACATTTACTTAAATCTTGTTTTATATTTTTTCTCATATTGATCAACCTTCTTTTGTCCCTTTTACAAGAATTAATTTATATGTAAATATTAACAAATAAAAGTTCACAAAACATGAAGTTTGAGCTAGAAGTTCAATAGTAAAAAAATTAAATATTATAAATTCTATCTTTAGGTAATTTTTCTTTCTTTTCTTTTTTCTTTTTGCTTCTCCTTTCATTGTTCCTGGAATTACAGGCAGTATTGGCAATGGTATAAACATAAAGATATGAATCTTCCAGGTATAATGGAATAAATTATAAATATAAAAAGCATTGTTGTGAGTCTTCAGTCTCAAGTTAGCACATTCATTTGTTTTTATGCTAAATGCGTTCTATTTCTATGTATTCTTTGCACTGTAAATTCATCATCTTTTCTATCAAAAGAAGTGCTATTTCCTGTGTTCTCACTTAATTTAGAGCCCATGGTATCATAAATCAATAAGATTTGATGACAAATTGTCATAAAATATGATCATATACTTGAATTGTTCAAAATTAAAGCTACAACTTCCATAACCAGCTTTATCTAGTCTAGAGATGAAGTAGCAAAATTTGTGTCATAAGACTAAACCTCAAATTACTGCCCTATAAAATCTCTTTCACCTCAGCCCTCCAATTCTCTTTGGTTTTCTTTCTAAACAGCTAAATTCTGAGAATTCTTAGCTGAAATGTAAAAGCAAAAGGAAGTGTTGTCAATAGCAACTCCCCCACTTAATTCTTGATTCCCAGTTTTTCTCACCCTATTTTCCTCCCCTCATATTTTATTAATAAGTTCAGGAATATTACTCAAACTTTAACTGATGGAGTTACCTTAGTAACAGTGGGCTTGCAGTTGAAGATGTCAGTTGTGTCAGGCAGAGGTATTTTTCCTTCCAACAGTATTCCTCTGTAGTTTCTCCTTTAGGAAGAAAGCCTATTTAAAATAAGTATTTTATAGAAGTCTTCTGTTTCCAAAGGCGTTTGCATTTTTCCCTTTTCTTCAAATTTTAAGGGTATTTTCAGAGAAGAAAAAATAATTATGAAAGTACTGAAAATATCAGTATTCCTTTTGCATTTTCCTAATAGTCTCTAAATATTCCTAAAATTTTAATTCTAGTATAGTATTTTCCTAATAGTCTATATTGATTGCTTAGAAACAAAAACAGCAATGAAACTTTATTTTAAAAACCTCTGGCTACTTCTACAATATTTGAAACTCTGCTCTGCAGTGCTATTGGCACGCCCTCCTCTAATTGTTTTACTCACATGATTCCTGGGCATTATGCTAATTCCCACAAACAGCAGGACACTTCAGCATTCTACTAGATGCATGCCTCTTTTGCTATCTTTGCAAAGTCTTTGTTTAGTCAAAGGCAGTTGATTCCCACTGGGCAGCAGTGTAGATACTTGGACTCACAAGCAGGGGTATATTACGGAAGTATGATGAGACTCAGTGAGGAAATTTTTGGATATGAACATTAATCTTCCTTTCATCAGGACATGATCCAAAAAAAAAATCTGACCTGACTTTCCAAATTGGTATTCATGAAGTTCATTCTAATCTCGTGGAAGTAAATCAGGGTCAGCCCTTTTGAATGGCTCTGCCTTCATTTTGGAAAAGGTTATGGCTGAAGCCAGCGATATAGAGGTCTCCTTAGATCTAAGATCATCCTTGTGCAGATTCCTGGAGGGAAGTGCAGGACTCCTCTGTGTTTTCCTTAGTCACCTCCATTGAGCCACTTTGTCCTTGAATGGTGTTTGTTTTCCCAAATCAAGGCTGTTCAAGAGAAATTCCACTTCTGTTTTAATCTGTTCACAGATTCAATAGAGGGACACTTGCTAATTTTCTTTCATAGTTAAAAAGCAAAATAAATGAAAGCTGTCTGCATTTTGCATAAATTCATAATCCACAGTTGGTTGGGACATGATTTGTTCCTCTCTTAGGTGCAGGGTTTCCTGAATGAAGCAGATACAGGATATCTAGCTACCACCCTGATTCATCAGGGAATCTTGTTAGTAACTAGTTTTTCTTCTTTGATGATTTGTGTTTTGTGAAATTTTTGCCATTAAAGTGAAACAAACGTGAAAGTGTTACACTACATACAGATATGGATGTAGGGACATAACAGATAAAATGGTTTGATGGGGTTTAGGACAAGCTATCCCCAAATACAACACCTTGATATTTTAGAAATGGCAGAAGCAGGAAGGGCCCTCTCAACTTCTCTCTCTTCTCTGAAGCAGCTTATAGAAACTAGGAAGGATTTTTCTGATCTTCTCCAGAAGTAGATCATAAGACCCTCACTTGAGAGGTGCCCTTCTGTATACCCAGAAGAAGAAACCTGCTGATCTCTGAAGATATGGGGACACAGAGAAAAATCTGAACAACAAACCTGCAATGTCTACTCTACCTTATTGCATTGTACTACTTATCCGATCATACTTCTCACAACTACCCATTTCTTCACCAAACCTAGTATAAAAAAATGCATACGTTTACTTATTTCTTTGGGTCTTCATTTCTTTATGAAGTCTCCTATATCATACAAAGCTTGAATTAAATAAATTTTCATGCTTTTATCTTGTTAATGTGTTTTTTGTTATAGGGGCCTCAGCTATGAATCTAGAATGGGTGAGAAAAGATATTTCTCATTCCCTAATATTAAAAGTACAGTTTTCTCTTTGCAAAAGTGTGAGACCATCAAGGATCTCCTTCCTTCCCTCTCAATGAAATGATTGGGTATGGGTTTTGGAAGAATGCTAGTTGAATTTGGGAACAATATTTCATAATAACTTTGTTAGGGTGCGAGGTTGTGGTACTTAATACTTTTTATTGATTTCTGGTGACATTTACTTTGATTAAGCAGAATTTGCTATCTGGGTGGCACTTAAATCTAATTTGAAAGGGTAAAGGATAATTTACTTAGAAAATATTAAATGGATTATTAGATGCTTTACTAGGTTTTCTTCTTTTAGGTTCTACCTATCATGCTTATATTTTCAAAACAAAATCACTTGAAAGAGGCAGCACTGATGAGACTACAGAGACATTATTGATGGCTTCATGGTGAGGAGGTAAAAGTTGTGCAGTTTTGAAGTTAATAATTTCCTAAGAAAAATCTTCCCACCTGCGTATCAACAGCCCTGTGAGGCATTAGGATAGTGTTATACAAAAACAAGGTGAATCAAATATGAAATATTAATTTCTTAATTTAAAAATGGAAACAGTGCTGATGTGGCTGGCTGCTTTGGCAAGGATGAGCAGTAATTAGCAGCCTTGATCTCTGGACACCTTTGATGGTGCTAACGCCCATAGGCTAACATGTGCTAACCCCGTGCCTCAATGTCAAAAGGCACTCCTGGAGTCTTTGAAAGCTTTACTAAAAGAATCATTGTCAAGTGTGATTTCTTTGGGGTAAACTAGGGCATTATCATTCTTAATTATGGCATGTTTCATGAGTTTTTAAGATACTGACAGCTACTGGTCTCAATCCCACCTCCACTCCTATTTGTCAAGGACACATAGTGACAGAGTCTACACATGAATATAAACCCAGGCTTACCTCACTTCAGAGCCCTTATTCCTTACCAGATCGCTCACTATCTTGTAATCAATAAACCTCTCTTCTCAGTGTGTGACCTCGTACCCAGATGGAATTAGGCACAGGCGGCCAAGAATGCCCGGAGGAGCTGTCCAACACTCAAGGTGCTGAAAGAGACTTAAATGGGTGGAAGATCTGGGTATTTGTTTAGGTAATAAGGGAAGAATATAGCAGCTGTGTTTTGATGACTATTTGATAAGGCTGATAAATAAGAATCATTAACAGAAGCTGATGGATGAAGGTTTAACCAATATGGGCTTCATGGTCCTATACAACAGCTACTAGCCACGGAAGTCTATTGTGCATTTGAAATGTGTCTAGTGTGAGTTGAGATGCACTGCAAGTGTAAAATAATACATGCCACTATTTAAAAACTTAGTGTAAAAAGGAATGTAACATATCTCATTAATAATTTCCACATGATTGCATGTTAACATTTTCAAAAAATATTTTGGGTTACATAAAATGAATCATCAAAATTAATTTCAGCTATTTATTTTTGCTTTACTTTATTGTGGCTATTAGACAAATTAAAATTACACCTGTGGCTCACATTTTTGGTCTTCATTTTATTTCTATTGGACAGCTTTGGTATAGAATTTGAACTTGAGTGGAGTACTGCTTAGAAGATAGTGAAGGAAAGATTTGAATAGGAAAGTTACAAAATAAAACTTGTGCTTGAGAATTGTGTTCTTATGACTATTGCAACACAGAAAAAATTGCAAGAAAAAGTCACAAATGGAGGGAAGATATGACCAATAATATTTATTGTGCACTATGTGCCAAAAATGCTTGTCTGTTTCCTCTCTCAATTCCCAACACAACCTTGGTATGTTAGTATTCTTTTTATTTCACAGATGAAAAACTGAAATTTAGCAATGGTAAGTAACTTGCCCCAAATTACTTAACCTTGTGAAGTAAGATTGGAGTTTCAAACTCAGATCTCTCCATGTCTTTCTATTTGACTAGGAAAGTGGAGAAAAATGGTAGGAGCTGCTGGAGACAAGACTCTGAGGACAGGAAACACCTAGAAAATACTGCAACTGAATGTTAGCAGGCTCTGAGAAAAGACTGGCACAAACAGTTAAGATAAAAGATTTAGGCAAACCTTAGACTCAAGACACCCAGGGATCCAGAGAGGGATGAGACAAAGTCCTAATTCCCAAGTTGGGATTTTGTTGATGAAAAAACAGTGTTTCCCCCAAACCCTTTCATGAATTCCATCCAATAGTACATGTCTAGGGGACTCCCACTGCATGCAAGGCACTGTTTAGGGTGGGAGGCAGAAAGAACTGCAAAATATAGTCCCTCGTCTCTTTTCTACTTGGGAAGGCAAGAAATAAGCCTCTGAAACTACTGAGAGGTAATAAGGCTGGGAGCAGTGGAAATAATGGTACCTGACTAGATGTTAGGTCTAAGTTATTTCTGATCCTGGGTCTTCAGTTTGGCCTTGTAAAAATTACTTAACTCTCCAAGTCATCAGTTTTCTTTCTTTTTTATTTATTTCTTAAAAATTTTAGACTTCATTTTGATTCATTGTACACAAATGGGGTACCACTTTTCATTTCTGTAGTTGTGCATAATATCGATTGACACCATTCATGTAATCATACATGTACATAGGGTAATGATGTCTATCTTATTCCACCATTTTTCATACTCCCACCCCTCCCCCTCTTATTTCCCTCTTTGTAATCTAAAGTTCCTCCATTCTTCTCTCAGTTTTCTTATCCGTAGAGTTGGTATACTATTATGTCTCCCACCTCTTACGGTTTTTGTGAGGACAAAAATCCAAAAGGGACAATATGCAGATGCTCCTGAACTTATGGTGAGGTCATGTCCTGATAAACCCCTTATAAGCTGAATATGTTATAGGTAAAAAATGCATTTAGTAACCTAACCCATTGCACATCATAACTTAGCAACACAGTTTGGAGTTGAATATGAGTTTACCTTTGTGATTGTATGGCTGTATGGGCGCTGTATCTAACTGCCACTGCCCAGTATCACAAGACTATCAGACTTCATATTTCTAGCTCAAGGAAAAAAAATTGAAATCCAAAACTCAGAGTATGGTTTCTACAGAATGTGTGTCACCTTCACAGCTATGTAAACTCGAAAAATTGTAAGTCCATCCATGTAAATTGGGGACATTCTGTGTATGAATAAGCCTTGCAAATTGTAAAGTGTCATATCAGATTTGAAAACCCATTCATTAACTATTATTGGGCTAGACAGATATAGGACCATTATTCTAGGGGACCACTGTTAAATCCACAGTTATTGTCAGGCTTCTCTAATTCATTCCTGGTAGCACCCAAATGTGAATTCCATTGACTAAGTTAGCTATTCAAGAAATTATTGAGCACATATAATTCAGCCATATTTTATTAATGAGAACACCACAATTCTAAGTGTGGGTGACTCTATTAACAAGTCTGAGAGGAGGGTCTGAAATCTATGTTCTTGACAGGCTCTGTACTCTGTCTAAAACTCTCAGAGCCCAGGTGACTGTATATTTGTTAAAACTTCAGAGATTGCAATAGGTAGGTAGGCTCAGGAACTACTGCATTCATTCTTGAATCTCTTAGGTGTCTTGTGAGACAGCCCAGGGCTCTGACTGTGAGAACATTCCCAATTTGCCTCCTGGAGCTTCTACTGATTGGCCACAAATCCTGCAGGAACACAGATGTAACCTAAGAATCTTTCAATGGCAGCCTTTCAGATGCTTGAGCCATTCTTTGGGGGCATTCATTGAAGATATTTGGGGCCCCTTCTTAGAAGGCATACTCTAACAAAGTCTTCAGACTCTGAGGCTATTTTTTATTCACTGGGACACATTTGGCTGAGAGGATAGGGACGAAAGATTAAGAGAATGTGTTGCTGAACAAGGGAGGGGGTGAATGAGGAGTGAACAAACCAGGAGAGAGTGTTGTGCCTGTGGATGCCGAGACTAGTTATGCATAGAAGCCAGAAGAGAGCCTGGTGAGAGATATCATAGCAGAGACTCCAGTAGCTTTGAGAGTCAAGAAGCAAAATTACAAATTCTTTATATGAAGATCAGGTTCTAATATTTCTTTATCCAATATATTTGATTGAAATTATGATAGTTGTGCTCTTATGTTACTGCATTTTCATTTCATGAAATGATAAAAAAAATCTTCAAAAATAAATAAAGCCAAAAACGGTTTGGATAAAGGGCAGCTCGGATGGGTAACAGTCAACTTTCAGACAGCTCGGCTAGGAGGTGTAGAAGCTGTCGACACAGCTGGAGGAAATGGGAGATATGTGCTTCTAGCCAGACTAGCCTTAAAGAGGCCTCTGGGCCTCACTAGACAGCTGCAGGTAGAGTCAGATTAAAGGAAAAGGCACATCCCCTCCACCCTTCCAGTTCCCCTAACCTTATCTCTCTCCCACAGGCTTTGCAGCAATGTCACTGGGATTAGGAAAGCCGTGCAGTCTCATTCCAGAAGAAGAGGGTGTGGGAAGCAGAAACAATCAGCTGCTAATTTGTGTGCAGGGAATGCTGTAGGGCTCCTTGAGATTTCCTAATCTATCTGCTTGCAACGCTGAAGTCTATCTTCCCTTTCTCACTGTCACTGACCAAGGTCAGACTCATGTTTTCCCCTACCCATGTGGGGGAAATCCCTGAAATGTGTCTTTATGTGACATTTCCAAGGACAGAAGAATCTTGTGAATGGAGGCATTTTAAGCCACCTTGTCTCAAATCCCTTTGGAGAGGAATGAGAGAAATATATACCCAAATCAAATGGTAGATGCTCTGGAATGGAGTAAAGCTCAGGTTATACTGCATCAGGGAATTTTCAAGTCTGAGTTCTCTGTAAGTACTTGTCAGAGTATTTGTTCTGAATTTTAGTCATCTTTATTTTAACTGGTATACTCAGAGGTGAAGAAGGGTAGAGTGGACTGGACATGAACTTGGGTATAACTTCCCTTTGCTTCAAAAAGTCCTTGAAATATATATGTGATCTCTCCTACCAGACTTGGAGTCCGCTCTTGAACATAATCCTTACCACCAAATATATTGTTCTTCTGACCTAAATCAGGAGGCCACTCAATATGCCTTGTGTGGAATTATGTATCCATGTGTCCATTTTCTCCAATATGCTGTAGGCTCTCTGGGTTGAGGGAATACCTACTGAAAATCACGCACTGTGCTGAAGATTTTAGTACTCATTCATTTCACTGATATGTTAGTGAAAATCGAACTTTTCCTTAATAATTTACCATATTAGTAATAAGTACAATATGTGCTTTTTCTTTTTTGGGAGGACTCAAAATAAGCAAAGTGGACAAAACAATTACAGCATTGTTAAATGTTAAGAAGGGTATAAATAGGGTGCTGTGATAGAGAGTAATGGAAGACAAGGAAAGGTCTGTCAGCCTCTTTTAAATTGATTCCTGTAAAGTGGTGAGAAGATCACAAACATGCTAGTGACAGTGGGAAGCCAGGATGCTACATGTCTCCACATTGTTCCAGGACATGTTGGTGTCTTCTCCTAAACTAGCTCAGTGCCTGACACATAACAATATGAAAGAGTTTGCATGTATCTCTGTCCTTTCTGATACAGGTGGTCAGAAGAATGTCCAAGGGATGAGGTCTTCTAAGTCTCTGTGTACAGTTGACTCTCAGTGTTGTTGTGGACAATATCAGAAATGAGGTGATAAGAGTACATGAAAAGTTTGCAAGGAAACCATTCCCATCAGACTGAAGATGATGTCCTGGTTTTCTCCAAAAGTATTGCCTAGTTCTCCTTCCTTCTATTACCTTCTTACAATTTCTATGCCTTTGTGGTTAATTTCTTATAAACCAAGGTTCTCTTACATAGCATGCAGACTACACACCAGAAGTGGGAGGAGAAGGTCTGGAAATGAAACACAGAGGTCCTTGTTGGAAGAGGAGGCAAGTGAACCAGGGAGAAGGAGGAAGAAGGGACACTGGTCCTCCTATATGTGTCTGTGAGTGAGTCTCCTTCCTTGTCTCATCTCTTGATCTTTCTATTGTCTTTTTTCCCATTCCATTTTGTTGTTGTTCAAAGTCTAAAGTTGTCTTCTGTGTAAATGTTCTTATGGCTTCTACTATTCTTGGTAGGAAAAGTAATGTTATTTCCTAAATGATTAATACATAGAGGATGGGGAGAAATCCCTGAGTAGGGAGGCCCTCTGTGAATTGATGTCCATATGGGAGGGTTTGAATTTTACATTTCCAGAAAACTGGTAACTGTTCTTAGTTTGGTTTTACATATATTAACCACAGCAAAGGTTGCAACATGGGGAAATGAAAGTTAGGCTAATGAAGCCCTCTGTTCTAGGACAGGTTGAACCGTTCTTTTTTGCTGTGGTAAAGGGACCAGGGCACAGAACAGGGGCAGCTGGCTCTGGGCTCTGACTGTTGTCTGAGGCTGAGCCCTTCTGCAGTGCAGGGTGGACACGCACCTCCTCTGAGTCTGTTTCCTCCTCTGACATGGGGCCCAGCCTTCAGCACTCTTGAGAGGATTCAGTGAGGTAGCACTGTTGAAATTGGGTTACATCTTGTAAATCACTAAACAAATGGGAGGTATTATCTTTCCGTGATATGGAACAGTCAGGAATAAGTGAGTGTCGGGCAAAACATAAGAAAATTGTGTAGAGTATAAGTATGTCAGCTCTGTTAGCCAGAATCTGTGTCAGGCCTCAGGGAGTGTTTTAAGGACATTTTCTGTGAGAGGTTACTTTACCACCAAGTGGCTTATTTTCTGCCTCTTTATGGCTTATGTTACCTGGGTGCCAATGAAAAACTTAAGCTTATGGTTGAGTGGCAACCTCAGGGGGCGGGCACTGGTGTAGTGAAACCCAGTGGGCTAGGATGCTCCTTTGCAGAAGCGCTACAGTGTGCTTGGAGAGAGCAGTGCAGGAGAAAAGTGGAGGCTGAGAAGGATGCAAAGACAGACTTTGGATATCAGGGAGAAAGGAGAGTGATGAAGGATCTCCTTCCGGTCTGGCTGGGGCTGTCCCTCTGCGTGCGCATCTGTCTCCATGTATCTGGGCATCTGTCTACCTCTGTGTCTGCCAGGAAGTGGACTGAAGCTCTATACCTGGTGTGAAACCCTTGTCATTTGTGCTTACAAGTTGGCCTTAATACTTCTGTCACTGAGCATGTCCAGGCTCTGGGGCTAGAATTGTGCCCTGGGTGGCCTCTGGCTCTTCTTGTGGCCTGTGCCCAACCATAATACCAACCTGCTAATCCTAACCTGCTTTCCTTCCCGAACATGAGGGCTTCCTCTGAACCTCTGCTTCAGCCCAGTACAAGGGCATTAACATGGGCTTGGGGTCAAAGACACTTGAATTTGACACTCATCCCATTCTTGCTGGGTGACTTTAATCAAAATGATTAACCATTCTGAGCCTCAGTATTCCTGTCTTTGCAATGGGGATAAGTGTTTGAGCACTTATGAGATAAATATGAAGTAACTAACACATAATACAAAAGAACCTGACACAGAATACAGTGCTAAAAATGGGCGATATTATTATGATTATTCCACATGTACAGACTTCTGAGAATAAACATGCTCCTATGTGCCTGACAAAGGCCAGAGACTCTCCATTCACTGGATCTGAAATTTTAGATACCAGCCCTCATTTTGTAATGATGTCATGGACCTTATAATATATACTCTGGCCTCTGTTTCTCATGGCTATTTCTAAAACTGTTCTCTTCTGTCCGGAAATGGTCTAGAGCAGAGCAGATCATTTTAGGTATGCTTTTCCAAGAAAATGTGTAAACACTGATCAGAGATTCTCTGTTTGTGAAAGCAAACTTCTTTTTTTAATGTCTAAGGAAAAAGTACTCAGATGCTAACTTGCACTCTTTACATACCTATGTTTGTCCTTGCTCCAGTTCTGTCCTGAGTCCACCCCAAGCAGGTGTGTCAGAAGTTCTGACATCTACAGAAATCAAGCCCTGTGGGAAAGCTGGCAAGTCATCCTTCCAAAATGAACCTTACCTTCGTCTCCTTGGACTGTCCTCAGAAACACAGTAACTGGTTCCTACCTCGATGCCACATAGGGGAATACTCCATTATTTAAAACCCCGTCAGGTTCTGGAAGTCCTGGCTGATGTTTACTGCTCATTTAAATACATCAGACTTTTCACAAAGAATTATTAAAGCACTCATTAGGCTTTTAAATCCTGAATAACTGTTATAGTAGAACATGTTGATGAGTGAATTAAAAAATGAATCAAAATAATAAAGTTATATTATTTTTCATTCAACATTTCACAAATATTTACTGCCAGACACATAGTGCTGAAGATTCAAAACAGTATTTAAAGAAAAAAGCCCTGCCCTCTTGGAGCTTATTTTCTATTGTAATAATTACAAAGGAAATACACAAGGTATGTGTTGTATTTGAACATAATATGCAGGGTAGGGAAACATGAGCCTGGGAAGGAGGCTAGGAAGACCAAGAGCAGTAATTATAATTTAGTTGTCAAAGAAGGTATGGCTGAGAATTTGAGAGTTACGAGGAATTTTGGGAAAAGAACATTCTAGGCAATGAGATATGAAACATAAGACCTCTTGCTAGACAGAGGCTCATCTTGTTCCAGAAATAGCAAGGGGATCATTGTGGACTGAGCAAGAGGAGAACAGTAGATGAACTCAGATGTCTGTAACCAGATCCTGAAAGACCCGGGAGACCACTGTAAGGAATTCAGCTTCAATTCACAGAGAGGTTAAGTTCAGGGAAAAGGAGGACCATGATCTGACCTGCCTGTTGACAAGGTCACTCTGACTGCTTTGGTGGGGATAGAGTGTAGAAGGGTGAAAGGGAGGAACAGAAAGACCTGCAGTAACTGAGGTGACAGATTAGGATAGTTTAGATTAATATGGTAGACAGGGCAGTGTCAGATTATGGCTCTATTTTAAAGTGAATGTCAGTCTGACTATCTGAAGGACTAGATGTAGAGAGGAATCAAGGATTCTTCTAGGCTTTTGGCTTCAGCCACTGAGATTATCATTCATTGAAAAGATTGTGGGTGAAATTGGTCTTGAAGAAAAAAAAAAAAGAAAGAAGGAAACTGACCTTCAAGTGAACATGCTGAGTTTACACTACACAGTGGAGAGCCTAGTAGAGATGTTGAGTAGGCAGTTGGGTCTATGTACCAATAGTAGAAATGTAAGGATTTGTGAGTTTACCAAAGGTATCTAAAGCCATGACATGAGATGATATAATCCAGGGAGTGAAGGTAGGAAAAGAGAAGAGGTAGGAGAGGTGAGGAGTAAACAGAGACTGAGAAAGAGGGCTAGTGGGATGAAAAGAAAACCAGACAAGCCTGGTGTTCTGGAAGCAAGTGGAGAAGGACTTTGAAGGCCAAGGGAGGGATGGAATCAGCTGGGTCAAATCAACTAGTGTAAAAAGTGAAACCTAAGAATTAATATTATGCTCTAATGAATAGAAGTTTTGACAAACTTGGTAAAAGTTTGGTGGAGTTATGTGGGTAAAAGTCTAATTGCAATAGTTTAAGGAAGAAGAGGAAGAGAAGAATTGATGAGTGAGAATAGGCAGACTCTTAAAGGATCTTACTATTTTTTTTTAAAAGCATAAAAATGAGGCAGTTCCCATAAGGGAGGAGAATCAAGAAGGAACGTTGGAGAAACATTGCTTAGCTTTATGCTGATGGTAAAGGGTCCATGGGGAAGAAAAATGTACTGATGTGCTGCTGGAGAACTGTTTTGGTTGGGCGTGGGATCTAGTGCACAAGGCAAGGATTCTCTAGCATGGGGCCTGGAGAGTTCATTTACAGTAGGAAGAGGAAAGTGGAATTCATGGGTGGGGATGTTGGTTGGTGGGCGAGTATGATGGGGGAATGAGCTCTATTACAGTTGCTTCCAGGTCTTTTTCCCCCAGTGAAATAGGAATTAAAGTTATCAGCTGAGAGTGATGGTACAGAAATAGGGGCTGGAGATATGAGGAAGAGTAAGATATAAAGTAGAAGAATATTACATTTTGCAATGGACCAGAGAAATGTAACGTGCTTGCCCTTAGGCCAGCTTGAAGTTTATGGTTATGAATAAAAAGAGGAACAGTTTTCCATTGTATACTTGTTTCCGGCCATATTCAACTACAGGGGCATAAGTACAAAGTAAGTGCAGAGTTAAATTTAACCAGGGTTGAGGTCTTGCCATGCCAGTGCAATAAAGCATGAGAAGGGAATTAAAAACTCATGCAAAGAAATAACTAAAGAAAAAAGCAAATAAAATCATTAGTATGGACTCCAAGTGGGCAGGAAGAGAAGGTAAAAAAGACAAGAAGGTGGCAGAGGACCATGAAAGATAGTAAGATGAATGGATTGGGGACTTTGGTGCCATCATCTGTTTTTAGTAAGGTGAAAGAGAGAATGAACCAGAGACATAGGAGTTGATTTGAGAGTAGGATGCTTGCAAACCTAGATTCTGGGTATGTTGCAGGCTTTGGAGGACAAGTCAAATCCTGGAGGGTGGCCTTGAGTGAAAGGAGCCAACACAGGAAGAAGAACAATATCACTGAAGGAGAGGAGTTCCTGGAACTGAATGAAAGGGCCAGGGTTTTGGAAGGCTCATCAATGTAGTTATTGATCTTTACCTAAACTAGAGGAATTCCTCTAAACTAGGAATTCCTCTAGTTTAGGTAAAGATATCAAGGCATTAGTTTAAGATGCACTATTGACTTCTTCTGCATGCTCAAATCACTATAGGTGTATTAGTGGATGAAGAAAATGTGGTATATATACACAATGGAATATTGCTCAGCCTTAAAGAAGAATGAAATTACAGCATTTGACGATAAATGGATGGAGCTAGAGAATATCATGCTAAGCGAAATAAGTCAATCCCAAAAAAGGAAAAGCCAAATGTTTTCTCTGATATGCAGATGCTAATTCACATTCAGTGTGGGGGACAGCTAGGGAAGAATGGAATTGTTTTGGATTGGGTAGAGGACTGTGAAGGGAGGGGAGGGGGCATGGGATAGGAAAGATTGTAGAATGAATCAGACATTGTTACCCTATGAACATATATAGGTGTGATTCTACAACATGTACAACCAGAGAATGAGAAACTTTACTCCATTTATGTATAATATGTCAAAGTGCATCTTACTGTCATGTATAACTAATTAGAACAACAACAAAAAAGAAGTCAGTGTTAGCACAGACCCTGGAGCATGCTAGGTGCCTCTCTTTTGCACATCTATAAGCTAACTTTGTGTTCCCCTGTGGTAGCATTACACTTCAGTCATCTTATTTCTTATCTGCTCTCCTAACTCAACTACAAGCTCTTTAAGGACAAGGACATTATTATTTGTCATGATGACCTCAAAGGCCAGCATGATGTTCCCACTGGTGCTCAATAGCTATTTGTTACCTATAGCACATGGAGGTCAAGAACACTGATTCTTAAGCCCAACAGACCTGGGTTCTAGCACTAACTGCCTCTTACTGGTTATATACCTCTGGGATGGACACAGGAGCCCATTTCTTCATCTGTACAATGGGCACAATGTCTCCCCATATAGATGTGGTGAGGAATCAGAAAGATAAAACTTTACATGCGAAATGCTACATATAGTCCTGGAACATAGAAAAGTCTTAGCAAACTACAAATGCACAAAGCAAAAGAACTTTATTTTGGGGTGATATCCAGTGTGGTGCACTCCCCTGACCAGTCAGCCTGGGTTTCAATTCTTCAGAGAAAAGGGAATTGAGAGAAAGCTCTAGGGTCTCCAGGTCTCCCTGTAACACACCCAGGGAGAGTTGATGAAAGAATAATTCCTATTTTTATTCACAGAGGAATCTTTTCCTGTCCTCTGAGCCAAAGTAATACCCCTCTCAGTTCTTGCAGACCAGGACTATAGTGTCTCTGTCTCCATGGTTACCCAATGAACTGCAAGAGTGTTGGTAGTTCCTGCTTCATGATTACATGATTGTATTACATGTTGATTAAGCCAGAATACATAGATATGATAAAACCTCATTTATAAGCACAGAAACTATTATTTCATCAAAGTATACTTAATGAATTATTCCTAAGCTCTTTATTCTCAGGAACAATGGACACAGAGCAGGACGCAGCAGGCTAAAATGCACACTGTCTCACAAAATGTAGCCTTTCCCTCCTTCTTATTAAGCCCCTCAACCTTTGACTGACCAGAAAACTGTGCTGTGGATCATCAATTTCACCTCCTGTCTGTATTTTGTATTTTCTCCCTAAGCTCAGAGCTCACCGCTCCGAGGCTCCGGGGGCTGAGATAATGAGTCTAGACTGCTCATTTTCTCTGCCTAGCAGATGGGAGCGCCTGTCATGTGGACAGACCACTTCTCTAGAGGTTGGGCGGCGGTGGTGTATTCAGATCCTCTTTCTCTTTCTAAATGCCATAAGGTTACTCAATTAAGGGAGAGCTTGAATCAAAACATCTTCTGTCAACCCTCAAAGCAACTGAAAAGTGCCTCTTCTCATACTCTAGGTTGGAATTTTAGTGAATTACCCTGAACTGGAAACTCGAATCACAAGAATCTTTCAGTGGGCTTAGAAGTTTGGGCTTAAAAGTTTTGGGAAACAATACAGGTGTTTTGATTTTTGCTAGATCTCTCCAGTTCTCTTCATATTCAACCAACATCAACCAAGTGCTCTATTTCCTTGCAGCCTGTGTGTCCGCAAGTGTGTATGAGGGGAGGGGTGTGTGTGCAATCTTCAGGAGTTAATTCTTTTAGTGCAGGAGTCAGATTGAATCTGAAACTGTTTCCTATTCCACAGCAGATTCTATTGTCACTTGTTATTTGCTCCCACCTCTCTATACCCAGGCATCCCAGTAGGAGGAAATAATCTCCTTTCTACACAACCCTAGAAGACTGTAAGTATTGGGAAAACATCTGCAGTGTGAGTTAGAGCACTTGGACTTTAGCCCCAGAGCAGTTATCAACAAATGGATAGCTGTGGGCAGATCATATCATCTCGTCCAGCCTCAGCTTCCTCCTCAGCAGAATAAACAAATCAAGCTGATTTATAGCAGAAGCAATCAACGGTAAGGCCTTTTGGCTAGAAGCTGGATGACTTAGTTCAAATCCTGGATTTAAATTAAAAAAGCGAAATGACTTTGGGCCTCAGTTTTATCACCTGTAAAATGGGGATAACAATGGGCATACTTGCTTTATGAGAAATGAGGTGATCTGCTCTACAGCCTTCCCATGAGTTTAACAACAGGCTGTGTTCCTCAGGTAGGTTTATTCAGCTCATTTTAAATCCACCCAGCATCAGTACAATGAAGACCTTAGAACACTGGCATGTAGCATGGAAATCATTAGCTGTTTGTCATCATTGTTATTATTAGCTCTCTAAAGAATTTCCCAGTTTTAGATTCCTCTTTCGTTTGTTTTATTTAACTTCCCTCACTTCTTTAGTCCTCTCTACCACATCATGGTCTTTAAGAAGCTCTTTGTAGTTGTCACAGCTGGTGTTAATGAGATGTTGCAAGACATCTGCAGGGCACAGGACAGCTGCTCTAGCTTAGATGTTGAAAGTTCCCAAAGCGCATGTGTCGGAGGTTTAATCCCCAGTGTGGCATTACTGGGAAGTGGGGCCTAGTGGAACGTTCCAGGTTGTCTGGAAGGGCCCTGAAGGGGGATCACAGGATCCTGCTCTCGTCCTCTCTCCCATTTGCATCAAAGCCATGAGGTGAACAGTCTGCTCTAATGTGTATTCTGGGCCATGTTACCTTGACACAGGTCAAAAAGCAACAGGGGCAACTGAAACCTCAGGCCACAGATGAAACCTACAAAACGGGAGCCAAAATAAACCTCTTCCTCTTATAAACTGATTATTTCAGATATTACAGTAATGGAAAGCTGACTAACTCAACAGCCAACAAAAATTACCCTGCCCTTGAGGAATGCCATGGGGGAGGAATTTAAAGGCTACTTTGAGAGAGTCTCTTTTGTTTTCTTTACCAAATTAGTCTCTACTGGCAGTGGTTGATGCCTCTGGTTCCATGTGACCAGATGCAGAGGAGGGCAGTGATTCCCATTTCACATCCTTAACTTTTCAGTGGGAAAGTTCAACTCAGGTTCCCCTTCCTCCAATCAATATTTTTTTCCTCTAGTTTAGAAGAACTAGCAAAAACTTGCTCCGGCTATCTACAAATAAAACTTTTTTCTATATCTACATCTATCACTCTTTCCCTCATCTCCTGTGGTTTCTATTGAAATCTTACCCTGCCTTTAAGATTAACATTAAATATGACTCCTTTCATGATAGTTTTCCAAATCATGTTTCCTTTTTACCTCTGGCTTCCAGGGCCTGGTGTTTTTCTGTCTCATGACGTATCTCATACACCACCCTGTATTATAGATACGCACTTGTGCAATCACTTCTAAATAATAAGCTCCTGGAACACAGGGATTGACTCTTATTTATCTTTTAATCATGTGTAGAATTGAACACAATGTATTGCATACAGTGAAGGCTCTCATAACATTGGTTGGCTTACAATATTGTACCTGTCCCCAAATTCCACTGCCCCAGCCCCCAAGGGCATTGCACTTGCCCAGCATTAGGACTCTGTTTCAATATTCCTACCTATTACTGTCACCCCCACACCCCCCCTTCCTTCTGTTTCCTCCCTGCTTTTTTGTTGAAGGTTAATTGTTTTCATTGACAAAATCTGCTGTAATACACTTCATTTGTCTGTTCTCTTCTGTTAATGTGTGAGCTATTTTAAGAATGCAATAAAAGGTGGCAACTGCTATTTATAAAACAAGAAACAGTCCTGAATTCCCCTGTGGGTGACGTGCCCATCTATCTTCATTTATGTTTGAAAGAGGTGTTTCCTACAAGCCTGCATGATTTTCTTTTTTTCTACCATACCACCCACCCTATTCTTTTCCCCAATCATTGAGGATTTTCATTTTATTTTTACTCTGGCTTTAATTTTAAATTTGATTTGGATTCTTCTTTTCTTCTTTTTCTTCTCATAAGAAGCAGAGGAGAGGAAAACCCAACTAAGCTATGTAAATATCCTTTTATGAGTTGGAGCTCTAGAGATGAGAGCCTCGTTACTGAAGGAAAATGAACATTCTACTCTTGTGATTTGGTAATAGAAATGTGCCAATTTATAAAGTCTTAAGTGTTTTTTTAAATCATGGTAATATGCAAACCACTTAATGTTATAATCATTTGTTATGGAAGGACAGACTATATGGGTCATTGCAATTAGTTACTAAAAATAAAAAGCTTTTACTTGTAGTGCTGATGAGTTGGATTAAATTTGGGTCTACTGTCACATGCTGGTGTCCACACACATAGGTAGCAGTTGTGATTTAACCTCACACACTGTGGCATTTCTATTAGACTGACACACAGATTCATAACTTCAGGATCAAGAGAGTAATGAGATTCATGACTCGAGGACTTTAAAGAACTTCCAAACTTGACCTCTTGACACTTCTCCTTCCCTACTGCTGAACAACCTCACTTCTGCTGGGGCTATAATTTTCAAGATAATCCCCTGTCTCACCTCCTTGAAAACTTTGTCGATTCTCTGTTATGTACAGCATGGGGTCTAAAACTCATCAGTGTCTCAGAAAAGATGCTCCTACTCCACTCAAATGTCTCTAAATTCAACACACATTTACTTTAGGCACAGCAAAAATTCTTTCTCTTCTTTCTCTTCTGTGCCTTTGATATTTTGAACAAAAGCTTCCTATTTCTTGAAAGGCTCTGCTTGTTCCCCTCCCCAAGTCCTCTTGACATAAACCCTAGTTCCTTCTATGAAGGGAGACGTGTGAAAGAGACTAGCAAAACTTGATGCAGATCAGGGTTCTGTAAACACACATTCAGTGAATGAATAGACAACTGTGTTTGCAAATTCCAAGGAAGATCTGTGTCTTATGAATGGGTTCTGTTCTGAAGGCTTATGTCAGTTTAACACAATATGACTATGAATGCATGTAGAATATTGTTTTATGTGAAAATAGATGCACAATTTCTCCCCTTAAAAACTCAGGGACAAGAGAAGGCTCTTTTACTTCAACGGTTCTTACAGTAATCATCACCTGCCCCCAAAGCTCCTGCTCTATCAGAAACTCTGAAATAGGGGGAAAAATGGAAGTTTGGGCAGGAGAGCTGATTCTCAAGGGGTAAGGCTTTGGGGGGCAGAGGCCTGGGATGGTAAAGGTTCTGTTGGAGTGTTAGTTCATGAGGGTTACCATAACAAAGTGCCACAAACCAGATGGCTTAAATAGTAGAAACTTATTTATATACAATTTTGGAGGCTGAAAATCCAAGACTAAATTATTGACAGAGCTGGTTTCTTCTAAGGCTGCTCTCTGAAGTGGTAGATGGTCAGCTTTCTTTTGTGTTTTCACATGATATCATGTGATGTGCTGTACAACAAAATACTGAGACTGGGTAGTTTATAAACAATAGAAATCAATTCTTGTGGTATAGAGATTTGGGAAGTCCAAGTAAAGGCACCAGCATTTGGTGTTTGGTGATGGCCTTCTTGCTGCATCCACACACGGTGGAAGGTGGAAGGGCAGCTGAGCCCAACATGGTGCTGAAGGCTCTTTTGTAAGGACCTTAATCTAAGCACTTCTTCAAGGCTGACACCTCTTAATTACATCACATTGGCAATAATCCCTGAATTTTGAAGGAGACAGATTCAAGCCATGATAGTTAGTTCCCTCTCGTGGGTGTCTGTGTCCTAATCTCTTCTTATAAGGACACCAGTCATATTGGATTAGAGTCCACCCTAATGACCTCATTTTAACTTAATTACCTATTTAAAGACCCTATCTCCAAATATAGTCACATTCTAAGATACTGAGGGTTGGAATGTCAACATATGAATTTGGGGAGCACAAAAAAATAAACCCATTACAGATTGGTAATTGGGACAGCAGTGGCTACTCACAGGAACCCTTGGAAGGCGGGAGTTGTGCAAGCCTCGACATTTTTTCACAACAGCTCATTGATGGTGGGTATCTATCAGGTGCTTTGGAATCAAAAGACAGTCTCTTCTTAGAAATGAAGTAAGATTCTGGTTATGTCCCTTCAACATGTGAACTTTCCCTCTTGGCCTTTCTCCATATATGAGTTTTTATCAGCATTTTGTTGATGTGCCTATTGAAATGTTGAAAATACTGCCTAGGATCAAGGATTGAGGGCTTTCACTGTATAGCCCTCTTGTGAATTGGCAAGAGCCATGAGTTTTGGAAGGTTTATTTAGCTAATTTTAAATTCATTTAACTAGATTGCTATACAGGCTACCTTTCTCTACAAATATATATGTATTTTTTTTTGTACTGGAGATTGAACCAGGGATACTTTACCACTGAGCTACATCCAGCCCTTTCCATTTTATTTTGAGACAGAGTCTCAGTGAGTTCATGAGACTGGCCTTGAACTTGGGATACTCCTGCCTCAGCCTCCCTGATGGCTGGAATTACAGATGTGTGCCACCAGCCTCAACTATGAAGGTTTTTTGTTAAACGCTTATTTTTTTTAGGGTATTCACGACATTTTTATATGTTGATTACCAACATGATTTCTAAAAAGGATTTGAGACTGCTCTTAAAATGTAGACACAGTATAACCAGAGCTTCATCTTCCTCTCTCTCTTTTGTGACCTGGCTGCAAACCTAAGAGGTATGGATCTGCAAGCCTTACTTGTTCTCAATGAACCATGCTGGGCCCTAGAATTGTCATTCTCCTAAGTATCTACAAACTTTATTTTAAAGTGATATTTCATGAACATTGAAATCTGTTGCTGCTGGTCTGCAGCTCTTTGAAGGCACATAGTCTTCTACACTGAATAGGCATGTAGAGCTAAAGCGTGGAGGCCCGTAAGGCCACATCACACATACCTACCAGCACTGGCTGAAGTCATAATAGAAAGGGATAATGGGGGATGTTGCTGCAGGACAACCACTCAGTGGTTTTTGTGCTCACAGGAAAATGCAGTGAAAGCCCTGAGATCTGACACGGTCGACTTGTGCGGTCTCAGTCTCACATTTTTTTTTTTTCTGGCATTATATTACATGCTTAGGTGTAATATTCAGGAGCATCTCTCATGTCGAAGGCAAACTCTGTGATGGGAAGAACTTTGCCTGTCTTGTTTGCTGCTTTATTGCCAACGATCAGAACAGTTCCTGATACTAAGCAAGTTGGTTAGATTCTCAGAGGCTAAAATTGCTCCCATGTCAAATGGTAATACCAATATTTGTTCTGTATAATGTCAAGGTCATTGAGAACATCTAAAGAGCTGTAAAAGCAATTTGTAAGTTGTAAAGTGCCTTGTAAAGATTCAGTAAACAGTTATAAAGGTAAATGGTGTTGAATGACAGGAAACAGAAAGAGGAAGCACTATATAATGAAGGGCCTTAAATTTACATAAGGATCTCAATCTTGTTGGAGCACAAACCTTTAAAGTAACCAGTTCATTCTCTAGATTGCCAATTCAGCATTTTTAATTTTTTTTTGTTATTTTTAAAGCAAATGTTGAATTTGTTTATAGAATCCTAAAATAAAACAATTATATTTGAAAGGACAATTTTGTTGAATTTATAGATGGTGCATGAACCTGTTTTCCCTTGTTAATATACTTTCTTCAACTTTTGACACCCCTTCAGATGCAGCCTTTCTATGAAAGAGTCCTTTGGTGAAACCTTAAAGGTTGTTGAGAATTCCTTGAAGCCTTTGTTTAAATAATCACATGAAAAATTCCTCTTAAATTCCTCTGTCAGCAAACAAATGCCACAAAGCAGAATGAATTTTACACCTTTTGGGAGCCCATTAATTTACTTTCAGTGGCATGAAGTAATGAACAGTCTTATAGCAAGGTCACAGTTCCATTTTAAATCAACTATCCTTTCTCATGTATGATACATGAAGCACATTTCTCGCTCAGGGCAAAATGTTTTATTAAAATTATTTCCTTTGTTCTTTTTTTTAATAGACGGTCCTTGTGACAATAAAGATTATCTGCATGATGTCTCTTTAGGACATACATTGTGTAATTACAGTAATAGAGGTTCATCTAATGCTACATTAATTTCCTTCCGTCATTTGCACTAAGAAGCTTGCCTTTATTGCTAACACAATTTCTTCCTCCTTCCTTCTTTACTTCCCTCCCTTTTTCTTTCCTTCCTTCCTGCCTCCATCCTTTCCTTCATTCCTTTCTCCTTAGCTGTAGGAGATTTATAAAAAGAACAGTAGAAAAAATAAATTTCTGGCATGGGAGCCTTTCTGAATGTTCCCAGTACAAAGGATCCCTGATAGATACAGATCCTACAAAGAAAATAGGCCAATCTTCATGCCCCACCCCCATACCATGATTCTATTATTCAGCCATTATTTATTTAAAAAAATGTGATAGCAAACAGGAGTGCATGTTCCAATTGTCTGACTTCAGAACCATCTTGCCTTTCACATGGATTACCATAAAAAGCTCTCAGCTGATCTCTCTCTTATCTTTGCTTCCTGTAACACACCTTTCCTTCTGTTGCCTGAAAGATTTTTTAAAAATGACAATCTCATCATGTCATTCATTCTATAATCCTAGTAAAATTATAGTCTTAGCCTGTCTTCCCCATCTCTGACATTACAGGCCCAGCTGTAACATGATCCTGAGTGTCCCAATGTCCACTTGGAGCTTCTCTGAATGGAGATGAGGATCCTTCTCCATCAGGAGATTCTGATGTGAAAACACTATGTACACTGAAAGGTGACAAGTGCCAGGACATACAAAGTCACCAAGGCATTATCTTGAACACCTCCCACTTTCTCTCCCCTCTCTAAATGGTCACTGGGAACAGTCAGGTCATTTATATTGGTCGTCTCTTTTCCTTCTTTATCTATTTTGGTGGAAGGACTAGGGATTGAATCCAGGGCCTGATTTCGGATGCCCATAGGGAAATCCCAAATTCATGAGTTTTGAATTCAGTGTGACAGTCCTGCATGGACTGTAATGTGTGACACAAAATGAGGTAATGCTGCTTTCTTTGAATGCAGTGATGGCACTTTTGCTACCAGGTAGGTCCATAGAAATAGTTTATACAAAGTTTGATCTTTCTAATAATATGAATGACTTAAGAAATGAAAAAAGAATCTGCCTTTAATTTGTACTTTGTTAAGCCTCCCATAAGGTTCATGGGAACCTGTCAGAAAGAAATCATTTGGAGATAAGATTAAGAATAGTTTTGCTTTTCCAGAAGGTAGCAACTTAAGAGTTTTAAAAAAATACATCATCTAGAAAGTATTAAGGGAAATTTTCTTGGTGGTGAGTGTGATGTGGTGTGGTGTGGTGTTGTAGCCAAGAGTCTGTGTCCTAAATTCACAATTCTTGGGTTCCAACTTTGAAGCCTCTTTACATGCTGGGTAAGAGAGCTTATTAATGAACCTCAAGGAATCATGCCTCTGGTATCATACTCTTCTTGAATTCTTTCCGTATTGACTCTAAACTTAAGACCTGAGTGGTGTGACACAAGCAGAGGATTGAAGAGTGCTTCTTCATCAAGGACTGCCCTTGTATCACCAAGTGAAGAAGCATGGATTAGCCTCCTTGAAGGGGAGAAACCACATGGAGAGAAAGGCGCTGCTGTCCTAGCCATCCCAGATATCAACAAGCTCAGAACCACATGGAACAGAGATGAACCATCCCAGCTGAGCTCAGCCTACTTGATGACCAAAGAATTGGGAGCAAGGAAATGATTATTGTTTTAAGTTACTGTGTTTCAGGATGGATTTGTACATAGCAATGGCTACCTAATACATTAGATGATGGAGGTGACTTAATTTCTCTTATACCTGTTTTATCATTCCAGGTGGGGCTAGTGATTACTAGAAGTTGGGAAAGGGTGGGAGGGAGAGGGAATGGAGGAGGTTCAATAAAGGAACTAAAACAGAAAGGAAGAATACCTTCTAGTTTAGCATAGTGGGCTAATAATAGTTCAATGTAACCTATTATATATTTTATAAGAATTAGAGGAGGAGAACTTGAAGCCTTTAAACAGAAAGAAATGATAAGGAGATGGAAATGCTGATTATCCTGATTTCATGGGTATATGCTGTGTGCATGTGTTCAATATCACATTGTACTCTGTAAATATGTACAACTATTAAATGTTGACCAATCAATCAGTGGTGCTCATTTTAGTAATTTAGTAATTTGTTGTGAAGGTGAAAAGAAATAATCTGTTTAGAGATTTTAGTATAATAAATAATAAATGAGTGTATTTTATATCAGTAATTATCAAGTTATAGTACTTAAAAAGCCATTAAATTTGGGATGAAATAATATAATTTTTTTATGTTTCTGGATTAGTTTTCTCTTTTGTGGTGTTGGGGATTGAACTGAAGACCTCACAAATGCTAGCCCAAGCTCTACTACTGAGATATAACCCCAGTTATTTTCATATATCTTATTTGATGCTCAAAAGTTCTCTGTTAGATGTTATTATCTACATTTTATATACTTGTGAAAAAAGCAGAGATTAAATGATATGTTTCACAAGTGTTTTCCAAATCTGGGCTCTTTGAACCATATAAGAGATGATACAAACTCCGGTTATATTTTTAAAGTAAAATGTCACTGAAGGAATAAGGGACCTCTGGTGTGCATTGTGTACATAGCCCTCATCCTGGATTATGGTTTAATAGCCTTCAATAATCTACACTATTGTTTATTTCATTTTTATCTTGCATTTTACATGTGCCTCTAAGTTACTTCAAATCCTTTAAAATAATTGATGAGAGCTGGGTGTGATGGTACACGTCTGTAATCCTAGTTACTGGGGAGGCTAAGGCAGGAGGACAGAAAGTTGGAATTCAGTCTTGTCAATTTAGTAAGACCCTGACTTAAAATAAAAAATAAAAAAGCCTGGGGGTGTGTCTGGGTGGTAGAGACACCTTAGTTTCAATCCCCAGTGCTTCAAAATAAATAAATAATTAAAAATTAAAAAATTTAATGAGGCATAAAAAAGAATATAAAAATACGTTATATACATACATATAAAAGTAGTGACTGGCCCCTCAAAAAATTTAGGAAATCAACTTTGAATAAATGGCAGTAGGTGAAAGGAACAGTTTGGCAAAGGGTATTCTACTTTGAAGATTACATACAAGAGTAGAAATTTTCTTTCTGTATTTCTGCAGCTATGTAATGATTTTGATACTTTAGAATACAAAGATCTATGCTCATGATCATGAGAACAATATTTATTTGAATACAGAGTTAGTGCCTCTGGAATATTCTGTGAATATTGGAGGAGATGAATACTGACAACAGATTATTTAATTTCTAGTTAAGTCTCAATACCATTGGTTATCTTCTTGATTTGTTTCATGCATTTGAGTACTTGTTTACTCATCTATAAAATGGCATAGTAACAGCTTCCTTGTCTCATTATGAGGATCATAGATTAGTAATATATATTGTGCCTGGAAAGTGCTTGGAATAAAAGAGGCATTTAAAGAGTCAAGGACAAATAAAGCAGAACTGATCAAAGTTCAGTGTATGTCTGCATTGCCTGGGGATCTTGTTAAAAGTCAGTTTCTGAATCAACAGCTTTGCGGTAGGGGCCAAGATTCTGCATTCTCAACAAACTCCCAAGTGATGGTGATGTTCGTGGTACAAGGTCCACACTTTGGGCAGCATAAAGAGCAGGAGCTGGAAAACTTGGCCCTTGGGTCAAATCCAGTCAGTGGCCTATTTTTATGAAAGAAGTTTTTCAAGAACACAGCCATGATCATTTCTTTATATGTTGTCTACATCTGCTTGTACATATGGTGGTGGAGCGGTTTTGAGCGAGACTGTATAGTCCACAAAGCCTAAATTAGTACCTGACTCTTTGCAGAAAAAAATACAGATACAGAGGACTGTAGGTTCATAACGTCTTGAGGGGGCAACACAGTACTACTAAAGGCAGATGAAAGGATCTGTCAGAGCAGTTATGTTATTTCAGTGGAGCCCACAGGGACCACTAAATACTGTAAAAGAAGATGCCAGAAATGGGTAGAACATGGCCTGTGAGTGTCAGGCTCTGTGCAAGTGAAGCAATAGGTGCTACAGATAAGTGAGCAGCTTTGGAGTCTTGACCCTGCCTTTTTTATCAGCCCTGTGGTCCTAAGCTGGTCATTTTAACATATCTGAGTCTCACTGTCCTCATCTGTAAAGTGGGATTCCTTAAACCAGCTTTTGGATTCTCTTGGAAAATAAGTGATTATGCATGAAACATAAATAACCCATAACTTGCCACAGTAGATGATAAAACAACAGTTACTCGTACAAGCCAAGAAAAAGGGGTCTTGCCTATTATGGGAGTAATAGGAATGAGGATGTTCATAGCAAAAATTACCATGTATGCCTTGATGGACCATGTGGCACACCCACTATCTCATTTAATTAACTTTCCTATGAAGTGGGAGCCATTCATTTTAAGAGTAGTTGAACTACTACAGTTCAACTGAAGTCCCTGTGCTTTTCATTACAGGTCAGAGCACACATATAAGCTGAACAATGGAGCACAGCATGTGGCCAAGTCTGTCTTGGTTCTGACATTAACTAACTGAGAGACATTGGGTGAGTCCTACTTGCCTCTAAGTTTCAATTTCTTTATCCTGAACAGGAGGTTGTACCAGAAAATACCTTGTGAATATCCCAACACAAACGTTGTAAAGTTAGGTGAAATTGACATCAAACTTGAGTAATATTGCTATTTGGAAGAATATTTAACTTTCTGTAAATTATAGCATTAAGGAAGGTATTGGGGGCTTTAAGTTTTAAAGTTCATAACATTCATACAAACATTTGAAGGTGAGGGAACTTCATGTCTAAATGTAGGTTTGTTCTTCACAGATGTTTTGTCTGGCTGGCAACCTGAGGATGGAGAACATTCTGCTTTGAAGTCAAATTGCATAATATTATGCTTCTGTGATTTTCACCTGGCGGTTGTCACATCGAATCTGGCCTCCGTTCTGGAGACACGCACAGAATTCCAGAGTGACTGTTTCACGCATGGGCTGAGTTTGCCATTTGAAATGTTGAAAACGTCCTTAGCCTATTGCTTTGAGAACACTCCTGTAGCAGGGGAGAGGCCAGAGGGAAATGTGTGTCTTTTTGGAACACCTTCACTTTTCTGTTTGGATTTCTGTTAAGGCTCAAACTCAGATATCTGTCTGAAGAAATCACTTGATATTCTCAATGGTTTGATGCGGGTGGGAACTGTCTCCCAAGAATGTCCTTCATGCTCACTAAGCACTGTGCATGCCAGGTTAGTGAGAGAATCCTAATTCAGGAAGATAACATTCTGGGCATATTGTAAGCCTTTGGTGTAGTCATCTGAGCAGTCCTTTAAGTGTGTTATTATTCTGGGCATCATTTACTGAGCAATTTGTGCTATGCATGATACGTACTAGTTACAGGATGCTTGGGATGCAGTAAATTAAGTGAAGACATGGCCCTGTGTGTTCTCTGTTCATTGGCTGGCATGCACCCCATCTAGACTGGGAGGCAACCACCATACGTTAATGAGTCAGCAAAGAAATTCAGTTGTTAAACCAACGCAGGAGAATGTGACGCAGATGTCTTAGCTCAGAGGAAAGGCAAAGCAAAGGAAGAGAAGGATCAGTGCAAGTGTTAGGAAGAGCTTCTTAGAGCAACTGTTTCAAGTTTTCCAGAGAGTATAACATTTGGGTGCCAGAGAAAAGGGAGGAAGTCATATTAAGATAGGTAATGTTACCAGGATTCAATGATGAAGGTCTGTTTATCTTTCATGAGCATATGGTTTTGACTTCAATCCCTCAGTGATAAAAGACCAGCAGCTGGCTGGAGCAACACTTTGTTATTATGAATACACCTGTTTCTTAAAGTGGATATTTGGGAATTTTGACAAGTGGGCTGAGAAAATAGCATTTTTTTTGACAAGATCTTGGAGACTATTATGTCTATTTCCTTCCTATCCTCTTTCTCTGTCATCTCTTTCTTTTCTTATTTCTCTTTCCTGAACATATTCCATACATTTGAGCAGGGTGAAATTCTAAAGTGCCAGTTCCAAGATGCAAGTAATAGCAAAATAGGGCTAGGTCAATATCAGAAGCTTGGAGAGTGTGGAGCAAAACATTAACCATGGAGCAAAAGCATACCTGGTTACAGGTTGCAGGCATGGCAATCATTCCATCCAACGATGCAAGGAAAGTTTGCTGGGTGCTCAGTTATTTCTTTTTAAAATGAGTCTCTGGAAGGTAGGCTTAGCTATCCCCATTTTGCAGGTAAAACCCACCCAAGATTTGGAGAGATGACATAGCTTGATCAAGTTTACATGGGAATAGAGGTGGGATTTCCCAAGTCAGTCCACCTCCAAAGACTAAACCCTACATTGAGAGCAAGAGACCTCAAATCCACACTGGAATAAACTCAGAACCAGCAGCTAAAGACCACTGACATCTTTCAGAGCAATTAGAAAAGAACACTGGGAACCTGGAAAAATGAACTCAGAGACCTGTTCTGTGTGGCACAGGATCCCTTTGGGTCAGTAGAGCAGAAGGAAGTGCATATGGACTTCAGAATCAGACTGAAGTTTGCTATTGCCTCTGCCTCTTATTGGCTATGAAACTCTGGATGAGTTGCTTCCACCTAATGAACCTTATTTTCCTCATCTTACAGGGATATGGTGACAACGAGGTCCTGAGAGACAGAGAGAAGCTAGCAGACAAGCAATAGAGGGCCAGCACATAGTAGGTACACAATCAGTGAAAACTCTGAAAAGCTTGCTGTGGATGTTGCTTAACTGAGGGGCTCTTGTTTTGTTGTTGTTTTTCCGTCTTTGTTTCCTTTACTCACATTTGATCGTTTTGATATATGCTATTTAAACTTCACACAGGAGACTTAGAATATAGGTTGCCATGAGTACAGCATCCTTGAGATGGTTGAGAGAACACCCTGTCACCTTTTCTATTAGCCTGATTAACACATTCCTGACATATGCTATACTATCATTATTCAAGATGAATCCTCAGGTGATAATTCCCACTTTATAAGAATGTCAGTTCTATTCAGCATTCATTAGCATTAATGCTTATTAATCTATGAAAGAAAAGAGCTTGCCTATTCCTGGAGAATAATTTTTGGAAACTCCTTGCTTTCATCCTGCGGGGGTTTACTTGTCAGAAACTGACTTCTATTTGCATTTAAGAGACTGAAGATCTCTCAGCAGAAATTTAACACAAATTCTTATTTAGACTAATGTAATATAATTAAGGTCTTATTTAGCACTATCTAGGTGCTATTTACATGTAAGACCATTTTTCATGTTTATCTCAGATTGACATGTCTGACTAGGAAATGATTGTTGTCATTTTCAAAAGGGAAACAATTTGTCCTTTATGGGCATTTTTTTAAATGGAGAATATACCCAGTTTCACTTGGTTTTATAACTGTTCTGTCCGCAGTTAAAAGGGGCCTGATGTTGCTGTGCTCAGACCTCTTGTTCTCCTGGGAAGAAGGTCAGTTCTGACAGCAGGATGCAAAATTTAGGAAGTCTGAGAAGCCCCTAACTTTACTTAAATTACTCCCCAACATTGGATTTAAGGAATCCTCAGAGGACAGAGTCCTGTGCTTCAGAAGTGTGGGTCCCCAGACAAGGGCAGGCCGCACTGTTAGCTGGCCTGCTGGAGCCAAGGGTCTGACCTCTGCTGCCTCTGAAAACATTGATCTTCAGACTAACGAACAATACTACCATCACCACTTCTTTGGGCTACTTCTCTTCCCATAGTTTCTTGTCTCATTTTGTCTTTCCCTGGGAATACCCTTTAGAAAACACTGGGGAAGCTCGAAGGAAAAGCAACCAAGGAGGATCTTTACTCTTCTCACAGGTGTTTTGTTCTTTCTAGTTACTCTGAAAGGCTTCTTTTTTCAATTTCTCAGCACTCCAACTGGGCTACAGCTGTGATATTTTATTTCCAATTTCTCTTTCTACTTCTTATGGATGAAATCCAGAGATCATTCTGCACCAGCTATTTGTCATTGAATTTCTCACCTTTGGTTTGAAACTGCCTTATTCCACTTTAAGTCTGGACTTGGGTATATCCTTATTTATACAGAGCTACCATATTTACAGGAGAATTAATACTCTGGCATGAAATATTAGTTTGTCCAAGATTTTATTTCCCATGGGAATATTTAAATGTGTTTTATTAAACCCTTCCCCCTGCAAGAGAGATAATATTTAGTGAACATTGTGCTGAGAACATTATATACTTAATTGTACCCCATTTAGTTTTCTCAATTGCTCTCTCAGATAGGAATCACGGTACTCCCCATATTGCAAAGGAGGAAACTGAGGCTTAGAGAGCCTGTGAGGCCAAAGCAAGGGAGTTCAGGGCCAAAAATTGAAATTCTCTCTGACTGTAGAACTGACCTTGAAACAAGTATGCTCTAATACCTTCCAGAAAGGCCAGCAATAAAGCTCAACAAGCTTTTGCTAGTTGAAATATTTTTGCCTCTTTATGGTTTTTCTCCTTAAAACTCTCAACATTTAAAAAAATACCAATAAAATCAAACAAATAAAAATCCTAACATTTTTTTCTTTTACCCCAAGTACTAGAATACAGTTTAAAGTGATGTCCCCAAAGATACTGTATATGTAAATTACTTTGAAAAGCATAAATGGTCAGTTTGGGCTTTTTGTTGCTATTGCTATGGTTCTCTATCTCATTGATTTTTGCCATTAATTTTTATCATTTTCTTCCTCTTATTTGTTTGGGTTTACTCCATTGTTACTTTGAGTTGAATATTCAGTTCAAATGTTTGAATTTTCTTGTTTTGTGCTGAATATATCCCAAACTGTAAATTTCCCTGTAAATACTATATTAGCTGAGTTCCTCAGATATTGACATGAAGTGCTTTTATTACCCATCAGTTTAAAGTATTTAATAAATGTGCTTACATAAAATCAAAATCTTGGAAAAGGCAAACTATAGGTATCAACTTAAAGAAATACTAATTTGAAAGAAAAGGTGAAAATACATGAAATAAAGGAACTAGCCACATATGTAAAAAGAGTTTACAATACAATTAAAGGAGTAAGGTGAATCACTGCAGGCCAACAAATTGGAGTGGAACAGAATAGATGAATTTATAAAAATGTACAGAGTGCTAAAACTAGCTCAGAAAAAAGAGACTCGGCTAGATCTGCAAGATAAAGCTTGCATATTCAATCCATTTTACAGATTAGCTGAACCAAACTTACAGGAAATAAATAATTTAAATCTTGCAGAAAATTATACAGAAATAGGATAAAAGGGTAAATTTGTCTAATTTCATTCAGCTAGGATGTTATTGAGACTCAAGGGAGATAAGCACAGCATACACATGCACACACAAATTATAGGCCAATTTCATGGGTGGTTATTGATGCAAAAATTGCAAAAGCAAAAATAGCTAGCCAAATTCTACAGAGTATTTTATAAAACCTATTGTCAAGCATGGCTTAATCCTGGAAGTATAAGGATGATTTGATATTAACAATACATTAATATAAACACATGGAGAAAATTACACTACCATCTCAATTGTTGCTTTTGTTCAAGAAAATAAAAAGACACTTGATAATGTTGCTCATGCTATATAAAAGTCTCCTAGAGAGTTAGGCATTCCTCAACTTTCTAGAAGCTGTCTGCCAAAAGTTTGGAGCAAACATCACAGGTAATGGACATGCTCTAGAGCCACCACTGTTCAGTGTAGTGCTCATTATCCTGGCTATGCAGTGAGAAAGGAGATAAAGGAATGAAGGTTAAAAAGGAAGAGGCAGAACTGTTATTGGAAAATGGCATGAGAATTTCCATCAAACATGTAAAAGGATCCACAAATAAACTAAGAGAACTAATTAGAGTGTTTAACAAGTTACTGGATATAAAAGAAGTGAAGTATTTTTTATATTAGCAAAAATCAAATAGAAAATATTATCAAAGGACTGTTGATGTAAAATGTCTATATAAAAATTACCCTAACAGAATGCATAGGCTTATTATGGATAAAATATAAAATTCCATTAAAGAATATGAAAGAAATCTGGATAAATGTTGTGACAGAATTATATTTACAAATGAGATATTGTTGTAAAGGTGTCAATAATTCCTAAATTAATGCATCAATTAATCTATTAATATAAATTCAATTAAAATACCAGCAGAATTGAAGGGAAACTTAACAAGCTGACTTTAAAAAGTACATGAAGAGAGCTGGAGATGTAGCTCAGTGCTAATAGAGTGCTTACCTATCATGTGTGAGGCCCTCGGTGCAGTCCTTAGCACAGCAAAATAAATATAAAAAATAAAATAATGAAAAATTAAAGGTCCAGAGAAAGCTGAGACACAAAAATAAAATCAGAGGTGGGATTACCTCACTAATATTAAATATGCAACATTATTAAATTAATTGAATTCAGACATTTAAACCATAGTAATGTAACCACAGTTGAATATTATAAGTAATTATATAAACCAGTAGGGAAAGTATACATTATTTTATTGATGATGTTGGGACAATCAGCTCATTATTTGGAAAAATGAATTGTAGACTACCTCATATCATATGTAAAAGTCTCTAACTGAAAAAAGTTCTAAAGCTAGATGTGGCAGCATGTGTCTGTAGTCTCAGCTACTCTGGTAACTGAGGCAATTACACTGCTTGAGCTCAGAAGTTGGAGACCAGACTGACAAAGAGAGAGAGAGAGAGAGAGAGAGAGAGAGAGAGAGAGAGAGAGAGGTCCCCCATCTAAAAAATAAATAAATAAATAACAAAATAATTTCTAAATAAGAATAGCTAAAGTATGATGATTATAGAAGGTGAGGTTTGAGAATGCCTCTGACTTTTAGGTGGACAGGAGTCCAAAAGAGCTTAAAATATAAAGGGCAAAGGTGATTGATTCATTTTATAACAGATTATATTCAATCAACTAGAGGATAAGCAAATTTATCAGAAGATGATAAACCGAGAGAAATTTATTATAAAGTACAAAATGTATGAAGAATTTAACATCTAAACCACATAGAAAATTACAAACCAGTAAGAAATGAGAGAATACCCAGGAAAGATGAGGAATGATATGATTAGGCAATTATGAGGATGGGATGCCTATGTGCTGTGTGCTGAGGAACATGATTAATCTAATAAAAATATTAAATAAGAGCAATATCACAATTACTTAGACAAATGCAAATTTAAAAAACAATGAAATACTACTTCACATCCACTGGATGTGAAGCACATTGGCACCTCAAATAATGCCAAGCCTTGACAAAGACACAGAGAATTGGAAAATGCTACAACAATCTATCAGTGGCATCAAGTCTGCAAATCCTGGTGCCTGGAAACATTTATAAACCAAAAAACTAACAGATTCATAATGAGATATGTGCAATGATACTTATTTATTTATTTGTTATGGCAATAAGGAAGAAAACAACTTAGATGTGCATTGCTAGAGTAACAGATAAGTTAAAGGTAATCTGTACATACCATGGAAAGCAAAGCAGTGTTTGGAAGTAAGTCAGGTTCAGAAGAAAACAGAATGCTTCACTTATGAGTGGTGTTAAGAGAACAAAGAAACAATTCATTTATAATACATTGCTTTCATGTATGTCACATATTGTATTCATCAGCTTTCCATTACTGTAACAGAATAAGATAATCAGTTTAAAAAGAGAAAAGGTTTGCTTTGGAGGTTTCATGCTTGGTTGGCCCCATTGCTTTTGGGACTATGGTGAGGCAATACATCATGGAGGGGAGCAAGTGGGGAAGAAAGCCAGTTCATACCATGGCAAGGAATGAAAGAGAAAGACAAAGAGACCAGGGTCCTACAGTCCCTTTGAGAATACACCCTCAATGACCTTAAAACCTCCCACTAGGCTCCTTCTTCTAAAGATTCCAGCACCTTCCAACAGAGCCGTGGACTGGGCCCCAAGCCTTCAACACATGGGTTTTTGGGGAACATTCCAGATTGAAATTATAGCAAACACAATGGAATATCTGTTTCAAGAATACACACAGCCCTAAATGATATAAAAATAGAATGAACAAACATCTATTAAATTCTTTAAGGTAGATGCTTATGGTGCAGAGGAGTATGGGAATATTGATACAAGTACAAAGGCAGAAACAGAGGAAAAGTGTGTCTTGTGCTAAGATATATGAATACTTCAATTTGTGCACTTGAAGTAAAAATATTAATACTGTAAAGATGAAATATTTGATATAGTACTATATCAGAATACTACTGATGCATGTTTCAGAACACTAACAAATCATTCTTAATCATTTGACTTAAAACAAGACCCTTATTCTTCATGAATTGTTCGTAAATATTTGTTCAATGATTATTTTCCCTACTATATTTTCATGAGGTCAAGACTAGGTCTACATTATTTATTTCTACATTCCCAGCACCTAAAACATCATTGGCCCATGATACTGGTTCAATAAAGTTTATTGAATAAATAAATAAGACTGACATGTTTATCCAAAGAACCCAAAGTCAAGCCTATCTAATGACAAGTCCTTAATACGCTGTACGTAGAAAATACATTCTCGTGTGACCATCACAACATTATGCTGTAGGCTTTCCCATTTGGACTTTGTAGATGATGAAAGTGGGGAACTGAAAATTTAATTAACTTTTCTAGGCTTATAAGTGATGGAACCAGGAGTTTCAACACTGATTGTTTTGACTCTAGAGTTCTTTTAATTATAAGACATTGCTCAATTCTGGTAGAAAGTAGCTACACACTTTTTCTTGTATATTTACATCTCCAAATTTTGCTGTGAATGTATTTCTAGAATATAAGAAAGGAAAGATATGGAAAAAACCATACAGATAGTGAGCTTCAGCCACCTGATAGGAATCTGCTCCCTTTACTTATTCTTACAACTGGCATTGATTTGCAGGAGAAGCATAGCAGAAGTGAAGCCGGGAATTAGCTTAGGACTGGAGAGATTATAAATTGATGCAGGAGAATCAAAATGTAAGCATACTTTATAGCTGTCTTTTTTATTACATCTATTTTCAATTACAGTATAAGATCGCATTTGTTTTCCTTAAAGATTTTAGCATTTATCCAATAATAATACTTAAGGAGAAGTTGATTCAGGGTATTAATAATGTGAATATGTAACAAATTTTACTACTGAAAATGTCTATTTAATAATAATAATGTTTCTGTGGAACTGGCATAGTTATTATTGAAGTCATTTTTCTCCTTATTGAGTGGAGGATAAATGTTCTCTAATGAATTCTGTCATCACGGCCAGACCAAGTTCATTAACAGTGTGACACACTATTAACTTACTACCCAGAGTTGTGGTGTGGGAGGTGGATGCCTCTGAGTGCTCCTTCTACCGTCTCTTCTGCAGTCCTAACTGGGTCTTAGAGCCACTGTCTTGAAGGAGCAACTTCAACAGTGCTTATGGTAGTAGACCCTGACACCTTGACTGTGAAGGACATGCTTTCCCTGATCTACAGCATGACATCCCTTGTCCCATATTGTGTCCTTTTTATTCTTCTTTAAGACAGAGAGACAGATGCTGTTTTTCCTTTTAGAGATTTGGTCTACTCTTTTCTGGCCAGCATACCTAAATTATACTAAATCTAGGCCAAAAATGAGTTAAACCAAGCTTTATAATGTGGAGGAAACAAATTAACATCCCTGATTATTCATTACAACCTGTGTTGCAGATACTGAGTCACTGCCAGGTACTTGCCTGTTTGCAGAGCTTCAACAGAGTCTATAGCCTGGCACAGGTGGTAATGTGCCTTGGGCTCCTCCTTACAGCTGTTTGATTTCCCTGTGATCTTGAAACTGTCTCTGCAGTATGATCATCTAGTCAGGGACACAGATGCCCTCAGGAAATAAATGTTCCGAGGCCCACTTCTCTGCACGCTGTCACCTTTTGTGATCCAAATCAGATTTTCTTGTGTTCAGATCAGAAGTTTCTCTTTTGAAAGTGATAACTCTGAATGCAAGATAATGCATGCAGGGGGATGCCTACCTTACTCTTACCTGGAAAAAACATGTGTCCTTAGAATGTGGTTCCAAGAGGACCCCATAAACAGCATGTACCCTCTCAAAAGATGACAACAAATCTCTTAGAACTGTTAATTGCCTAGTACTTTGTCTTCTGTTAAAAGTTTAATATGCACACTAAGATACTGATATTTTGACAGGTGTGTTTCTCAGGCCCTTTCACCACCTTAGAGCACACCTGCTATCTACCTGTCATGCATACCTGCCCATCTTGCCTGGAGTTTGCTTAGGCTCCTAGAGCCCACTTTGCTACCAATTCAGCAGGGCAGGAGTGTCATTAATGCCACACCAGGAGCATGTCTAACTGGTGACAGGGTAGATGGCTCCACTTTCTCTGAGGTGTCCCTTCACACTGGCTGCCTGGGCTTCCCCAGCTGCATTCCACATCCGGAGCCTGTGCTCGCAGCTGGCTCCCTAATGCCACCTTTGCTGGCTGCTTTTCCTTCTGAGTCTTAATCGTTTCCCTCTTGTAGGTGTTTCTTTCTCCTCCCCAAGAAGTGACTGACACTGGAATTATTGTCTCAGAAGTTTGCTTTTGGAGGGATTCCAAATAGGAAAGGCAGGGAGAGAAAATATGAGAATCTTGGATCTTGAACAAAGGAAGCGAACTACCATTAGAAAAAGAAAATAAACGTTTTTGAAACAAGAACCTATCTCTTAGGGGCTAAGGTAATATGTATTTTCACATGTATTTCTCCATTTAATCTGACAATTCTGTAAGGTGTATTATTATTCCCACTTTATAGACAGGTAAACTAAGGCTCAATAAAATGAACTTATCTTAAATGCACATGGCTTTTAAGGGACATAGAACTTTTGTTCATAAAGAGATCATTTGGTTCTAAGTTTAGCATTTCATTTATAAGACCATGTCTATCTGCTACCAACTGATTGGGTGCACATGGGATAGGGGTCTACAGAAACTGACGTCAGAGAAGAGGAGAAGTGGGTGATGTGCACATATAGATAGGCCTTTAGCTTAAGGGCAATCTGTGAGCATACTAGGGCAAAAGCAGCCCCTTACCAGCCTTCCTCTGTCAGCTCACTGCTGCACCAGAGAGGAGGTGGGCCTGCCACACCAGGCAGGACAAGTTCCAGGGTGTCGCAGGACAGGCATAAGGCTTAAGTATGACAGGGTGCTATGGTTCTTGCAAAGCAGTGTCTGAGCTTGCTCCACACAGAGTCACATGGTACCACTCGGAGGCTTTGGGCCTCAGAAGTTAGTTGGGTGAGTTTCCAGTGCTCGTCCCCACCACCCACCTCGCTCTAACATCAATCCTCCAATAACAACCCACTTCAGCCCCTTGGCTACATGTGCTCTCTCAGACACTTTGCACAGAGATTTCCTTTGTCTGAGATTCTCTCCAGGCTCCTTTCATCTGGAAGTTCCTCTTTTACTTTCAGTCAAGTACTGCCATCTCAGGAACCTTCCATGATGTAGGTCTTTTGGTTAAGTACTTGTTTCTGCCTTGCTCATCTGAAGCCTCCCACAAATAATAGAGGGTGACCCTGTGAGGGTTAGGCCGGAGAGCTTGAACTTTGAGGCATTTCTGTGGCTGGAATCTATTGTTTCCATAGGTTGGGGAGATGGAGGAAACCTAAGTTTTAGCTCCTGGAGGGCAAAGATTTTATCTTTGAAATTTTTGTTTTGAAATAATTACAAATTTCCTGGAGATTGTAAAGGAATGTGCAGGAAGGTCCCATGTATCATTTTCTCAGTATCCTGCAATATTAGCATCTCATACAACAGAAGTACAATATAAAAAACAAGGTATAGATATTGCTGCAATCCAGAGTGAATTCCAGCTTCAGCAGATAAACAAGCACTTGTGTGTGTGAGTATATAGTACTATACAACCTTATCACATGTTTAACCTTGTGTAACTACTACCACAACCAAAGTACTTAACTGCACCATCATTCCAAGACACTCTCATGTGGTATCTTTTAAGTCACTGCCATTCCTTCCACTTCATTCCCCAACTCTCGGCCCCCACTAACCCATTCTCCATCTCTAAAATGATGCTGTATCATGAATGTTCCACAAATGAAGTTATGCAATATGTATATATCTTTTTGAGGTTGGCTTTTTTCATGCTGCATAATTTCCTTGAGCTTCATTTAGGTTGTTGACTGCAGAGTGTACCCCTTCTTATTGCTTAGTACCCCAGGGATCTGACTTTTTATTTCTGTATTACCTACATGGAACTCTGCACATGGTTGGAGTTCATTGTCAGTTATGTGAAAAGAATGGAGTCTGCAAATAACTCATTATGTCTAATATCTTGCACAATTGGTGAAAACACAGGTGGTTATTTCCATGCCATTTAGAACAGGCAATATTTTGACTTTCTAATTCAAATCCACCATCATGAGCCTCTCTGAATTTGGTCTCCTCATTTGACTAGATAAGAAGTGGATCACATAAGACACAGAACAACTATATTTTGTGTGCAGGCATGATCTGGACAGGTTTCAAATTGGTGATACCAGTGTAAACTCAGACTTAGGAGTCTTGTTCACCCCACATTATTTTCATCTCAACCATGGAATTGAAAAAAAAACAACAAACTTGAGATTCCATAAAATTAAATTGCATTAGTGATGGAGTTAAAGTATGGAAATATGATTATAGAATCTCAAAGCCTCTCCTTCTTAACTTACACTTCTGATAACCCTAATGCTTCCTGTTTCTATTGCAGTTTTGCATCTATTATTTTGGTTAGCTCTGAATTAATACCCTCAAGTAGATGGGGAGTCCATGGTGATGGTGGTGGTGGATGTTATTGTCATTGCACTTGTTAAACCAGAAAACAGAACCACTGAGGTGTCTTCTGATTTCCTCCAAACTGCACAGTGCTTAAGAATGAACCTGACTACAGCTCTGATGTGCATTCCACATTTACTTGATTAGACTGCTATTTCTCCAAGTGAAATATTTTTAGAAAGGGAAAAGTTTTTTCTTTTTTCTTGGAGACTATTGTCATCATTTGACTTTCACAAACTCAATGTCAAAAAATCCCATAGATGTATTTCTGCAGTGTTCACTTGCTGAAAACCAGGCTTGATAAAAACAGAAGCTCAATCTTGATTGTTTTTCCCCAAACAAATCTTAGAGACACTTAGAATAAACTACTGCATGTTATTTCATATGATTGCTGTAATTTATTTTACCTGGGGGCAAAATCTTAGCTATTTAGGAAGTCTTCAAAAATTTTCCAGATGGCTTAATTGTAACATTTTAGGAACCAAGGGTATAAAAATAGAATGGATAAATAAGCATGATTTAGAAATAGATGAAAAATAAAAGTCAAAAGGAAAGTTTGAGTCTTTAAAATTGAGATCTTCTTGTTCATGATAAAAACACTGAAAAACTAGGAATACAAGTGAAATTTCCTCAGCTTGATAAAGAACACATATAGAAAAACTACGGTTAGCATACTACTTAAGGGTGAGAAACTTAACACTTTCCTCTTAATATTGGGAACAAGGCAAGAATTTTCTTTCTTACCACTCTTATCCAACATGGTGCCAAAAAGTTAGCTACAACAGTAAGACAAGAAAAAAGATGTATGTAGTTTGGTTTAAAAAAAGAAGACTTTTTTTTATAGATATTATGACTATTCATGCAGAGAATCTCAAAGAATTGACAAAAAAAATCTCTGGAACTTGTAAGTGACTATAGCAAGAGACTTGATGAAAGGTTAATATACAAAAGTTAATTGCTTCCACATATTCTGGGAATGAACAAATGGAATTTGAAATAAAAGCCAGTACCACTTACAAATGTGCCATGAAAAGAGATAGACAGACCCCAAACAAAACATGGAGATGAGCTATTTGTGGAAAGAAATCAAAGAAAATACAAGAAAATAGAGAAATATTCCATGGTCATGGGTTAGAAGACTTGATATTGTTAAGACATCATTTCCCCCCAACTTAATCTATGTGTTAATCTATAGAGTTGATTAACACAATCCTAGTCAAAATCTCCCCCAAATTATTCTGTAGATATTGACAAACTGATTCTAATATTTATATGGAAAGGTGAAAATCTCAGAATCATAACACAGAGCTGAAGAACAAAGTTGGAGGACTCACCCTACCCAGACTGCTGATAAGTTAATCAAGACAGCATGGTATGATGAAATAATAGACATAGATTGACAAAACAGAATTGAAAGCCAAGAAATAGATCCAAACAAGTACAGTCAACTGATCTTTAGCAAATGGACAAAGACATTTCAATGGAGAAATGGTGGTATTTTCAAAAAATGGTGCTAGACCAACTGGACATCCACGTGTAGAATGAGCAAACAAAAAACCTAGATGCTTTTCACAAAAATTAACTCAAAATGGCTTTTACATTTGAATGTGAAACTGTAAAATGTCTATAGTAAAACACAGGAGACAATCTAGGTGACACTGGATTTGGTGGTGAGATTTTAGATAATACCCAAAACACAACCCATGATAGAAAAACAAAAAGTTAGCTTTTATTAAAAAATAAGAGCTTAGGTTTCATTATAAATATACTCTTAGCTCTTGGGTCTTACGAACATATCCCTAACTGCTATCTAGCCTTGTCGTTGGTAGTTGCTATCTAGCCTTGTCTTAGAATATGGTCCTTTCCTTGCTAGCATCCCTAAGGCTCAATAAATCCTTTTATTTCAGAGAAAAGGAGAAAGAACTTTGGCTTTATGAGTCATCAAGAATTAATTTTTGAATGTACATAATATTCAATTTTAATTCATATGAGTTTTCAAACCTACAAACAAAAGAAGGAAAAATTTCAAGGCATTGAGACAATAGAGTTGGATTTGTGCCTATTTCATTAGGTCATAGTACATGGTGATATTTAAAGTCCACAAAAGTGTTAAACTTCTTTCCTTTGTAAAATTTCAATATTACATGGCACCATTTTCCTTCTGGGGCAAAGGAAAGCAACTTATATTTGCTGAGCACCTGTTCTACGTCAGGTATTGTGCTACATAACTGCAAAAAAAAGCATCTTCCTCTTCCACCTTCAGCCACTAGGTTAGTACATGCTCACACTGCTCACTGATTCAGTCCATCGCTCCATACAGAAGTAATAGAAGACTCTTCTGCAAGTCATGCAAACCAAGAATTTGGCCAAAAAAAAAAAAAAAATGGAGAAAACCTTTAGGTGTAGGTGCATGTGCTATAGTGGGTCCCTTTTTTTAATATTCCAAGAGACCTTAGAAGTGAGTTATGACTAAGATAGAATTGGAAGAATAGGAAGGAACATGAACGGAGAATGAACAACCAAGGATCAGTTTGAAAAGAGGCCTTTTTTCTCCAAAAAGAAAGCTACTCCTGAGGGTGAGGAGCCTGTGGTTGGATTACACAGCTATTATTATTTTATTTATTTTTATTAAGAAAGGCCACACAACTAATAGTAAATAGCAAAGGAAAGATTAAACTCTTGTCTAACTCCAAGGCCACCATTCTTTTCTCTTTACCTTCAAGAGGCCATGTGGTATAGTAGTTATGTGGGTAGATTTGAGTGTCAGGTTATTGTGGTTCACTTTCTGGGATTTCCATTTGTTAGCCGTGTGACTCTGGATAATTTATTCAACATATCTGTGTCTCAGTGTTCACATACAAAAGTCATATGACCTCATCAAGTTATTAGGAGAATTAAATGTGAAAATTAATGTAAAGCTTTTAATATATTGCATGGCACTTAATAAAGGATCAGTTATTCTCACATGACTTTGCTTTTGCATAAAGAGCAAACAATATTTTAAGATGTTTTCTGATTCACATATATCAAAAACATCTATCCAGAACTTGAATCTTGGAAGACCCAGAAAGAAATTGCTCACTAATGCTATTTTAAAAGCTTGTATGGAAAAGAGTCTAAGTAATTTGGTGGTCTTTACCAAAATAAGCCATCCAAAACCTTCTCTAATTCTTATGTTCTTTCCACTATCTGATGAAATCTATTTTTTTGTTGTTGGTCTCCTCTGATGAGACATTCATCAACTTCAAACAATAAATCGATTGGGGCCATACTATCTACAAGGGACTACTAGTAATTACTCAAGGAGCTTGCATTCTTTTCAAGTGTTTTTTAAAATAAATATTTTAACATAAAAAGCAAGAAGTGCATAAGAGAGGTGTAGATTAAACACAGTAGGTGTCAGGAGGCAGATGACTGCTTCCTGCAGGAAGATGTAGAAAAGCTTCAGAGAAGGGAAGAGGTGGCAACTGATTAGTGCCTTGACACAAGAGTAGATTTAGACATGTGGAGATAATGGTGGAGGCAATCTAGAGGGGAATAAAAACAGGAAAAAATATAGTGGAAGGAAAATGAAGTTCACTTAGGAGTGTGTGTGAAAAGAGATTAGAAGGAAATGAGCAATGATAACAACAAAAAAGGTCGGTTGGAATCAGGCAGTAAGAACCTCAGAAAGCAGTCCAGGGAGTTTGGATTTTACGCACAGGTTAGGAGGTACAATTGAATGTGCTTAAGAGAGGCTCTGACCTGCCCTTTGGGAAATGACTCTGGTGACTATTTACAGAATGGGCTAGAAGACAGAGCAGTGAGGAGGTGAATTAGGTATTGTGAAAATCCACAAGGAGGTCTGAACTAAGGTGCTGAAGGTGAAGAGGACACGTCTGCAATGAATTGTGGAAGTAGGATCAGCAGAATCAAGCCCTCTCTGGATGAGACTCTGAAGAGGAGCTTCTAATACACTTTGAGACTGCACTGCTAAGAGGGTGCTGGGAACCCTCTGTAGAAAAACAGTAGAAGAGGCAGGATTATCAGAAATATTGAATTATTGTGGAACTTAGTAAGTTTGAAGTCCACTTTATAGAATTTCTGTAAGTTGTTGGAAAGGGGGAATTGTGTATCAGAGATAGAACATAGCTACCATACATAGGCTTCATTATGGGCCTTGGGTTTTCTTCTATCACCTTTATGAACCACTGGTGCCCCGAGCTTCACCTTGTGAATTTGTTAGCGGTTTCTTCCTAAGCCATTTCTTCCTGTGTGACCTACATTTTACTTATGTTAGAACGTTTCCACTCACTGACCCATGGGTTAGAGGGTGTGGGATCTCAGAAATTTTCTCATTCTAAAATCTCACCTTATAGATGAGGAAACTAAAGATAATATAACTAAGAAGCCCATAAAGGTTATTAGATATTGATGAAGAATTTCCTTGCCACTCTTCTTCTGTCAATATCCAAGTTCTGCTGTGTCACAAGATACATCGCTCCAAAGATCCTATGTGCTATGATACTTCTGCCCACCCATGTGTCACTGGAAACCTTTGACCTCAAGAAAAGAAACAGCAGGGCTCAGAAAAGATCCAATGATAGAGAAAGCTGGTTCTTGGAAAGAGGCCCCAGATGGCTGGCTCGAGTTACCAGGCTAGTTTTGCAGATTTGTTCCACACAAAGATGAACAGAACACTGGGATCTTTAAGGTTCCAAGAAACTGAGGGAGTGGACTTTTATTTCTGATTACATATTTTTAAAGTTTCCAATACACAATGTATCACAAGGTCATGAATTAGAGCATGGGTCCTTCTATTTTCTTTCTCTAATGATATGCCTGAAAAACAAAATTCATCTACACTGATAAAATATTTTGTGTGAGAAGTAATTTGCTGATAAAATATTTTGTGTGAGAAGTAATTTCCAACCCCTGGTTTGGGGTTGGAAATCTTGGAAGAAATGAGACACTGATTTATTGTCATAACTGAGTCACAGATTTCAGCCATGTCAAGTACTCAAACAATGAATAATATTTATTACATCTAATTTTAAAATCTTAAGTCCAAAATTAGTTTGGTAAAAACGAACAAATTATAGGCAGTATGAGCTATGTGGAATATACCTTTGGTGGCTCTAATAAATGTGATTTCAATTAAATTATGAAACCCTAGCTCTTCATTAATAACAATTGTGTTATCACACTAACGACTATGAATTAGTAGGCAATGAACACTCATTGAATCATTGAATTTTTATAATTGTAGTTATTTGTTGCTTCTTAGGCAGTGAGATTTATAAGGATAAACTAAAATATAATTTCATGACCAAATTTTTAAAAACGTGACCATATAGACTCAAAGGTGAGTGATTGATGTTTGAAAGAGGCACAGAATGTATAACTGGTTATAGATTTTTTTCGGCTCTCTGCCTTGACCATGCAGCCTGGAGAGAGAAGGAATGTGACAGAAAAGTGGTCAGAGATGTGTAGCAAGCGATGAGACACTGTAGTGAGGAACACTGCTACATGTCAAGTGATACTCTTCTAATTTATAGAAGCCTGTGATACGAGGCCTCTCAGAGCTATTATCCTATAGCTTTATCTGAATTTGTCTGGTGTTTATCCCTCTACCTGGTGTGAAATCTGAGCTCCTTGTGAGGAAGGTGTGTTTTGAATATGTGTCAGCCCATGTAGGGAGTGTTATAATGATAGAAAACCAGAATGCCGTGTCTGTTGGAATCTTGTCTTTGTAACCTGTGTGTCCCCCACCTCACCAGCCTACTAGTGGGGAAGAGAACTAATCAGTATTTTTGTATCGAAATTATGTTCATTCTTTGTTGTCCCCAGTTCAAGCAGACTGGTAAAATTTCCTCCTCTGCAAGGGTCTTGGCTCACCTCCAGGGCTGCTGAATACTTACTTGCTCAACCAAGTCTTTTTCTAATAGGCATTGCTGGCTTCCCTTCAGCCTTCCATGGCAAGAGTCCTACCTGACCTGGGGTGCTCTCTTCTGCTATGTCCCAAAGCTGACACATCATATGCCAAAACAGAGATCATTGTCTTTGATCATTGCAGTCTAGGAGCCTAAGTGCACTGCACACAGGGTGGGGAGGGGGTAAAGTTCTCAGTGGTGCGCTGATTGTCACTGCCCTCTGTGTTATCTTCATCTTTCCCATTTTGCCCCAACCCTGGGAGACTGAGGCACTTTTTCTTAGAGCTCACAGTTCAATAGAGGCCTGCAGGGTCACAGATGTTCACAACTTTAACCTCAGCCACTGGTGTCCTGTCTTCTTAAACATTTCTCTCTGAGATTTCACATCAGAAAAATGACAGCTGTCTATTCTGGCTATTGAGGGAGTCTAGTATTGGGTTCTGTACCACTGGGACAAACTATCATCTCAGTTTAAAAGCTACTGCATGATGTCTTTTTAACTTGATCTACTCGCTCTTTGTTCTGCAATGCTATTGTTTGTCATGGCGATAAAAGCAGAGAAACACACCCAACAGCCAGAGCCCTGTGTTTTGAGCCTCTCTGTTGAGAGGTGTACCTTTCCTGAGGCATCATGCTATTCCTGTTTCCAAAAGAAACAAAACCAGCAGAATAGCTATATCTTGCCTCCCAGATGACGCAGAATAATTCATAGTTCAATTAAATTGCTTCCAGACTTGTTGCTCTGTCAACCTGTTGCAGTGAATGCAAATTAAATAGCCCATATTTTTATTTTAAGTGAAAACATTTTCTAGGAAAGCTGGAAACGAGGCAGGACATGGATTGTGGCTAGAATTGCTGCTTTTTCCTTATGAGAGCTCACATCCAAATCCCCTGTACTGACTCTGTTTGATGGCTTGAGACTTGTATTAGCACAGTTAACTCAGGAAATCCAAATTAGTTAGCCAGAGGACTGGCAAGATAAGATGAAAGCTATAAATTAAATTTTTTAGTTAGTCTTTTTTGATTTACTCTCCCTCACCAAACCTTTTGACATGGAACAAACAATACATCTGAGATGTGTCGCTCTTTCTTACTTTTTATCTCCACTGGGTCTAGTCTATCCATCCAACCAAACATTCATCCATCCACTGTCCACTTCATGCTAGTTAAACCTAAACATGAACAAAAAAGGAAAAAGTTTAAAATGTGGCAGGGGCACAGGCAGAACCTGGCTAGTTTTGACAGCTTGAGGAATGCATTCATGTTTTTTCAGCTAAGAGACCTGGTCCCCTAACCCTTTCTCTCAAGATAGTCAGGACTAACACCACTAACAACCCACCCGTCCTTTTTTGACCTGTGTTAGGCAGGCAGCACCACTGAGAATGACATCCCTACCAGAAATCTCAGAAGGAACTGAGAGATTTATCAGTCACTGAGAGGAAGGAATCTGAAGTGGGAAGATGACCAAGGGAACTGGGCCTTGAGAAAGAAGTAATTTTCACCTTCAAGGACCACGTTAAGAAGGACGGAAAGGGTCTTGCCTTCCTTGAAGTTCAGTTATCTGAAACCTTTTGAGAGTTAAGCTTTCATCAGGAGACAGTGGAAACACCTCCTCTGTATTAGGGGCACTGTTTTACCGAGTTTTATGATTATTTGTAGTTTAATTGAATTTTTGGTTTGTTTCTTTGCTCATGGCTAATACCTCATGAACTTAGTATTATCCAAAAGGTGTTTCACATAAATCACTTTTCCAGATAATTATCATTTGTTTCCTAAAAGACTAAAGTTGATTAGACTTTGGTGAAATTTTCCTTTCACCAAAGTTCCAGTATTTCTTTCCTTTCTTTTTAAAAAAATAAATGCCAAGTTTACTATACACCTTTCTAAGTACTTTATTGCGTTTCTTTTTTCATTCTAGCATTTCTGATCTGAAGAGCAGAGTTCACTAAAGTAAGAGAACATTTTACTCGGAAGGTCTGAAACTCAGGCCCCCATTCCCACATCAATTTCCATTACATCATACATAATGGCTTCTGCTTCATATTTGGAAAGAAAGAGATAGGAAAGAGAAAGAAAGGAGAAGGATGGGGGAATGCATGGAGTCTGCTAACCTCTCATTTCCTTGGACTGAGTGTAAACTGGCAGCCTATAGCATGGTCATAGGACCAAAAGCTAGCATGACTTACTTCAAGAAAGAATTTTTGATATTCCAGATCCAACCTACACCAAGTTGGTGTTCGGGTGACAAAGTGTAGCAAAGAGAATGGAAAAGACTGTTCCCTCTGACTCGCGCCAACAAAACTCAACAATCCTTGACTTTGGCATTACTTGTGTCTCCAGAATTCTCTTCCAGGCTGGCTTACAGGTGGCAATCTTGTTGAAAGAGGAGGCTGGGACACTTATTTTGAAGTTGAAATTTTGTTCAGACATACATTTTAACTTAGATTGTGTGTTTATTTGGCAGTGGGTAATAGGAGAGCATTGATCTAAAGTGTAGGGAAGGGTTGGATGGAAACCCACTCAAATCATTTTCTGATACCATCTTTCTGTGATGGTCTTGGTGTGAACGGAAATGACTCATTGTCATAGAGACTCTTAAAATTAGATTTGTGGAACTAGACTTTATGGCCATTCATACATGGAAATAAGGACAGGAAAGAAGCAAACAGTGGACACTGGGACTGGATAAGAGCCTCCCTTAGCACTGGAGATTCAGAACTGTCATCAGGGCATAGCTGTAAACTGTTGACGAGGCTTAGAAGTATGGCAATACATTATACATTATCTCATCTTTCCAAATTGCTCACAACCATCACCTATATACCCTGGCTACTGTGTACCAGTTTGTAATGCAGAATTGCCCTTGAAGGGTAGAGAGGTATTGGGGCATCTTACCTAACTCTAAATGAGTCCTAACTTAATGAGGAGGTTTCTCTGGAAACTTCAGGTTGACTATTTTTGCGAACCCAAACTTACCACTTCTCCTCTTTGAACTTTTATTCGCTTTGTGAATTATTTGTGTTTAATGCATATTTCTTTGAGGTCAAAGGATTTGTCTTATTGGTCTTTGTGTATGCATCAGTGTCTGGCACACAGCCTTTACCCTAGAAGATGCTCAGTCAGTGATTTATCACAAAATACCAGGATGATTATGATCTTAGAATGTTGATAGCCTTGTTCCCAGGGCAGGGCCTGTTTACATTGTTTTGGGTATCTCTGATAGAAGACCAGTCCCAACATGATTTTTTATCTGTTATGCATCCCAACCCTCCAGTCCTCATCCCAATCAAATAACACCCTATAGATAGGCTTGGTGCTGTGATTGCTCTTGAACTGGGCACTTTTCAGACTTTTTTGATAAGGGATTAGCTCTTCTCAACTCTCTATTTCAGCCTCTCTGCTCATTAATATTTCCCGCAGAATTGCTCTTAGATCACCCTTGCTTTCTCTACCCAGAACCTACTATTGATGATAAACAAATCCCCAGGGAGAAAGTGGTATAAACAGATGTACAAATGTAGGAAAATTTAGGACTACGTATATAGAGAAGAGTAACTCAATGTGGATGTAACCAAAAATGTAGAAAGTAAGTAAAAAAATAGAATTTTGGAAAGCTAACTAGGGCCTCAAATAAGGGGTTTGAGGTCATAATGCAGATAATTAGGACTCATTTAAATTACTGGGGAATGGAAATAATCCGAATGAAAATATGCATTACATACATTAAATTCAATTAATTAAATTTACTTCAGTTAAACAAGTACACATTATATTGTTGAGATCAAGTTAGGAGAAAGTACTTAAGTAGACAGAGATCTTATAATAAAATAGGCCATTCTCTTGGCCATTAGTAATGTAAAACTGGGTATGTGTTTTCTTAGATACAAACATGATGACTGTGATATACACACAATTGGAGGTATTGTCTCCAGAGCAACCCAACTAGAATTTCTTAGAAAACATAGTCATTTGATCAGCTCTTTTTATGTGGAATAATTTCCCTTCTTCCAAATCCCAGGAGGCTACAGTGTTCCTTAATACAAAAATCAGAAAGGTTCTCCCATGGTAGAGTCTGTGACCTGGGCTTCTAGAGTCTTTTGCAGTTGCCTCCTCCAGTAACAATTCTTTAATTCATTTGAATCATATCCTGAACTGGACACTTAAAAACTCCCCGTCATTTTCTCTATCATTTTAGACTATAATTCCATGAGAATCTTCCTAGATCACAATCATCAAACCTCATTCTCTACTCTCAGAAATGATGGCTCGTCTATCCTCTGCTGCATTTTGATTACATTTATTCTCTCATTAGTCTTTCATCTTGTAGGAAGTTAAATGACAAGTTAAATGTGCTTTAATTGGTGAAAACCAGAATCATTATTTTTTTTTCATAAGATTTCTTTTCAAGAAATATTTACTTTCAAAGTCAAGTGGGAATGGAGTCTGGTATTCACAGAGGAAAGTCAAGTGCTCTTGACTTACTGGGCTCACTTCTCCTTGTGGCCTTTAAACATCGCAGCAGAGCCCAAGAACAGACCATTTTGGGAGATGGGGAGTGCTGGGGCAGGGCCAGGAGAAAGTCACTGTATGAGACATAATGATCTAACTCTAAAATCACTCACATGAGAAGTTTGGTTATGAGTATATTTTGCTACAGTTAAAAATAGGAGGAAAAGCTCATGCAGTTAAATGAGGGATAAGTCATTTTCTTAATTAAAGTTGGGCTAAGTGGTTAGTGCACTTATCGGCATTAGCCAGAAGAGTCATGCTAGTCACTTCCACAAGATTACAGCTGGCCTCTTTAGCATTTTCTGGATGTTCAAGTTTCAGTTTTTTCCTTCCATCAAAATTTATATTCTCAGCTCTTCTTTGGAAAAATCAGTGACTGAAATACAAGACCAGAATATTTGATTGCTCTAGTTGCTGTCTCCATAATATCAGTTTTAGTGCTGGAGAAGCAACAACGTATTCAAATACAATGTTATCAGATTAGCATGATCAGGGTTGAAATGGCTCATAAAATACAGGTGGTGATAGAACAGCATCATCAGCAGCTGCAAGGGCCATTCTTTCCCACCTGTGACTGTAAATCAAATGGTCACTGAGACAAAAAAATATTAACAAAAGGTTTTTAGGGACAAAGTTGAGAAGGTGGTTGAACATTTGAGGGGAAATTTGTTTCATGGAGAATGTTATTATAAAAATGAAAGAAGTCAAAATGAGGTGTCATTTCTCTGACAGCCTTATGAGAAGGAATGCTAAAGTTCCCTGTTATAAAAGGACAAGGGGATTTCAGCATCAATCTAGTCATGAAGGGCTAGACCATCATGCCTTCCTAGGATGTTTCTTCTAACCCCCTAAACGGATATTCAAAGTCACACATCAGACTTTAAACTTTCTTTTCAAGGGCCAAGTTCATGTAATAATATCGCATAAATCTGTCTTAGAATTTTCTTTGTAGTTATACATTTAAGAGAAACTATTACCAGATAGAAACCAAAAGATAAAGGCTATCATGAATGGATATTAAAGATTGTAACTTTTCTTTCTGATCACATCAGAAATTTAACAGAGAAAAAATAAAATATATTTCAAAATTTACAAATAACCTAGATAGTTCAATCTAGTAAACATTAATGAGACTATCAATAAGAGTATTCATTTTACAAAAGAAGCAGTTTTTTTTTTACTCTCATAATTCACTTTTATAATCTTGGATTTTGCCATTGGAAAGTGTAAGGTAACAGGATTATAGTAATAATGATCATTGTTGAATGTTTACCATGTGCCACGGCCCTGTGCAAGGTATTTTGCTTACATAGTTTATTTAATTCTTTTCTCTCCCCTGTGAGGGAGATTTTTTATTATTTTCACTTTACAAAGAAGAGACCAAAGATTGGAAATGTTAAATAATGCTTCAAGTTTGACAGTTAATAGGTGGCAGAACTAGTGTTTAAACTCAACTCTCTCTGACTCTAGGACTCCTTTGCTTTTTTACGAGATCTCTTATGTTGTGGAGCGTACATTGCCAGGGAGAAAAGTTTACCAAAGCATTTTACACAATTTTCCACTTTCCTCAGTGGTAAGCTAGAATGAACTCAGGCACCCAAGTGTCTTCAATTGGGTGTCCATCAAAATAGTTTCCCTGACAGGTTTCTTTTTGGAAAATCATCCATTCTGTGCAGACCTGTTTCACAGTCTGATAAATGAGGGGGAGGAATGTCTCCATAACACTAATATTTGTGGCAAGATCAAGTCTCATTTTACAGGGCAAGACATGTCAAGGTTTCACATGTCAAGGTTGATGTATTTGAAGGGACAGGAACAGAATATTCCTGATTTACGTGAGAAGTGAAGCAAAAGTATAAAATGTGTACTGAGCATATTCTCCGTGGCAGGTCTGATGGTACAGTATCACTTTTTTATTAATTAATTAATTATTTTTAAAATGTTTACAGGCTTCATTTTGACTCATTGTACACAAATGGAGTACAACTTTTCATTTCTATGATTGTGCATGATGTAGATTCATACAATTCATGCAATCATACATGTTCATAGGGCAATGATGTCTGTCTCATTCCACCATTATTCCCCCCCCCCCATTTCCCTTAGTTTAATCCTCATGATCTTTGCAGATGAGGAAACAAGTGCAGAAAACTGAAGTGACTTGCTGAAGTCCACCTATCTTGTGGGTGAGACATTGGAATTTGAACCCTGGGTTGTGTGGCTCAGGACTCCCCTTTTTCTCCCTATTTCATTCTGTTCCAGGCCACATAATAACTCAGGACTCCCTTTGTATCAATGCCTGTTTTTTATCTTCCAAATCGAGACTTTGCTATGGATTAGCAAGTGAAAAGCTACTCAATCCTTCCAAGACACTCAAATTCAAGATAAGGAAATCACTAGCATAAAGGTCGAGGGGATCATATCTGATAAATGATGTATTGTCTCAAAATGAACATATTTGAAATGGAGAAATATAATTCTATGCAACATTACACATCTCCACAGTGGGATTCAGCCATTTTCTTTAGTACAGACATTTTAGTATAGACATTTTGCAGCTGTAAGAAATAAATTTTTGCATTTTCAAAAATCCAAGGCAATAATGAGTAACATTTTTTTAAGAAGATGACTTGTTCATGGGCTAGGTATCAACCAAGCAAGAGGCAATAAAGAAACAGATACCCTTTAAGCAGGGTTTTTGTGTTTGTTTCTGTTTAATTCTCTGAGGTTTGATTAAAGAAAGGCTGGGATCTGCTCTGTTTGAATGCCCTGGCATTGTTCAAATCTCCCATGGATTAGGGGCCTTGGATTAGCTAACAGCTCTGCGAATTGGGCCCAGAAAGAAACAAGTAGGTGCTAATCCACGGAAAACTTGAGGGACAGAAGGGGCAGCTGTGTCTGATGTAATTTCTCATCCCTGCGGTGCTGGTGTTTTTAAGCCATCTCTCAAAATAGTTCCCAGGCAGGTACTCTACCTATGAGATTACACCTGGCTTTGTCCTGCACTCAAGGAAAAGGCTAGCTGGGGTATACCTTATCACATTGTCACAGAGCTGGAGCTTTCCAAGAAACTGAGGCACAGCAAAGACCCTCTCTTCAAACCACAATTCTTGCTGCCAAGTCAGAAAGATTTCAGACATGTGGCTCAGAGTAACAGGAATGAGTTTATTGAAGGGATGGGAAAAGGGAAAGCAGTCTGTCTCCAGGGAGAGAGTATGTCCTCTCAGACAGGAGAGAGACAATGTGCCTCTCCTGCACTCCAGTTTTAGTGGGGACCCCAGATAAGTTTCCAGAGAGTCCCACACAGGTCTACCTCTTGACTTTTAACTGACAGCAGAGTGACCTCAGACTCACCTCGGTCCATGCTGACTTGTTCTAATTGGATTCTTAACCACACATTCTTATAGATTTTATGGTTAAGTAGGAGTTATCCTTATCTCCCACAGTTTCAGGATCTGGTCACAAAAGTCTTCTCCTTCAGGGTAACTTGGATTCCTCTTAACAACATTATTTTGGGCCTGCATTTCTCCTGCAGTGAACATATCCTGTCCACTTAGGCCAGGTGAGGGTGCAGGTAAATTGCTCTTGTAAAAGCATGTGGGGGTTACCATCATGGGCCCATCCTCATCTGTCTGTTCCCTAACAACATCTCGAGAACATCCTGGTGGCTCTAGCATGTCATTCTACATTGAGGCCTTCAAAACAGTCTACCAGTAGCAATTTGAAGATATCTCTAGGACACTTTTCCAATCAGGAGTTGGCATAGAGGCAAATAATGAACAAAACCTGAAATGAATTAAATAAACTTGCTGAATTTTAAATCAAAATACACAGTATCATTTTAATTTTCTACTGAACTGAGAAAGGAAACAATGATTTTTAAATTATCATTCTTAAACCCATATGATCTAGTTGGAACTGGTAATTGATCTATTGAACAGGAACTAGTCTAGAACATCCAACCGTTTTCTAAATTGTACATTAGTCAACTGAATATTGTTCAAGTAGAGTCCCTCGTAATGCATGCTTGTTCATTATCAGAAGCTTTAGTAAAAATGTGATTTGGAGATGATAGAGATTAACTTTGTTTTTGTGGCCCTTATTTTTATATGTAATTGTGGATTGGCTTTGGACTTTTCTAGTTTAACTATTTCAAGCAGAAGTACCTTTGGGTTAAGTTTTTCATACTCTGATAAATTTTCATTTAAAATGTCTCAGAGTTGCTCTTACTTTATTTCCAATCTGATTGCAAGTCCAAGAGGACTTTCAACTTTTTTGGTGTTTAAAGTCTATGAATCTTTACTAATCACACAAAACAGTCGTCTTTTACTATGAGTTCCATGTTTAGAACTTTGAATGTTATTTTAGGTTTCTTTTTCCTTGATGACAACTGAACAGCCTGTTTGAGGACACCTCTAGTCTTTGTATTTCAATATCCATGTGACTTCTCCTTTTATTCTTTTTAAAAAAACATATTTTTAGTTGTAGGTGGATACAATACCTTTATTTTATTTATTTTTTACGTAGTGCTGAGGATCAAACTGGTGCTTCCCAATGTGCTTGGCAAGAGCTCTACCACCCAGCTATAGCCCAGCCCTCTCCTTTGATTCTTAAAGAAAATGAGCATTTCTGTATTATAAATACATCTGCTGCACCTCCTAAAGTTAAGGGACGATAGTATTAAAGGCCCTCTAGCCTCGCTGTCCTTCCCCCACTGGACTGCTGACTCCAAAGCCAAAGCAATGAAACACTCCACTCTGTGACCCTAGAACCTGAACTGTGTCTGACACATAGCAGCTGCTTTGAATGATTAATGAAGGCTATATTTTTTTTTACCCTGACTATTAAAGAAACGTTTTTAGGACATTGAATCTGAGACCCCATTACAGCCTGTATGTTCATGGACAAGGCCATGTGCCTTCTCATGTCCCAATTTCTTATCCTTACATTGGGAAAATGATATTTTATTTTTCATAAGGACTAAAGGAGATACATGTGAGAAATCCTGTATTAAAATCAAAATTAAGAAGGGGAGGCTGAGTAGCTCCATGGTAAAGCTTGTGCAAGGCCCTGTGGTTCCAAGGCACCAAAAAACATCATCATCATCGTCCCTGGAAAGCCTGTGTTTCCCCTAAGTACCTATAATGTCCATTGTTTTCCTTTACAAGTTTGAGTTTTGTTTTCTTATCTATTTTTCTTTTACCATTCTATAAACCTCTCTACCCTACGTCTTGTTTTCCCCTGACTGTATATTTTCCTGTTTAGAGTCATGTGTAGGCCCATGTTTTAAAGTACTCCTAGGCCCTGTGGACTCTCTGGGCTCTCCCAAGTATTAAAATTTTGTTTAAAGGAGAACCTTAGAGTTACCACACACAGCACTTCTGCTAGCTGAGTAGGAACGTGGATCCAATGCAATCTGGTTTGGTCTTTTCCTTCAAGCTTTTAAAGCAAGTCTAGTTTTCAAGGGTTGTGTTAACAACATATGGCATAGAAGGAAATTACTCATGTTAGCTATTCTCTAGTTGGATCTGAGGAATTATGAATGTATGGATCATGAATTAAAGATTCATTTTCCATAGTTTCAGTATTTGCTGATAAACCAGCGAGGCCTTGAAAAATGAATTTGTGAGTGAGTGTGAGTATGCACACACACACACACACACACACACACTTTCTGCATGAACTTTGATGGACTAAAAATAGCTGAAGTGATCATTGCATTGACCATTCACCACTTTGGCAAATGAATATGTAAATTTTTAGATAAAATATCCCATTGCTGAGATTGAGAAACACACAGCTCTATTGTGGTCTTCAAATTTGGGCACTTGAGAACAAATAGTTATTAGGCTATTATCACCAGAAGCGTGAAGGGGTTTGAAAGCTTCTTCTCAGCAAAGGAAACAATCAGCAATGTGAAGAGAGAGCCTTCAGAGTGGGAGAAAATCTTTGCCACACACACTTCGGACAGAGCACTAATCTCCAGAATCTACCAAGTACTCAAAAATCTTTACACCAAGAACACCAATAACCCAATCAATAAATGGGCCAAGGAAATGAACAGACACTTTACAGAGGAAGATCTACAAGCAATCAACAGATTTATGAAAAAATGTTCAACATCACTCATTATAAAAGAAATGCAAATCAAAACCACCTTAAGATTTCATCTTACCCCAATTAGAATGTCTTTCATCAAGAACACAGGCAACAACAGGTGTTGGCGAGGATGTGGGGAAAAGGGTACACTCATACATTGCTGGTGGGAGTGCAAGTTGGTGCAGCCACTCTGGAAAGCAGTGTGGAGATTCCTTAGAAAACTTGGAATGGATCCACCATTTGACCCTGCTATCCCACTCCTTGGCTTATACCCAAAGGACTTAAAATCAGATTGCCTCAGTGATGCAGCCACATCAATGTTCATAGCTGCTCAATTCACAATAGCTAGATTATGGAATCAACCTAGATGCCCGTCAGTAGATGAATGGATAAAGAAACTGTGGTATATATACACAATGGAATATTACTCAGCCATAAAGAAGAATAAAATTATGGTATTTGTAGGTAAATGGATGATGTTGGAAACTCTTATGCTAAGTGAGATCAGCCAATCCCAAAAATCCAAAAGCCGAATGGTCTCTCTGATATATGAATGATGATGCATAATGTGGGGGGGGGAAAGATGGCAAGAATGGAGGAAAGGTAGCTAGCATAGAGGGAAGGGAGGGGTGGGGGTGGGTGGGGGATAAAATTAATAACAGAATGTGTGACAGATACCATTGCCCTGTGTACATGCATGAATGCACAGATGGTGTGACTCTACCTTGTGTACAAACAGTGAAACAATAGCTGTACTCCATTTGTGTTCAAAGAATCAATAAGTAAATAAAAGAATAAAAAAAAAAAAAAAATGGGCAGTAATACAAGCCTTCTTGTCTTTTGGTATTTTAACTTATCCACTTAATGTTCCATGTGTTTGGAACTCTTTAGGGCTCAATCAAAATATCTTTTATTCTGGGAAATCCATCCCATCTGCCATTGCGCTCTTTCCTTCCTCCCAGCTGATTCATGTGTGTGTCCTGGCTCAATCCTTACTGTCACCTTCACTCTCTCTAAGAGGCATACACTGCAGTGGGAATAGTGCTGGTCCTAAATCTGACTTTGGAACTGGTCCTATCTTAGTCTGTCCAGGCTGCTATAATAAACCACCATAAACGTGGTTTGTAAACAGCAGAAGTTTATTCTCAGTTCTAGAGTCTGGCAAGTCTTAGCTCAAGCACAGCGGATTTGATGTCTGGTGAGGGTCCACTTCTTGGTGCATGGACACTGCCGTCTCACAGTGTCCTCACGTGGTAGGGGAGAGGGAGCCCTTCAGAGCCTCTTTTATAAGCACTTATTCCCACAACCTAATCACCAACAATCCCACCTCTTGATGCTGCTATATTTCAGCATATGTTTTCTGGGGGAACATAAACATTCAGTATATAGCATGTCCTAAGAAAATGATTTGACCTTAGACAAGGCATTAAATCTTTTGGGACCATTTGAAAAATTTATCAATACAACACATGTGTTTAATTTGATAATGTTTAAACTGTCATCAACTTTATGATTCTTTAAGTCATAACTATTATATTATACTTATCAATAAAGATGTTAAACTGATGGAATTTTTAGACCAGCCAGGAATTCAAAGATCATTTAATTAATTGGAGTGGTTTTGCTTACTAGGAAACTCATAGATTAAACTGTTTATGTTTTGTGAAATACATTAGCCAGCAATAGAACTGGACTCTGGGCTTTCTTTTATATAAGGCAAATAACTTCAAAATATGTGTCATTCATCACTAAAAAATCAAATGAATGATTTGGTAAGGGAAACACTAACAGGAATTAATTAAAATGAGATTTTCTGAATTTGTATAATTAAAAAAAATCAAATCTTGTCATCCCAAACTTTTTAATTACATTATATATCCTTAGTTTGTTTTAAAAATATCCATAGGCCATTAAATATTGTACTCAGTGCTTGAACTTAAATCTTAAGGTAAACTTTGGTTTTGAGGAGAGAGTGGTATTGATTTCAGACATTTCAAAGTACTGCTAGCTGCAGGTTACAAAAAATTCATGGTTCTTGGTTACACTGAGTGTTTTTTAAACCAGGTTTAATTGTTTCTTTCAACATGGTTTCTGTAGAACAGCAGTCAGTTAACCTCTGTTTGTGGCATTGCTTTTTTGTTTTGGAATTCATTTTATAATGCCTTGTCCCTGTATTCCTTTCACGTTCCACTTCTGCTGCATGTCAGTCCTGAGGTTGAATTTCCTCTCCTCCACCCCTGCACAGAGCTTACATTTGCCAAGGAACAGCGTTCTTACTTCATCCCAGCTTCGTCCCAGCGGGTGAGACTATCAAGGAGAGGAGGGCAGGGAATGAGGACATGCTGAGGATGAGGTGATGAGGGGAAAAGATCAGAAAAGGGATGCCCTCTGGAGAAAGAAGTGAACAGAGCGCCATGTTGGGTTAGCCTGCTGGGCTTCTCTGGAAAAATGCTTCTTCAGTCGCCTTGGGATTGCTTAGGATTTCCTCCTTGAGGACTCAGGTTCCAGGGCTCTGAACTGTGTTCCTGGCACTCTCCTTTTAGACCAATGTAAGTGCAATGTCATTTCCACTTACCAGCCTTCCTGGTTACTTTCCCATAGAGATGACATTTTCAAATGTCCACGTCTACAGAATTAAGGTACTGATACTAGAGAATCAGCAGTAGAATTTCCAATGCACAATAGAATTTCCGCTGTATAGAATATGGCACCATCATTAGTCTCTTATCAATAAACCAAAACCACTCTGTAAGGTCATAGGACGACCTTGTTTTGGAAGCCAAGTGGTCCCTGACCTCTCTGGAGAATCATCTCTGCAGGTGCAGGGCACTTCCTCCTGAAAAGGCCCACCCACTCTGTCCATTTCTTGGGCACTTCTAACTGCCTCTACGATTTTTTGTCTTTTTAATTATTTTTTAATTTTTTGTCCATTCCTCAAATTATCTCTTTTCTTCCCCAAGATTTTGTTCTGGGGCTTTTCTTTCATCTGCATGTTCTCTCTGGATCAATTCTGCAGCTCTGATCTCTATCATGATGCCCTGCTAGGATGTGAGCCTGTGCCTCCAGCTCATTTTTCTATTTCCTTTATCTCCTAAATAATATACATTTGATTAACTACTTTAAATGCATTTGATACATGTATTTGAAATAATGTCCATTTGATTATTACTTTCTATTTATGAGATTCATAAATAAAACTCTCGGGACCCAAATACCATTCTCTGCCCCCAATATGCTCCTCCTGTGGCCCCTTGCCTCAGTAAGTAATGCAGTCCTTCTGGGTCTGCACTTCAAAGCCCCCATCACCCTCCAGACCCAGCCAGTCATTGAGAACTGTCAGTTACACAGCCTGGCTCACTCTATCATCATTCCAACTTCTCATCTAGGCCATTACCCACTCTTACTATTAACTGCCACTTGTTTTCTTTTTTTCTTTTTGGTGGCAATGAACTCCAACATACTCTCTGTGTTGGTGGTTTACTTCAATCATCTCTGACCTCATCTGCCTTGTCCCCACACTGCTTTCACACTCCACTTCCAGTGCATGTCAGTCCTGTGGTTTAATTTCCTCTCTCTTCCACCCCTGAACAGTGCTTACATTTATCAAGGAGCAGCATTCCTATTTGCTTTGTCCCAGAGGGCCGAGACTACTGAAGAGAGGAGAGCAGCATCCTTCAATATACTCTCTGCATTGGCAGTTCTCAAAATGTGGTCTCCAGACTAGCTGCGTCAGCATCATCTGGGAGCTTGTGCAAAATGAATGTTCTCCAGCAGAGCATCAGAAACTTGAGGGCTGGGCCCATCTGTTGGTGTTTTAGCTGGCCCTCCAGGTGGCTCTGGTGCTTGCTAAGATGTGGGAACCTCACCAACCTCACCTAGCTCACTTCACATTTGTCTTACTCTCCTGAGGCCTTTGCCCACCACACCAGCCCCTCCTGCCCCAAGGCCCCAGGCATGCCGTGTTCCCACTCTTCCTCTTCACCTGGAAGAGTCCTCCTCCAACCTCAGGCTCTGTTTAGATGCCAGTTCCCCTGAAGAGCTGGTAGCTGTGGCAGGGTGTGTCCCAATGTCTCACTGCACTCAGGGGATTTGAACTTATGCAGCAAATCAGAATTATCCTCAACACATAGTATGTGATCCACACAAAAAGATTTTTCTAGATGAATGACTTAGTTGGAGCCCTATGTCACTCTGGCTTCATGCTGCTCTCTAGCCAAAGTCTGCACTGACCCTAGATTAACAATCTCTTCTAATTCCCCAAACCCACACTTCCCTGTATTCCAGGCCTTGGCCCCACCAATGAGCTGGTGGCCAGGGTTTTATCCCTTATCCATCCATCCTTCTTCTGCTTCCTTCCTCTTCTAACACTAAGATAGTCAGGAAGACTGTTGAGGACAAATCAGGCCAAAGTCCTTTATGGTTTTGTTTTTAGATATACATGACTTTTAGAAATATCCAGAGGTCTGATAATTTGGCTGACAGAGGGCCTTTTCAGTTAGCCACTTTCCTCTATTGTTCCTGGAAGCTCCTTAAGGGGTGTGGGCAATTTCTGGGCAGATAATTGCATAATGCCTTTACTTTTGTTGTCTTTATTTTTTTGTGGTCCCAGCTAATTGCTTTACAGTACCACCATTAGCTCTCAACTTCTAGATGCCCTCTCTACTGATACGTAAAACTTAGTAACTTAGTAACTGGCTTTTGCAAAGCACAAGGCAGAATTTATTGGCAGTGCTCTAACTTCTGGAATATCAGAGGAAAAGAAGAGTTCCCTTGGCCAAAGAGAATACTTCTTTAAAATTTCCTTACTCTGTGATTTTAAGAGGGCTCTTTCTGAGAAGGGGCTAGGAAAATAATGCGATTTTAAATTTTTCTGTACATTTATAGAATCTTTTCCTGAGTCAGCTATGGACAGGGATATTCATTCACCCCAAGATCATGGTATCCAAAGAGTTTTGTGTTATTTTCATACAATCCAGGACTCCTCACAGGACCACAGCATTTTTATAAAGCAGTGGTGGTTGAGGTGAGGTGAAGGTGATCCCTGAGACCTTAACAAAATCACCAGCTCTGCCGCTGATCCATCCCTGCCCCTAGTTGTCATTCCTACAACCCCTGCCCTGGAGTCTCCATCCCTTCTCCTTTTTTTATCCAGAGCAACAGGACCCTCCTTACCCTTTGTGAAATAAGTTCTTAAACAGAGTTCCGTTTTATAAAATAAAGCTACTTTTTTAAGGATATGTTTTTCAATTTGTAACTTTTGCCTATTAAAGGAGTCAAAGTATTCCTCAACAAAAGATAAAAATAGAATTACCATATGATCCAGCACTCCCACTTCTGGGTAAATGAATATCCAGAAGAATTGTAAAGAGGGCCTTGAAGGGATGTTTGCACACGTGTATTCCTCACAGCACTATTCCCGATATCCAAAAAGTGGAAGCAATTCCAGTGTCTGTCCATGGATAAGCGTATAAACAAAATGTGGGCTATACATACAATGGAATATGCTGCTTTAAAAAGGAAGGAGGTTCTGACTCATCCTACAACATGCAGAACCCTTGAGGACATTTGCTAAGTGAAGTAAGCTAGTCACAAAAAGACTAATACTCTCATTTGCAGACGCTAAAAGAAGTTGACCTAAAAGCACAGCAGTTATTACTACTAGAGACTGACAAGGGTACGTGTGTGGGGACAGGGTGGTGGAAAAAGGGAGGTTAGATTTGATCAGTGCACGTTGTGTATACCTGTATGGAAATATCACAAGCTCCATTAATATGCATAATTAATACATGTTAATTAAAAATGGATGGATGGATAGACAGAATAAATAGTCAAATAGATAAATAAGAATGAGACTATGCTATGCATGCTATTTTTAGCTCAAATAATTCAACTTTTATAAGAAAAGAGAAAAAAAGATAATGCTACGTGATTCCAAGTGTGTGAGCTCTTCAGAATAGCAAAAGGCACAGAAACAAAACAGAATGGTGACTGTCAGGGACTGGAGCAGGAGAGGGAAGTGGGGAGTTTTTGTCTGGTAGGTACAGAGTTTCAGTTTTGCAAGATGAAAAAGTCCTGGAAATTGGCTGCACCATGTGAATATTCCTCTCACTACTGAATCTTACATTATAACATGGCTAAGATAGTAAATTTAAGTTATGTGTATTTTACCACAATTTTTATTAAGAAAGTAATTGCACAAGATAAAAAAAAAGAAGTCAATGTCTGAGAAAAAGGAGTTTGGAGAAATCTGGGATTGTGGGGGCCATTCATTTTCAGTACTCCCTGTGTGCTCTATTTTAGTCACTCTATATTCTTAAACACTCCTGTAATCTAGTGACCCTCCTTTTCCTATTTTTTCCTATATAGCTCACTGTATAATTCTAGGCTACTCACCACCTGAAATCTCAGAAGAATTTTTGTTGAATAAATTAGAAACAAAACCATGTTGATGTATTAAAATTTGGTCTACATTGTATTCAATTTTTTTGTCCGGCATTCTTTTTAACAGTAATTAAATCAATGTTCAATATTGCAAATCCTAGAGTTTTGATGAATCACAGTTTGAAAACAACTATTTGAATAGACTATGTTTATATCCTTCCTCATTTCCATCTCTCTCCAGCAACTCTTCACACATCTGCTGGACTTGTCTTTGTAAACACAAGAGCTGACCTTGACATTTCCCTGCTTAAACACCCTCAGCATAACTCCATCCCTATAGCGCAGTGCTCTGTCCCAGTTGTCTCTAGGCAGCACTGAAAACTCTAATCTTGAGACCTTCCCAAAATTTCTTGAGATCAGGTCTGAGTATGTTTCAAAAGCTATCCAAATGTAATGTGCAGCTAGAACTGGAAACCACTGATGTAGAGGAAAGTGTTCCCATCCTTGACATGACACACGAGGTTCTTGGGATTTGATCTTATCCCAATATACTTAACTTCAACATGGTCCCACACACCCCAGGCCACAGGAAGTTTCCTGAGCACATGACCCCTTCCTCCTCCTGCTCAGACTGTTCCCTCTGGCTCTCGCTTTTTCATTTGATTTCCTGACAGATTGAAACTCCACTTTGGCAATATAGCTCAAATACCACCCATTTCATGTTGGTTAGTCTGTCCCCCTTCCCTGAATCCATTTCTCTTCTGAGCAATTAAGTAATTATAAGCATAACTTTTTCCCATTGTCTCTCCTTCACCAACATATGACTCATTTTGATGTTTATCATGAATAAGTTTCCTTACCAGAACAAGTGAATGAATGAATGAGTGAGTGAATGAATGAATAAACACAGTAGCCTCTAGATTTCTAGGAAGTCTGATTACTCTAGCTCTGCATAATGATTTCTATTTTGTAGACATTTTTTATCTATAATTTGCATCAGTAAAGTGCTGCTCTATAGCTGCCACTCGGCTGGACTTAAACTCGAGTCCTCTCTAAATCCTCAGCCCAGGCCACCAAACACTTTCTACGTGAAATGCTTTCCAGATTCAGATGGTGAAGTTGTAGTGGAAAGGTCAAATGATCTGAGCTCATGACTGTGCCCTAGAGAGAGATTTGGAGGCTAGATTCTAAACTTGAGGTTTGTTTACCTTGTTTTTTGTCTTATATTTCCCCATCCTTGCTCTCAAATTTCCCTTTAAAAGTTTAAAAAGCTGAGTTCCTTTTAAGGCTCCATGATTCACCTCTCTTGCTATTTCTCCTCCTCCAAAATTTTATCATTTGGAATATTGCAGACCCAACACAACAAAGGGAGTCTCAGACAAGGAGAGTATAAACAGGGCCAGTTTTTACTAGTATAGCTCCATTGGAGGGGGAAAGATGAAAATCATCATCTAAGTACCTTGCCCATAACCACTTCAATCACAACCCATGGCAGGGAGGAGAAGAAGTGGTGAATGGCACATCATTCAAGTATATTTATGTGAAATTACTGACATCATGGTACTCTAGCACCTCCATTATTTCTGCTTCAAGAGTCTTAATGCAATGCATGGTGACTGCTGTGTTTGTTATGTCACTGCATCAGTAAGTGGAAATGACAATGTGACTTTGTCTCCACTCCTATGCCCTGCATGCCAATTTTACACCAATTGAAATTTTCCCTTTGATTACTCAGTGGGTCTGACTGTGCCAACTCAGTGCAGTGCCCATGTCAGGAGAGATGAAGCTAGAGAGAGGCAGGCACACTTACAAGTCAGGGTTACTCTTCCTAGCCCATGTGTCCTATGGGTCATTTTCTCCTTCATAATGATAATATAGGAAATAAACTTTAAATTAGACATTAATGGAATGGTTATTGGGCTGTACATTGTGTAACTTTGTACCTATTAACATCCCAATCAACATAACGTTCCAAAGTGCCCTGTAACCACGATGGATTCAGCAAGGCAATGATTTCCAACTGACTGAGGCACTCCTTTCTGATGTGATAAAATGCATAATAGGCAGGAACCCCGAGAATGTCAGCCTGTGACTTAAACTCCTCCCTATGATGCCTGCTTAGGGCAGGTAGCTTGAGACTGTCTGATTACTCCTGTTGTTTAGTGAGTCCCCTCAGGATGTGTGGCATCTGTGTGGAGAACAGTGACAGGGACACCTGGGAAGATGGGGCCTCAGGATGGAATCCCCACTGCTGCTCTGCTCTCTTCTCCATCATATGCCCTATTAACACCTTGACTTGAAGCAAACAGTGAGATGGCTGTGCTAACTGTAAGAGGTCCTCTAATAAGTCATAACTTTAGGTTTTGGTACAAGTTTATGGGAGCCTTTTTAGAAATAGATTTAGTATCTGGTACAAAACTGGAAGTTTTGCTTTTCAGACATATGTAAGTTCTTTGCAATCTGGGTGTTAAGATATCTGGTTCATTCCTAGTTTTCACTAATTGTAACAAGGTTTTGACAGTTCCCAGGGTGGCAGTGGTAGGGAAGTGTGCGTACAGAATGACAGAAGACCATGCAAGATTTTGTTAAATCTTTAAGGCAGAAATAAGAAACAATGAAACTCACCCAGTGGAGAAAATAGGCTCATGTTTGATGAGAGGGACTGGGTCATGATGAGGGGCAATAGTGGTACAGAGATAGGGAAAGAGTGAGGCCTTGGAATTATATAGACCTGCATTCATACCTCAACTCCTCCAATTCTTCTTCTAAAATAATTAGATATTCTGAGCATGTTGTCACATTTGTAAAACAGAAAAATATGTATTTCTGGTAGGGTTGTTATGCAGCTTAGATAACAAGGTAAAGGCCGTGGGCATAGGTAGGATAACATTAATGAGATTTGTTCTTATTCTGAACTATCATTTATTGAGCAGAGGTCATTGAAGTTGCAAGCAGATCATCTGTGTCTGGATGCAGAGGACTGTGTGAGTGGGTCTTTTGTTAGTTCATAAAGGAAAAATGTCCAATGGGTTAGGATGGTGCATCCGCATGAGGATAAGATGCCATCCTCAGGATCTCTGGAACAAATCTAAACTCCAAGGTAGCAAGGACTGAGAAAGGGGTGACAGGAGATTGAGTCTAGACACATTCTCAGGGTCATTGCTTCCCTCCTCTACAGTGGTTTTTTGGAAAGTTCAAGATCCAATGTCTGGTGTGAGGTATTTCTGGTGATTAAACCCAGATCCAACAACACAGTCCAGTTCACCTGCTGAATTGTGTCCAATAAGGACCATTTATTTTCTCGGTCTTCACTTGGAAATGCAAAAAAAGACTCATGCTACTTGTCAATCTGTGAACATTTTATTGGCACCAAAGCTAAAGAGGGTGAAGACTTCAGGCTCCTAGGGAGTTGACAAGCAGAAGTGGGGCCAGTCACTCTGACTACCATGATTCAATCCACAGTGACCCATTCAATAGCTCAAGTAAATCACTTCACCTCCTGAGCCTCCGGTGATCAAAAGTTAAATCAGGCCTAATAATGCCAAGCTGCCTAGTATGTGAATCCTAAGAGGAACAAAAGGAGAGAGATAATGGATGATAAAGTACCCTGGGAACTGGAAACCATTGAGTGAGGATGTGAGAAATCTTTAATGTGCCCAAGCACTTCTTAGCTGTGATACCCATCCAAATACTTGACAGCCTCATCAGATTGATGTATTGATTTTTGTTTCATTTTGCAAATATATGACCACTAAGGCACAGTGCAAGAAGACACAAGTAATTCAATATTATAACAGGCTATTGTATTCACTATGTCTATATTATCCTAACAAATAACTCCATTAGGAATGTGTCCTTGGAAATGAGAATTACCAACACATTTTCCATTAGAGGAAATATTGAAGATGAAATTTCCCAAATGGTACTAAAATGAGAACTTTATTCACTTTACTGTGCAAATTTTGATCAGTATCTTTCATTCATTTATCCATTTATATCACTTTTTCAAGTTTTTTCTAATGTATTCACATTCCTCTTTTATACCTATACTCACTTATAAATAATGTCTATATATTATCAACTTTCAAATTAATTTTTCTTAATGAAACTTCCCTCTTCAATTCTAGACTCATGTGCCCAATTGCCTTCAAGGCATTCCTTCTTGAATGTCCAACAGGCATCTCAAATTCTACACCCCCACAGTGGAAGTTCTCATTTGCTGCCATCCTTGAAAACGTGCTCCTCCTGCTGAATCTCAGTGAATGGATACTGTAATTTTCCAATTGCTTTGACCCAAACCTTGAGTGTTATCCTTGATCTCTTCTTTCTGTCTCACTGTACATCAGTTCATCAGCAAATTCTATTGACTCTGGCTTCAAAACATACTTAGAATCTGGCAACTTCCCATTATCTCCACTACTTCCACGCTGGTTTCTCACTCGAGTTACCACAATTTCTTCCTAACTGGTCTCCCTGCTCATGATCATCTCATACTTTCCACTCATATAAACATTCTTACCATGGAAGCCAGGATGAGCCTTCAAATACAAAACAGACCATGCTAGGCCTTTGCCATCCTCCTTCCACTGACATGCCACCCCACTCAGCATAGGCCCTACACTGTCTGCTCTGTTTGCTGCCTCTATTCTTATCTACTAATATTCTTCATTTTATTTTTGCCTCAATGTCCTTCCTGCTATTGATCAAACATTTCAGAGAGATTGGGTAAATAAGGAGGAAGAGAAGGCACACCAGAAGAAGAGAACTATCTTCAAAGATGTGGTTCTCAAAAAACTTGGCATGCATGGAACCTTAGTATGCCTCTGGGGATATGCAGATATGAGTAAGAAGAGAAAGTTTTAGCCAGGTAATGAATCTTAGGTCATGCCAGGTGGTCAGACTTTATCCAATAGATAATGGGTAGCCAATGAAAAGTTTGAAGTACTGGAGTGACTTTATTAGATTTGAATTTTAAGAATTTAAAGGTGGAAGATGTATTGAAAGAGATAAGAGATGAAATTGGAAGGGTAGTGAAATGACAAAGGCAAGTGATGTGAAAAAACAGTCTATGGTAGGGGCACTGGTAGTACAGGAGGAGGATGATCAATAGTTATTGAGGAAGTAGAGTATACGTATACCACACTATAGGCATTGAATACCATTGGTTTAACAACTATGGTCAAAACCAATAGACTAAAATTTTGTTGCCAGCTGGATTTAAGAGTAAATTGCAATTAGGAGAATTTAAATCAGTAACTCAAAAAACTACCTAGAAATAAGTTTAGGAAACTTAAGTTCTTCAATGAAAATGCAGACTCAGAAAGGGCCAAATCATGTCTTTTGATGTAGTATTCTCCAGCTAGACTCTATAGCATATTTAATTGTGGATTTCAAGGCAGGAACTGAGTCAGGTGATGCATGACTTCTTACTAGTTTGCTTATTTTATTAGACACTTCTTTCATTTCTGGTACTTGTTCCCAGATGTATCATTTTCCATTTTACACATCATAAATATGTACGTAAATATTTTAAAAGTTTCTGTTTCTCCAGGTTAAAAATCTGCCACAAAATGGATAATAGCTCTAACTGAAAAGTATGCTGGTAATAAACTACTCTGGCCTCCAAGTTTAAATTAGTATGAAACTCAGGAACAGTATGTTGAGGTTGGCAGGGACTTCAGGGATCATCTATAAAATCCCACCAAATACCAGAGTCCTCACTGCCCCCACCTCATTTTGAAAATAAATTGGTGATGAAGGGACTTGCCAAGCTTCATACCTTTGGTGGACAAAACATTTGGAGTCCATAAATGATATTTCTGAGACCATAATGTATCAGGAGCCACCAAAAAAAAAAAAAAAAAAAAAGTCGTTGGTGAGCTTAAAAAGCCCTGAAGAGCAGCTAACTATCCAAGCCTTTCTTGCAGAAACTGGTTCAGTAGAAAGCTTCTCAAGAATACCTCCCTGCCAAGGTGCTAATACAGCTGGTCCATATACCGTACTGTGGGAATGACTTAAATGAAATAAAACAGGCGCAAATGATGAGTTTCCCAAAACATCTAGTCCTGCCATTTAAAAGACAATCATTTTTTACTAAGAGCCCTTTTTGTGGAAAACACACATCAATCATCAGAGCGCCCTCTGTGGCTGGGATCAACATAGCATGATAACAAAGCCAACTGTATTTTTTCAGCAATTTGAATTAAAACTCTCCCAATTTTATTGCATTTCACATAAGAATCATTCCCTAGGAGAGTTTGAAGTAAACATCAATATTAAATGGTGTCTTTGTCCTGATGACCCTCTGCCTTAGGAAGAATCATGGTCGTTCTCTTATGGGAGGCAGAGGCTGAGCAGTATTACCTTTGTGTTCTGCATACTACTCTTGCTTTTCCATTGACCACTGAGATGAAGTGGTCAATCTGTGCCTTCACACATGCTTTGCTTGAGGTGTGATGTGGAAGGATTGGCTTGAACATTATCTTTAGCTTCTGGTGTGATTGAGATAATTCTGATCCTCCATAAATATTGCCCATAAAAGAAAAAAAAAAAACATGGAAAACAACATATCCTGCTGATATGCATTCTTCGGCTTCACATGGTAAGATACAGACTTGAACTGGGTTATTATAAAAAATTGCATAGGGGTGAAACAGACATTGGGAATCATCTAATCCAGTAATTTTTACAAAAAAAAAAAAATAGTGGCAGAATCCTTTTTTCAAGCAAAGCTTTATATAGAACCTCCAAATATAAAAAGATAAAGGCAGAGCTGCTCTGAATGAAGCTGGAGGGGAGAGAGAGAACTGGGCTTGATCTTCTCAAAGGGCTGAGGGGCTGACATGATATTCTACCTCAGAACCCCAGGGGTTCACAGGAAAGCACTGTGGGAGACTATCCTGTCATTTTAAAGGGCAGTGACTATGCCCAAAGAAGTTAAAGGATTTGCCTACAGCAGAGAAGGACTGGCGCCTTCAAGTTAGAGCAGAGTCCAGGACTAGAGGCCAACATTATTGCAACATTCCCCCAGGAGTGGAGGCCCAGGTCACATGGGTTGCTTTTCTGTATTGTTAGAAGGACTTACTTTAAGGTAGGTTTCCTTAGGGAGGATTGGTCCAAAGCAATGATAGATAGGAACTGTTACCTGCTCCCTCCCTGGAAGATTTTGAACTGAGCACAAGGAGCCCATCTGGGGAAATGGGAACCTGTAAGTTCCTCATTTATGTCTACCTTCAAGCTCACTGAATAAAATATTTGGTTGCGAAAGCAATGAAAACCTGGGGGTTCTTGTGATCGAACACAAGGGTGGTGAAACTTCATGGTGATCTCTTCCTTTTGGCAGTTCCATACGTACTTTGATTTCCCAAATTAACATTTAATTTTAATCATCCAGTATTAATCCTATGTGGAGAGGGCCAGGAATTTTCTCTGGTGGTCTCAGTTCTTGGGGACTGACAGTGAGAGGATGAGAATAACTTCATGTGAAGACTCGTCAAAAGGTGATTTCTGAGATGTTAATTTCTTCCCTGTCCCAGATTGCACCATGTTTTACAATTTTCCCATGTAAAATTCTGAAGGACCTGCTTCAGTCACTAATCAATGCTTTGCTTGTTTTAGTGGCTCATGGCTCATGAAACAGCACAGGACACTTTGAAATAAAGTTAGTAGACTTGTTTTTCCTTTTATTCAAATAGGGACTAAGAAAATCTCTGCTTGGAGAGAAAAAAGTACACTATTTCTGTTCTAAAACATTAAGAGCAGTGTGTAATTCTCATTCTGTGATAAAATATGATTAAAGTTTTAGAGGAAAGTATGGTGTTGGAGGTCAAGGGCACTTGAATCAGAATCTCTGGTATTTGGGTAATATCTTCACCAATTACAAGCTGTGTGATTCTGGGCAAGTCACTTAATTATTCTGTGCCTTAATTTGAACTCCAGAGGGGTGATCATAGTATTCCTACTTCCTAATGTGATTGAGGATTAAATAAGATAATGAAGACAGTGCTTGGAAAAGCGACTGGCACATAGACTATTCTCAATAAAAGTCAACTATAACTATTGCCAAGTGATAAGACACTTAATTTTCAAAAAAAAATTTAATGCAATTATGTTATATGTTGTGCTATGAAAAAAATGAAATATTCACATTTCAAAATTTAAAATCTTTATAAAGTTCCTCACTTTCCCAAATCCAACATCAACCAAGCTGACGTTAATTTTTGAGTGGAATAGTGTGTCTAAAAAAGAAAAGGGATGGAAAAAGGCATAGTAGAGCTATTTCACCCACTCCTCTTGCAAGTACCCATCTTCCCATTCTTTCTTCTCCACTGACCATTTGTCCCTGTGAACTTTTAGCAACTAATAGCAAGAGAGGGGGGAGGGCTAAGAGGAAGAAGAATGAGAATGTTTCGATACAGTTCTCTGGTTAAAACCTTCCCAAACCTCAAAGTGAAGACATTGCCATCTCATGATAACCCTCCCCCACACACTATCACCCTGCTGGGCCTGTAACTTTCAGTGTATTGATATAGGCACAGATCTGTTCTAATATCACCTCTTTATAGGATAGACTAGGAGATTATAAAAAAGCTGATCTGTGCTGGATGAACAATTAAAAATGTTATGCCTGTCATTAGGGAAAAGTAGCAAGGAGTTTGGAGACTGAGCTTTCTCCTGGCCCTGCCACTTCAATCAATTAACCAGCAAGGATTTGCTGACTGGTTACCTGGCCTGGGCTATAAAAACTGGCCTGGCCAGGTGCGGTGGCGCACGCTTGTAATCCCAGCACTTGGGATCTGAGTCAGGAGGATCGTGAGTTCAAAGCCAGCCTCAGCAACTTAGCGAGGCCCTAAGCAACTCAGTGAGACCCTGTCTCTAAATAAAATACAAAATAGGGCTGGGGATGTGGCTCAGTGGTGGAGTGCCCCTGGGTTCAATCCCCAGTAACAAAAAGAAAAAAAAAAAACCAAAAAACAAAACAGGCCTGGACAGGTCACTGCCCTTCCATATGGCCTCCTGCAGTCTCTCTTCAGATATGAAGGGATGCTGGCCAGGCTTGGGCTGAAGGGACACTGTGATCTGAGTTCCTGTGATCTGCCGGCTTTTTCTGAGCCACTGGGATGGTCTGTGGAGTTGAGGAGGTGGAGTGTGGAGGCCACATCCAGTTGAATCAGCACAAGCTGTGGTGTATGTTGTGGGCTCAGGCAAATTTCCCAAGGGGCTACACTGTATGTTTCTGTCAGAAATCTGGGGTTTGGAAATATGGCATTTACTGACTGGAGGGCTTAGAAGGTAGAAGGTGAGTTGGGATTTTGGAGTAAAAGCTCATTCCATTTGTTTGATAATAAGTGTTTGTTTTAAATAATTTTCTTTTTAGATAATCTAACCCTTCTTTTCACTAAAGGATTTCTTTTAAGACTGTAGAAGATGGTTTAAAAGAAATCCTAATGAGTCTTTAGTGTTTGATTTGAGCCTGAGGGAATCTCTTAATTCACGTCAGCTCAGTTAGGCCCTTTAACAGTTGCCTGACCTGAGTATTTATTAGTTGTTGAGCACTGTCTATGTGTCAGGTCCTTGCTACACATTTTATAACCATTATCTTGTAAATTATGCACCATAGTCCTTTGAGTGGATCTTTGAATTTTCTCCACTAGGAACTGTGAGACTTAGGGTCCTGCAGTTGTTGCCAAAGGTCCTGGCAGTGGTGTGATGTTGGTGAGCAGCTGAACTTCCATGTGTCAGGTGTGAAGTAAAAGTCATAATAGCTACCTCCTAGGGCAGCTCAGGAATCAATGTGTATGTGTGCATGCATTTATTTATGCAATATAAAATGTAAATACACATGATAGATATAGATGTACATAGATAAAGCATTAAATTAAAAATTTAAAAATTTATATGTATGTGCATCTGGTGCACACGAAACATCTGATAAATAGCATTCTTTTAGCAGAGATCATCTTTCTACAAAAAGCTACTTGCTTCGTAGAGCAATAAGTGGACATAGGAAAGGTGAGAAGTAAAAGAAGAAACTTCCATTTGAGATTTGCTAGCACTCCTAGGGCAGCGTTCTGGCTACTTTCTACCATCTTCCTGCTCCATGTTCCCTGATAATTGCTTCTGCTACTCATATGAATCATTCACTAGTAAGAGTCTTCAACTTTTATCCCAGCTCCCGGTGACAGGACTTCTAATCTCTCATTCAACTCATAGTGCAAATGGGACTCTCCCCGACTCCAACCCCGCCATGGGTGCCTTTTCTTCCTAGGCCAAGGGCTTCTTAAAACAGTGATTGATCTGGTCAAGATTATGTCCCCTGGTCTGCCACATACTAATGTAGTGCAGGTGCTCTGTTACCTGCATCTCTTTGTGAACCCAGGCACTGAGCCCTGGATACTTAATGGAAAGATCACTGGAACCAGGTGTGGTGCTGCATGCCTGTAATTCCACTGACTTGGGAGGTTAAGGCAGAAGGCTAAGCAACTTAGTGAGACCCAATTCCCTGTACAAAAAAAAAAAAAAAAAAAAAAAAAATTCACTGGAAAAGATCATTGACCCACTGAATTGTATTCATTGAGGGAGAAAAATCCTTGAACTTCAGGGGTCCTTCTTTTACCCTCTGTTTCCTAATACTTCCCAGATTTTACTCAGCCTGGGATAATTCTTCTCTGCTGGAAAATTTATTAGTGGTTATCTATTAAAAATGGATAAATGAAAGTATATAAGGAAGATTTTCCTTAATAGATAGAAAAATATTGCATAAAAACTGAAGTTAGAACTCATATAATACCAGTAGGGGAATAGGTAAAAAGACCAATAGAACAGAATATGATTCAGATCATTCCCTCTGTCCCAACTACTGTGATACAAGATAAATGTGGCATTTCAAATCAGTAAAGGGAGAAGAAACTAGTCTACCATATATACATTTGGAGAAAAATAAAAAGTATATTCCTCTTTGATATTCAAAATAAAATTTAGGTAGATGAAATTCTAAACATAAAAAACTATGTTGTACTATAAAAAGCGTAGAAGGATAGTTCTGTAACTTTGACATTAAACCCAGAAACTGTAAAGAAGAGAACGGCATATTTGATACTATATGTATGTAAATATAGAGAAAATTATGCAATAGCATCCTAGCAGTGGCTAACACTTGTGAATGTAATAATGCAAACAACAACAAGAACAACAACAACATGCAGGGTCATATGTTATGTAGGGTATTAGAAAAACATTTTTAAAATGTCTAGAGAAAACACCTATGTATTTCATATCTATCAGTTGATCTGCTTATCATCTATCTATCTCTGAAAACAGGGTGGACTCTTTAAACACTATTTGATTTTAACTTGCTTCTGTCCTATTTCTTTTATTCCGAGAGATTACTTGTTTTATTTTTATAACTTGCTTCTAGAAAACCCTCTTCTTCCATCCCTTTTCCCTTTTATGAAAAAGATAATAAGAAACTGCCTTTAAAAATTGACTTTTAAAGACAGACTTTATTTTAAACTGAAATGTAATGTTGACTAAAATAGCCCATTTTTGGTCTCCTTGACATGTGTGATTTGTTGCCACAATTACTATTTTGTTTTTTTTTTTTTTCTGTCTGGTGGCATATCACAAAATTCCTTTAAAAATTGCTTTTCTGCTGGTGTTTATGACTGGAAATTATTTTGAACTCCTGTTTGGGGCAAACGAAAGTCAGGGTTGGAAGGACTCTTAAAACTTACCTACTCAAATCTCCCATCCCAAACTTGAATTCCCCCCTTGATCCATCAGTGTTCTTGGGTCAGCTGCCCCCAGCTTGTGTGAATAAGGCAAAGATCACAGAACAGGGCAGAGAAACAGCATGAAGGGGAGCTGTGCACCCTCCACACCCTAGAATCCTGCTACCCTACTAAGTTACAACTCTTACCATACCAAAAATAAATAAATAAAAAGTCAGTTTAGATAAGTTTTATAAAAGGCTCCACTTTAGGGTGAAACTTATGTTCTGTAACACACACCAAGTAATAAACTTACATGACCACATTAGAACATTTATGAGAATGAATTATTCCTAAATTATCAGCTCACATTATCCTATAAATGATTGCTTTTGCTTTCTCTCCCAATAGTGCAATAATCTCTAATGAAGCAGTTTGTACATGTTTTAAGTGAGACTACAGTGCCCCAGAAAGCTATCATTATATTGCTTTAATAATATAAGAGCAAAATGATTCAAGAGATTTTATCAGATGCCCAAATTTCTAGATTAAATCCAAGTCAGCCCACACTACATCTGTAAAGGAAAGGAGTCAGATTGAACCCTGAAGGTAGTGCTGTATGAAGTATCCCAGGCTTGGCATATTCAAAGATCCAGATCAGATCATAGAGTCTGTTCCCAACCTCTGGCTGTTCTTCTCAACGCTAGAAACAATATCTATAAAAATTAGGATCTCTAACAGAGAAAAAAGGGGAAAATAATGATCCTACCTTTGATGCATGGTGCTCATGATACGGAAAATAAAAAGGAAGCTCTTTGGTCTAGTGAAAGGGATGGTTAATATAATAGTTTGGACTTAAATGAGGCAGATTGGCTCTGTGAAAAAAAAAAAGAAAGAAATGACCCTGAGGGAAGAAAACAGACCATCAATTTCATCATGCATCATGTGGGACGGAAGAACCATTGAAATTAGAGTTAGTAGAAGTATGTTATGCTAATGCTGTTTGCAACAAGTTCTGCCCAACTCTTAAAACCACAAGCACTTTCAGAGTTGATAATTGCTTGGAGAGATAATCTACTTTCTATTCACTGAAATCTAAGTGAAGGAAAGAGGATCCTGTCCAGAGAGTTTTAATTTGCCTGGAAGCCTTCATCAGATGACAATTCTTTCCTCTGTGGACCCCTCTCTAAGTTTGTCCAAAAGAGCCAAGCTGCTGAAGTCAAAAGTGTTAGCAGACAGATGCTCCTTGTTAGAGGAAGATGCACACCATACATTGTACCTCGGATGGTTTCTGTTGTTTTTTGAGGGTGATAGAAGGAGGTTATCACAATCTTTGCCAGTGAAAAGTAGCAGGTGTAATAATTAAATCATGCTTTGATCAAGAGAGTGAGTTTGAATGGGTGCCATTTATTTGTTATTTATATAGTACAAATTAAGCTATTTGGTCCAAAATCCAGGAACAGTGATGATTTTTCATTCAGACTAGTTCTTGGAGTGGGAGGGGGGAATTGTGCTCGGCAGACTGGACAAGATCTGTCTTGTAACATCAGAACAACTATTGCCTGCAGCAAAGTACCCAACAATGCCTCCCACTAAGCCTCACCAATTTATCTTGGTCTATAAATATAAGAATCCTCTCACACTCCAAACTCCAACCTTGGACCAGTTTCTGATTTTCGTTTAGGGATTTTGATGGCAGACAGTGGACTTCTCTGAAGCCACTAAGCTGTCTCTTGGCTGAGATGTAAAAGCCATGCCTGGACACACTGAGCCATCCTTTTCATGGACTTTTAAAGTACGGGTTAGCATCCATCCACCAGGACAATCCTTTGACCAGCTGCCATTGGTCTTCTGTGCATCTCTTTTGTCTGTCCTCTTAGAGAAGTTGAACATTACAAACAAGACAGGAGTACACCATTTTTGGCTAAATAAATAATTTCAACCTAGGTTTTTCCTGGGGGGTCAGACAGTTTTAACCTGGGACTTCACAGAACCCATTTTTATCCTTCCCCTTACCACCACATCACTTTGAGTTCACAAGAATAAATAATTATAAAACCATGCAGTGCAATGAATGGCCTGTCTCAGACTCAAGGGAGGGAGCTGCTAACTCTGGCCAGGTCCTCCTTTCCTTTCCTATTCAGTGTTTCAGGGTCTTTGGAGTGGTTTTATGGGCATTGTGTCATTTGTTCTTGAAAATAACTGTAGAGAGTATGGTAGATTTTACTCCCTCTTATGGAGAGGCTGAGGCTCATAAAGGGTAAGTATCTTGACAGGTTTACATTGCCAGTAAGTTTCAGCAAAGGGAAGAAAATTTATCTAGTGCTTCCAAATTCTGTCCTCTTGAGGTCATCATGGTAAAAGATCCAGTCAAAGATAAATCAGTGGTGTTCTACTAACTTAGCCATATTTGAAATAATTTGAATTTCTTTATCAAATATTTTGACTACAGAATATAATCTCTAACTACTGAATTAAATAACATTTTGAAGAGCTCCCAGTCAAGAAGAGATTGAAACTTGCTATTATTAAGTTTCCTTTTTAATATTTGTACAACTTAATTTTGGTGTAGATGAGAAAATATAATTTAGCCATTGGTTAGTATAACCTAATGCATTCGTTCTTTTTGAAATGCAAATAGCAAATGGATCATATTTCAAATAGTCAATTATCCTGTAAGTCTAGTGATAGTTATTATAACTTTTTTTATTTATGGAACATGCATTTCAATATGTAGTAATAACACTAAGACAACACTTTTTTCCATAAAGTAAATAATGTGGACTTTAATCCTCTTCTCTTAAAATCTTAAACCATACATTGTATTGAGCACAAAACACAATATTTTCCTTTCTTTCTATAAACACATAACTGTATAGAAAATTATGCTATTTTAAGAGGACTAATATCATTGAAACAGTATATCATGCAGAAATTTTACCTACATCATGTCTTTCCATTTTCAATTTTATCTTTGGAGGCTCAGTCTCAGAAAATTTAAGTAACTTAATCATGGTCATACAATTATTTTAGTGGTAAAAACAGTATTCAATTCTGAGTTTTTTTTTTTTTACCATGATGGTTCACAAAGTAAAATAACTGTTTAATTCTTAGAAATGTGCAAGAAACAAATTCATATACAAAGCCTTCCTATCTTGGGGAGGCCTAGGAGAAATATAGAAATGGATATAGAAAAAGGGTCATTCTCCAGTGAAAGCTCAATGTAAATGAACTTTTAGAGAGGAGTTAGTGGTGGATGGAGGAAGGGGTCAATATAAAAGGGGGGGCCTATTGAATGGTTTCCACCTGGTATTTGTAAAACCATATAATCCCTTATCTTGTTATTATGTGACCAGGGTTACAAGGAATAAATTAAATACTTATCAGCTATGTACATTATTTTATAGGAGTGCAGGGTGACATAGAAAATATGGCAAGATTTAAGAATGGAGGTCAAAATCTGGGACAAGCATCTGATTGGAAAAATATATTACATCTTGTTGTGGAAATTACAAAGTAGTTAGACTAAATAAGCAGTGAAGTGAAGAGACTTTGATTTTAAATAGTGCTCCAAATAGTAGCATAAATGTATGTATATAAAGTTTTTTTTTCTTCAATGAAATTCAGACTTGGTAAGGTGCTTTCCACTGAAAATCACTACCACTTTTGGATTACTCAACATTTCTGAAAAATGACATTGGTGACTGCCTACCCAGACTGAGGCTTACTGTGCTTCCCTCTATATTAGTCATGGTCCTGCTTGTTTATATGAAGACTTTTGCTTAACAAATGCTTTTATACCTTTCATTTCACATTGACTTTTACCCTCTAAATAACCCTATAGAGTAGGAATTGCAGCAAGTTGTAATCTTTTCTCACTATCAATAAATAGTCTATTTTCTTAGGTTAGTGCTTTCTACATTTTTGAAAGTGCATTATTCACAGCTTATACTAGCTAGCCCATATAGACAATCCCATGATGGCTCAACTTAGGGTTTTCCTACTGTACAATGAAAGACAAGGGATACACATTCAGTAGAAACCCACACTTCAAATTTTGAATTTCAGTTTTCTCCTGGGAGAGCAATCATCAGCACCGTACCCTCTCCCTATGCTGGGCAGCAGCAGTGAACCACAGCTCCCAATCGACCTTGAGAATAAGAGTAAACAGTCAGTACTCTACAGTGTACTGTGTTGCCAAGCTAGGCAAGGTATGCTAAGTGCATTGACTGACTGTATTTTCAGTTTACATGATGGTTTATCTGGGTGTAAGTCCATGCATTGAGAAGCATCTGTGTATTTTAAGCATGGTATGTTAATTTTAATCTTAGGGGAAGTATTGGTGTAATCATTCAGCAAACCTGGTACATTTTACTTACGGTATTATGACATAATCCGCTCCCACAGTACCCTACTTACTTTGCTCTCCTTAGAGGGTACACTTGCTTCTGCAACCACCCAGCTAAACCAGCATCTTGTTCTCCACTACACTCCCACTCATTCTTATTGTGTATTTTAATATTTCCATAGCATTTATCACCAGCTGGATTTGTCTAGTTTGTTTATTTTTCCATGTTTATTGTTGCCTCTCCCAACCATGAAATCATGATGAATATGCAGACTTAAAAAACAAAAATCTCGTTCACATTGTATTATCCAGTGTGCATGAATGGATGTGTATGCTGAGTGAGAGAAAAAATCTAAGTGACTGTGATTTGAATTTTGTGACCCTTTCTACCTGATCAAAATTGATCAGGCAACTGTTGAGGATTTGACTCAAGGGAAGGCAATCTTTGGCATCACAGAGATGTTTAACATGGGCTGGTATAGGTGGAACAACAACAACAAATTAACAAAACCCTACTATAGTTAGGTTTCCTACCATGGGAATTTGAACCAAGACACAAAAAGAGAATCAGTGTCATGTGATGGCTATGGAAACAAAAACACACAGAGAGAGCAGTCCTTAGATAGAATCTGAAGCCAGTGGGGATAAGGATGGGTTGAATATGAAGAAGAAATGCTCCAAAAGCAGAGGGCTCAAACATATGCAGGGAGGAAAAGCTCACGTGGTTCTGTAGCAGGAGGAGAAGAAGGGAAGTGGCAGAGCCAGAGAATGAAGAGGCACCAATCCGGCTGTCAGGGTGCTCAGTGTAGCCCCATCTCCAAACAAGCTTCCACTTCAGGCTCTTCCTCAACAGGGACCTGTGCTGCTTGTCATTCCATGTCGGTGATAGTATATGTGTTTCCTTGGTTCCACCAAGAAGTGGACTGCTGATCTTAATTTGAAAGTGCCTAATTCTAATACCCTTCTTGATGGCTAATTCAGTATGCAACATATTCCATTCTGTTCTTGGAAAAGTCATCTAACATTAGAAAAGAGTTTTACAATTTACAAATTATTTTAATATATATTATGGCATTTGCTTTTTGCAGCACCCCCTCTCCCCATAAAGTGGTTCATGAATTCCTCTAGGTGGGAAATTTCTCTCTTATCTACTTGGCTATAACTTTGATCTCTCCTTTAGCATGCATCACAAGCCTCTTTTTTTTTGGTAGTAGGGATTGAACTCAGGGGTACTTGACCACTGAGCCACAAACCCAGTCCTAGTTTGTATTTTATTTAAAGACATGGTCTCACTGAGTTGCTTAGCACCTCATTGTTGCTGAGGATGGCTTTGAACTTGTGATCCTCCTGCCTCAGCCTCTCCAGCTTCTGGGATTATAGGCATGCACCCTTGCGCCTGGCTGTATCACAAGCTTTATTTGTACAAATGCCTTACTTTTGCTACTAGACTCTAAGCCTTTAGAGGCAGTTTCTCTCTCATAGTATTTAGTTTCACATCTTATGCAACTTTGTTGCTAAATAAAATCTTTGTTCAAATACTAAAGCAGTTTGAAGCCTGAATGTGAAGCAGTTCTACAAATTCAGAATGCAATTATCTATACTACTGAATTAGACCCCGAATTATACTCTTTTAGAGATGTTATTTAAAACATTTCTTTCCTGAAATATATGTGTGGTTGTATGTGTATTTGTCCATAACAGTTTCTGGAGACTCTCTCGTATGAATTTGTAAGTAAAGTTTTAAAAACCACCAAAAACGGGAATTCACTTATAAAATTAGTAAACTTAGTTCCAGATGTTTCTTTCAGTTTTTCTAAGCCTTTGCTTAGATATTTGTTCTTTTGAATCCTGACCTCATCGTATGTCTCGATAAGATTCTTTAGATACATACATTGCTTTTCTTCATGTGTAAATGGTATTCTGAGGACTGGGTCTGGGGTGAATACTGTCATTATCCTGGGAATCTCCATTTGCCTAAAAATGCAATATTTTCCCTTTGTTTCATCTTGCCATTTTATTTTTAAAGATGCAACACAGCAGGAGAGGAGGAAGCAAATGGCAAGCAAAATGGGTGATATTCCAAGTCTTCCTCAAGGGCAGTAGAGATAGGTCTGGAGTTTTGCATAAGACTAGTAAATCTCCCATTATTCCCACTAGGTACAAGGTTCTAAGCAACTCTGTGACCGTAAACTGAGCTGAATCATGTGAGGTCCTCAGTAATCTTACGTTAATATTGACTGAGAGTAGGGTCAAGGGTGAACCATAAAAAATAGCACTTGGTCTTTGGTTCTGTCCTTGAGAAAACCTGACTTTCTGTTTCTTTAGCTTCTCTGGTAAATGGGCATTCATGGTTTCATTGCCATCCAGTAAACACTTATTAAGCACCTGCTATTTTGCTATGCACTGTGTTAGGAACAGGGTAAATAAGACAAAACAATGAAGGAGACATAAAACAATTGATTGCAAAATCTTGTCATAGGTGCCAAGGTAGAACCTAATAGTTAGCTCTAATTACTACGTAGACAAAAGAAAGAATCATAAACCCTGCTTAGTGGAAGAGTGGGATAATGAATTTTATAAACAGATGTCCAAGCTAGGTTTGATAGCAAGAGTAGTGTTCAGAAAGAAAAAGCACAAGATGGCATTTAAGAGAGAAGGGAGATGATGGGCCAAAGCTTGGTGATGTATAATGATTTGGAATGCAATTGCAAAATTGTTCTGGATAACTGGAAAGAATAAGAAGAGGGTTGGGGAAGGAGTTTAAAAAGAACAAAAGGGAAGGTCATCCTAAAGAACATCTTTGTTAACCTGAGGGCCTCACGGACCCATTGGAGGGGTTAAAGAATAGAACCACAAGGCCAAAGTGAGTCACAGGAGCAGGTTTGGCGCAGGGAAATGAAGTTACAAGTTGATATGTGTTGTTAAAGCACTTTAGAGCAATGTTTGCAAACGAAATAATATTGTACTATTAATTTGCCATTATATTTCCTGATGCATATAGGGATTCTGAAGTTCAGAAATTCAACATTATTGGTTAAATTAAGTTTAAGTGTATAGTTAAATATATTCCAGAAAGTACATTATGCCTTCGTGTCAGTCTGCCTGTCCATCTCTCTCTTTCACTTTGGCAGTGGAAAAATAAAGTGAAGATATGTTACAGATCACAGGAACACTTGTGATAGGAGAAGGGAGAGGATTAGGACCCAGATGAATGGAGTAGGTGTGCCTGACAGGTACATAAGGAATGGTGGTATAGAGCATGAGTCAGAGGAGTGGGTTGAGACTGAGTTCTGTTATTGACTACTCACATGGTTTTGAAAGCAGTCATTGATTTCTCTGAACCTTTGTCTTTTCATCTTTAAAATGGGGTACTGATTCCTGCCCTATTTTGTAGGTTTTCTGTGAGAATCTATTGAAGATAATAACTTAAAAGCAATTGCTTAATCCATTCATTCTTTTAAAATCAAGGTATTCCTGAAAAGTACCAATAGAATGAAATCATAAAACAATTAATTTTTATCACTAGTGAGTCTCCAAAATGCCGTAAGTGCAAATATGAATTCTAGAAATCATCTATCTCCAGGCTTTCTCCTGTCCAATCCGTTTTCCATTCTAAATTATTGTACAAGTGTAAGAATTTTTTTTTTTTTGGATTTAAGATTTACCATTCTGAATTTTATACATTGATAATTTTCTCCAAAGAAAAAGGAAAACCCTTAGGACTAACTGCATAGACATATACAAAGGGAAAAGGGTGATTGGCCAGTGCACACTGTGTGTGTGTGTGTGTGTGTGTGTGCGCGCGCACACATATGTATGTGATCATTTAATACCGAAGAAAGAAAATTTCAGGTGTAATCATGCCATTTGTTTACTTAACTGTTGCAATCGGTTTATAAAATCATATCCCTAAGGTACAGGTAGATCCACAGAGGTTGCTTTACTTACAAATATACCTTCAACTTTCATTCCCCAAGTCCTTTGTAATTGGATGTTTCCTGGGAGGATACATTGGCAACATTGGAATTGTGACCTCAATTTCTGGGCTATTTGAGGCAACTGAAATATATATCTTTAGAACAAAACAGGGTGTGAGAAAGGTTGTCAGAAAAAAGGAAATTTACAAAGAATTATCTTTTTCTCTCTTTTTTTTTAGACTCCCAAGATTTGAAATTCCAACTACTGCATCAGGTTCCTGGCCAGTAGATGGCTCCCTCTTTTCTTTCTTCTTCTTCTACTTCTTCTTCTTCTTCTTTTTTTTTTAAACCAGTGTGCTGTCCAATTTACTGAATTCAGAGATTCAGAGTGCCCTGTATCACTCAGGATGATTGTAGTAATGATACTTGTGATGGGTAGTTATGGGAGTGACAACTGTAGATTTTGAAGCTATTTCTTCTATAGTTAGGCAAACTGGAATGGAGACCCATCTTGAACCTTTCTGATGGGTTTCCTTTTCTTTATAATTGAGTGGCAAGTTCATTGAAGTCTCTTGTGCTTGCACATCTACAAAGGTCTTTGCTTCTGTCCTTAGTTCCCATCCATATTGCAAATTGCTGGTAAAGCTGTGTTAGTCCCAAATTGCATGACTGTAGGCAATGCCTACAAAGCTCAAAGAACACATTTTATCACACTCAATTACAAAGCTCAATTAACACACTTTGTCAATGCCCCTTATGACTGACTGTTAAACAACAAACCCAAGAAAAGACTGGGCTTACTTTATTTTATACAAATAAATTTACATCTTGTTCCAATCCACATTAAATAAATTATTTGACATCACATATATTCATCTGATGCTAGTTAGAGAGTGAGTTATAGAAAAATTATTGAGGAGCAAGCTTATAACTTAGGTATATGCATGTGGGGCACCTAAAAAAAATAGAAGCATAATATCACGAAGAACTATAGATTACATTTAGAGGACACATAGTATTTCAATGATTTAAAAGTAATGGTTAATTTGTCAGCAGCTCTGACATTATTGAAAAAGTACAAAATGTTTTAATCAGAAGACAGCTAACCTTGCTCTCTAGGGAAAACCTCTTAAAGTCTGAATCTGTTTTCCAATTTGCAAAGTGATGACAACATAATGTCTATGTCATAGTTGCATTGAATGGTTAAACCCTGAGGTAATGCAGGTAAACTTTCACGTACATTATAAAGTAAAATTGCATACTTTTAATGTCAAATCTTCTTTTCTTGTTACCAGACTCCATGGATTCTTACTTCTTCCTCCTTCCTTTTGTAGAAAAGGAAATTGCTGTATTTCATACTGTTTCTGACAAGCAGTTCTTTGTGAAGTTTGGGATGCTTTAGCTGCTCTTTTGCTCCTTTTCCACTTGCTCTTTGCTCTAGAATCAAGTGTTCAGGTTTTTTCTCCCTCCACAATAGCTAGTGACAATTATGTGGAAAGAACTAAGAAATAAAAGCCTTTGTTATACTGAGTTATTAACAAAGGAAACTTTTATTTTAACAAGAGCAAAAAGGCATCATCATTGCTATTGGTCACTGTCCAGAGAGAGCTGGGGAATATTTTAATCACAATGAACTTCTATTGTAGCAGTGTTCATTTTAATGAGATGACTTTCTAGTCTTATCTTCCCTGAAATATTTTCACATTTTGTCCTCTCCTTTTCTCATTTTTCAGACTAAGTTAAAAACATTTTAGGGAGAGCATTTTTTGATTGTGGGCACTGTGAGTGATTAATAAAGGATGTGTAAAAGCGTACCTCTCCTTTGTGATTTGTCTCCCCAACATTATTGCAAATACAGAAAAACTAGAAAATCTGAAGGAAGTCGCTTAGAAGTGAAATCTTAGAAAAATGGACGAGAGACATAACTTTTAAGATAGTGATAACATATGACTGCTAATAGATTGGGGAGCAGTGACACAAACAACTTCATTCTGAGTAGAACAAGAAATGGCATCTGTAGGGGAATGAGTCAGTGTTGACTAGATTAGATGTGATAACTAACAAAGAGAAACCCACTATGTCTAAATTCCATGTATCTTATACAGTGCTGGGAATAGAGAAATGACTTTACAATGGGTACAATAGGAGTTTTCCTTCAAGGTGGTGCCATGGTTCCTCATGTCATCTCCAGCCCCTTGTGATGTGCATGGCTAGGGGAAAGCCAGCAATAAAAAGATACATGTTGAAGGAAGCACAGGCTCAGAAGTTATCACTGGAAGAAGTCCAGTGTCATTCTCAGGATCACGGAATATTTTTCTTTTTTGTTGTACCAGGGATTGAACCCATGGGCACTTAACCACTAAGCAACATCCCCAGGCCTTTTTTATATTTTATTTAGAGGCAAGGTCTCCCTGAGTTGCTTAGGGCCTCACTAAGTTGCTGAGGCTGACTTTGAACTCTCCATCCTCCTGCCTCAGCCTCCCAAGCCACTGGGATTACAGGCATGGACCGTTATGCCTGGTTAGGATCACTGAATTTTGACATAGGAGTTTTGAGGTTTTTAACTCTCTTAGAAAGTCAAAACAACTAAATCCATTTCTTCAAATATTTACGTTGTATAAATTTTTACAGTTTACAGCGTGGTTTTGTGTAAACTATTCCTTTAAATTAACAAGTGCCTGTGATACTCAATGCACCATAATGTGAGGTAAAAGCATGCTTCCTACTTGAGGGTATTTAAATCTTGAGGAGGTCTGGGGCATGTAAACAACTGACTATAATATTATGGGAGGAGCCAATAAAGGATGTGGAAGTAATTGACAGTAGGGAGCTAAAAATGATGTGTATTAGTTTGTCTACATCCTTTTCTTTGGGAAATTGCTCCTTTCTTTCACCTAAGATCCCCATGTGACTATCAAAGGGCACGACTTCTCTTCCCTCCCTCAGACATGCTCACATGATCCAAAGTGGCAAATCAGGATGTGCTGTCCTTCTAACCATTGTGATTGGTCACAAGAAAAGATCTTCCAGGTCATATTAAACAGTTTGCTCAATATTCTAAGAGCAGTGAAGAGCCATCAAGTTATTAAGCAGGACATCTGCTCTTTGTAAGGGAATCTCTGACTGCATGTTGTGATCAAAATAGAGAAGAGCCAGAGAGGACACCCAGAAGCCAGCTGCAAGGCTGTGGCAGATGATAGCAGCACAGACGATAGCAGCCTGGACAAACGGCAGAGGATGGCAGAAAGGAGGCCAGAGATGTGCTTAGAAGTCATGGCATAGCGTTGGTGCTGGACCAAATGTGAGACTGTGGGCAAAACAAAAGGGTGTGGCAAGGATAATGGTAGATGTCTGGATGAATAACCAGGTAGGTGGTGAGGTTCTGGAACAGGACTAGAATTTCCTTTCTTCAAAAAGCCTTTAGAAATTGCAGTCTGTATTCACTGTCTCTACCAACACACACACACACACACACACACACACACACACACACACACACAATTTTTTTCCTTGAAATTCTCTTCTCCCTTGATTTTAATTATGTTTAACCATTTAACTTCCCAGCCCCCTCCTATCCTCTAGTTCTTTCCTATCTTTTCTTTGCTAGATCCTGTTTTTCCTCTCTTCCTTTTCTAAACTTTTTCAGTAATCTTGAATATCATCTGTTGCACTTGAATCCCAAGCCATCTCTCCAGCTGTGACCTTGTTCTCCCACTTGAGTCCTGGGTTGCACATTACCTAGTAGACTTTTCCTTATTTAAACTTACTTAAACTTCAAAAGCCAGTGAACAAAACTAAACTGTTGTCAAGACCTAATAATTCCACTGCTGTCTTCGTGTGGAACCAATCAAATCCAAGAAGGGTTACATGAAATCCCTTTTGGTAATTATTTGGATATTTGAAGAGAGAACTTCTCTACCCTTCTGAGAACCCAGCCTGATGCTCCTGGTGGCTATTTATTTCTAACACATGGAGAAAAACTTTAGAAAATGCAACTACTCCAAAATAAGAAGAGCCAAGAAGTGAAGAGAAAAAATTTGTAAACAGCTGGATTTAGCTATGTCAAAGCAAGTCAACTCCTGATTTATTTTTTTTAATTTATATTTGCCAATATATTTCATATTTACTTGGATGTTTTTGAATTGTGTTTCTGTCATTTATAATCAGAAGAGTTCTGAATAAAACAGAAATTCAATTCTTTTGAACAGTGTCTCAATTTAATATTTCTACCAATCGTCAATTTATCTATCATCAAAGAATTCTCTGTATATATTCCTATGGGAAAATGCAGTGATTGGTTCAATAGTTTGCTCCTTGAATTCTCTGAAACACTGAAGAGGCTACTGGTCATTCTGTAGTTGTCTCCCTTACCTTTTATCATTTCTTTGTAGAGCTATAAAATATTGTGAATATTAGGCTGTTTAAAAATCCCCATAATCATAGCATGAATCTCATCAGAATATTCTGTACTACTCATTCCAAAGAGGGATTCCTTTCTCTGACATTGTGGGTTTTCAGGATGTCACTGGCATTTTTGAGTGTATATTCTGGAGGCATTTATATTTTGTCTATGATTTCAAATAGATAAACACAGAAATGCTATTAAAGAAATGCAGCAGAAATACATTTCCAAGCTGTGCAGTCACATGTACAGTAGTATAGTGACTGACTGGACCTGTTTAAACAATTATTCAATAGCTGTGTTTGAACTCAGATCTTCCCGACTCTATAGCTGCTACTCTTAACAGAATGTCATCATTAAGAACATAAAATGTGTGCTTTGCAAAAATTAAATAGTGCTTTTGCTTGTTGCAAAGTCTGAACTATCTGTTTTGGTGCAAGCGTTTCCACATGGCTTTCTTTTGAATTATGTCTGCCTTTTAGTATTTTTCTTCTATTTTCTCCTTAATATTAGAATGGGAACTATAACTCTTTGCTGTTCTCTGCTTGAAAGCTAAATAACTGCCAGGACAAGTGATCTTGGGCTTTCGTATAGCCATGTGGAGACAATAATGATCACAACTATATTAATACAATGATCATTCATTGAATATCTTCTAAGAGATACTAGATGTGGTCTACTTACTCTTCATTTTCAGACATTTCTACTATTTGCTCAGGACTTTTTCTTTTTGTTTTCTAGGTCTCAGGTAAATTTCAAACAGGTGATATTGACTGATAAATAATACCATCTTAAGTGAGTTGCTTAGACATACACAAACACATATATACATGCACGTTCACCCATAGGCACACCCAAATATGGACAAGGACAGATGCCCATCAACAGACAAATGAATAAAGAAAATGTGGTATATATACAACAGAGTTTTACTCAGTCAAAAAGAAGAATGGGATTATGGCATTTGCTGGTAAATGTAGGAAGCTGGAGAACATCATGCTAAGTGAAATAAGCAGACTCCAAAATTCAGGCATTGAATATTTGCTCTCATATGGAAAAGCTAGACCAGAATAATGGGGAACAAAAGTGGGGGAAGGAGAACCTCATCAAAAGAGAGGGGATATCAGTGTAGTAGAGGAAGTAGATTGACGGAGGAAGAGGGACATGAAAAGGGAGGAACACTGGAATGAAACTGATGAAACTGTTCTATATACATATATGAATATACCACAGTGAACTTTCCTTTAATGAATATCTATAATGCATTAATTAAAAAAAAAAACTAGAAGTAAATAGAAGAAAGACTGGTAGAATAGAGGAAGGGGAATGGGCCTGCAGGAGGAAAAGAAAGGGGAAGTACTGGGGACTGAATTGCAGCAAATTATATTCCATGCTTGTTTAATTATGCCAAAATGAACTCCAACATTATGTATAACTATAATGCACTACTAAAAAATAAAAAGAAATATTGGCAAGGATAAAGATGGGAATGAGAAAACCCAGGATGGTGGTGTGCCAAGGACACCTTTGATAGAGTCACAATGTGCTAGTTTAGAAATAATTTAACTACTTCCATTAATTGCCAGAAGGTTTGAAGGCATCTTATTAATTCATGTGATTACTCATTATTATGCATCCTCAGTGCCTAAAGCTAGAAAAGATAGGAAGTTTATCTTTAAACAAATGCTTCTCAATTATACCAGCACCAATGCGTTCTGCTATAATAGTTCCCTTGGAGCCATTGGTGGCTAATCTGCAGAATGTGAGTGCACATTTTAAAGCACAAGGATACCTGATAACTTTAACAGAGGGTTTTTTTTTACTGTAAATGTATTCTTAGTAAAATGACTTTTGCTTATACATTCCCATCTGAGAAACATTAATATGAATTTTTGTACATTTACCTAAATGTAAAGTAAGGCGATGTATTTTGATATTTGTCCAATATTCAAAAAGATATTGGGGGCTGTATGTACAACTCAGAGGTAGAGATCATGCTTGGTATATGCAGGATCCGGGTTCAATTCCAAATAAAAAAAAAATTTACCTAATACTTTGCTCCTTTCTGCTAACTTTGGGTTCAACACAGAAAACAGACTGGTTTTCTGGAAGGAGACAGGATGTACTAGCTAGATGGACTGATTTATTTGTTTTGTTTTGGTTTTCAGTGATTTGTGTGTCATGATCCATGGTAGTTGTCTCTGAGCTAAAACTACCAAAGAGGTGTGTCTTGTGTACATGCTTGTGCACATGTGTGCATGTGTGTGCAGTATGCATGTGTGTTTGTGATGAGTCTAGATGCTTCCTACACAAATGCTAAGATCACTGAATTTACAAACGTGATTCAAGTTCCTATTTGGATCTGCAAGTATCTAATAGAGAAATAATATTATAGTGAGCTCTGTATTTTATGGATTGTTTTCTCCTGCTTTTTAGGAAGAAAAAAATCTTGAAATGAAGACTGTACCTTGAGAAGGTAATGAACTACAGTAAGGATTAGCAAGTAAGCCTTAAATATTTTAAAGACTCCATATATTACTATTTGGATACTTTGAGGGAAGTGCTCATAAGAGAAAGAAAGACCTTAAAGAAATCTATTCCATCTCTCAATTTATTCTCATGATATTTCTCCTACCATTAAGCCTCTGCCCTACTTCAAGGAGATAATTTATTATCACTTAGTTTAATTTGTCTACTTCCAATATTCTTGGAGCTTTGGACATATTTTTTTTTTTTAGTTTCTTACATTTATGTCTTTGTCCTGATTACCTTGTTTCAGGATCTCATTAACAACTGTAATCAATAGTCTTACTAAATGTGTAGTATTTCCCCAAATCCATCTCTTCCACTTGCCATGAGATTCATACTGTGAGGGTGTGATTTATTAGAATCCTGATTCTCAGGAGAACAGTACCAGAGGAGATGCTGAAGGTTGGAATTTGGAGATACATACTCATCAATGGAGTAATTGCAAGTGGTGTCACCCAAGGTAGCTGTTTGAACAGGACCCAGTCCTCTGGGCTCTGAATATTTAGAACTACTGTGAAGAACCACACTCTTAGGAAAACAAACTGATGTGACACAACCTTGATTTGTATCATCTTCATGTCTAGGGGTGACTGCTCATTCTTTGGCGGAAGGATGTGTTTACGGTTGCCGACATGGCCTCCATCCATGCTTTAATTGATTTTCCTTGGAAAGCTTTCACTTTTTTTTCTCTCAGGTAATTCCATTGTGCATCATTTTTCACCCTAGACAGAATGAACTCATTTTGGGAGGGAGAACTCCCAAACATAGCTAAGAAGTAGATTACAGAGCAAGAACTGCGGCAAATCATGACAGCCAGTGGCTGCTTTTGTGACTTTGGGCTCATTACACTCTTCCACATTTTAAAACAGAAAGAACATATTTACTTGGGATAGTTTAAATAATACAGCAGAAAATAGTGTAGTATCTTCCACCCCAGCCCTTCAGTCTCATTCTCTGAATGTAACTACTGTGAAGCTCTTGCTTTGCTTTATTCCAGATGTTTCACTACATTCACACAGAGATATATATGAATTGTTAATAAAAAGTTGAATTTCTATCTTGATTTCTGTACTCAAAAAATTTCTATGATATCCTTCTAAATAAGTTTAGTTTTATGCACTTCAATAGTACTATTTTGCTCAAAGTATTCTAGGATATAGATACATCATAAATTATTTTACCCCAAACCTTTAGATTGTCTCCAAACTTTTAAGATCACAAATAATGCTGCAATAAAGAAAATTGCACATAATATCCTTGCACATTTGTGAAAGTACTTCTGAGGAATAAGTGGCAAGAAACTGAATTGCTGAGGCAATAATTTTGGTCCTTAAAATTTTTGATAGATTCTTCTGAATCACTCTTCAGAACATTTTTATTGATTTGTAATTCATTGAGTTTATGAGAGTTGAGCAAATTTATTAAATTCATCTTTAATTTTCTTGTGTGAAAATGGGACTAAATTACATTTTTTTCTCATGGATAACATGAGGATTGGATAAAGTAACATATGTAAAGCCCCAGCTCTGTGTGGGACCAAGAGTGGGTGCTTGATAAATCTTCATTCCCATCTTTTCACTTTTCCAACTGCTCAGTTGTACTCAAATCACCATGATAGAGTTTTTGGTTCTGTTTTTTCTCTCTGTTTTCCAGCTAGACTAAATGTACTGTTCTCCATACTCCAATATTCAGATCAACATCTGTACTGAGTTTCTCATTAGTTTTGACCACTGCTCTCATATTGGTTATTGTCCTTTCGTGACATATGGCACCTATCATAATCAGAATCTCAGTGTTTTAAAAGCACTTTGCAGATGTCTATACAGTTGCCTTGTGATTCTTCATTTCCCTGCTTTTGGAGTTTTAAGGCATGGAATTCTATTTTGAATGATTCAACATCAAAGTCTCCACATCTACTTGATCTGACCAAAGACTGTGAATGTGGCTTTGAGAGATTTACAGATTCTGACTTCTGATGTTCTTCACTACCACACCTACATTACCCACTCCTTTACTGGAGGTCTCTGGTGGCACTCTGATATTTCCTTTCCAAAGTGCTTGTATTTCCATGGCACCACTCCACTTTCTAGGATTGTATATACCTTCCCCATGCTTTGTTTTTCATGAAGTCTTACTTCCTAATGTTGGCTGATTGTTACCTCGATGCTGGGGTGAGTCTCAGCTGAGAAGGAAGATATTATGCAAGATTGTTCAGTAAAGGAGAAATGTCTTTCACTTCAAATATTTGATGCACTATGACTAATTTCAAGTAGTACAAGTATTCTTAGAGAATCATTTAAAGGTCAGGATCCTGGAAGCTCAGAGTCTGGGTGGGTTTTCTAACCATGAGAATGCTGCCCCTTACCACTTCATGAATGCTCCCCTTCCAATTACCCACCATTTAAGCTTTAGACAGCATGAAATCTGAAGTCCATCTCATTTTATTTAATATACAGCTCTGTAATGCTTACTTTGTGCAGACTGTTCTGTGTGCTTTACAAATATTTACTCATTTAATCCTTAATGGCTGCCCTATTTTTCTGGCTCCACTCATTAAAGGAAGATAAAACATTTCTAATACCTTTTCTATATCACAATCTTCTAATACCTTGAAGATAACCACTAGGTCTACTTTTTCTTAAATTATAGATCCCAGTTCACAAGCCACCCCATGCTACTGGGTAGTGAGTTATTTCACATCCTGACCACTATCCTCTGAATGTCCTTTGATTTGTTGATGTCTCTTTTAAGACATTCTGAACCAGATGTGTTTTGCTTGGTACAGTGTCATTTTAATTTGTTTTGTTTTTAAAGAAAAAAGAAAAAGGAATTTGAATGCCTTTCTGCATGGCATGGCATGGCCTTTCCAATCTCAAGTTTCCATCAATACTCATTGTCTTAGTTCTAGCTTCACTCAATTTAATCTCCCAAGGTGTCTGAGTTTGAGACCTCCATAAACTGACATGTTCAGAATGGAAATCTACATGCAATCTGGTCAGCCACAGCTCTGTCAGAGAGGTTCTTCAGAGTATCACCCTATCAATATTGCCAAGTCAGATTTGTCTAATAGCACATTCCTTGCAGGGCTGTGGCGGGGAGTAATGAACCTCAGGTCACTTTACCACTGAGCTAAAGTCCTTCTTTTTTCTTTCTTTTCTTTTCTGAGGCAGGATTCTCTTCCTAGAATCCTCTCCCTGGGAATCTCAATCTGTCCCTTTATTTTGCAGAACAATTTAATACTAACTTCACTGTGCCGAACTGGTGGTTATCTCCTTAGCCAACAACAGACCCTCCACTTATCAGGAGCTACTTTCCATAGAAGGCAGCAAGTGATCACAGTAACTGAAGCATTTTTTGTAATACAATAAAACCACTTGTTTTAGATCTAGGCAAACAATTCTGACCCAACTCTCTTTTCTTACAGATGGAAAAAAAAAAATCCAGATCCAGAGAGATCACACTAGTTAACTCAGATAACACAATTAATAGAGAGGTGGGCAGAGGACCCAGTACTGGGGCTTCCCAGGTCTGAATACATAAAAATGTACTATATATGATGTTAGTAGAATCCCTATGTGTACATGAGCTGTCTCTAATTATAAGTGTGGTGAATCCTGGTAACAGTATTTCAGTTTTGACCTTTTGTACACCAAAGTGGATAACTCAATTCAAGGAAGTTCAATCTAGATTGTGACTGTATGGGAAAGTTCTAAGACAAGCCTGAAATTCCTCTGATTCACTCTATGGCTCTTACCATGTTCTTTATCATGTCCTGGCTGGTCTGGTGTTGTGCATTGGTGATGGTTTTGTCTTTTGTTAGTGTCATTGGCCTTGCACATATAGTGTACATCATAGAGACTGTAGCTAAAAGGATGCTGTATTCCTTTCCCTCTGTCAGAAGAGTCATAAAGTACCTTTTGACTCTTCTGACAGAGATCATTTGCAAAATTTATTTTTAAAAAGTGCAGTGAGCATTTCCAGCTACACTAACATAGGAATCTGTAGCACTGATTGTACAAAGTGGATTTCAGAGAGGGAAAGACCTTATGAATCATCTAATCTAATCCTCCCCTACTTTTAACCATGAGGAGATTTAGACCTGAAAGGGTTGGCCTTTTGCTAAAAGTCATAGAGCCATTTGTGTCAGAACCAAGAACAGAACCTGGCTATCCTAACTCTGGTCACACAGCCTGGTACATCTTTCATGTAAAAGCAAATAAAAAGCCTGTTTCTCAGCATTGTTTTGTTTTTATTGATAGTGAAGGGGATCATGCACCACTTACAGTAATCTCTTAAGATTTTATAATAATCCTTGCATTATCCTGTTCAACTGATGCTGTAGCTCTGTGCTTAATAGATTGGAATCTATTATTCATAATGCCATCTTGTTCCTGTTCAAATAACATTATCCTTATGACTAAATTTTATGGATTCATACTTAATTTCATAGCAGAGTGAGATGATAAATCATTAGAACAAAGAGTTTTCATTTGTGAATTTATTTCAGTAGGTATTTTTCAAGTATCTGCTTTGTGCCTGGCACTTGTGAGATTCAGAGGCAATACACAGCATGGCTTTTAGCCTCAGGTAACTAATATCTGTTGCAAGTTTCAGAGAGTCCATGAACATCTGGGGAAAAAGGCAGTGCTGTTCCTCAGGAGGTAGTATAGTGTCATGGGCAAGGGCACTGATTTTGAGGTCAGGCTGTGCTGGGTTTGCATCTGGATCTGTTATTTACTGACTATGTTCTCTTGGGCAAGTAACTGTGGTCAAACTCAGTGTTCACATCTGAGGATAAAAATAGCACTTACTTCATCGAGTTATTTTAAAGATTGCATGAAAAGACAAGACAGAAATTGCTTAGCACATGTCTGACACATAGTTCTTAACAAATGTTAGCAAAAGTTTAAACCCTTTATCATTTTATGTCAGTGACATCTCTATCTCCAAAGCACACTGCAGAGCAAAGCCAATTACCCTAATACATTTAGGGGAAGAGAACTTTGGCTTTGGATCTGAAATATGTGGATTTTGTAGATTGATGGACTACTGTTTGATTGATCTATTTGTGTGGCTCACTGGAGCCCATTTGCCTATAGTATCATTCTCAAGCTTTGAAGAAGGGTCCTAAGGGTTAGATAGGGAGTGTGAGGTAGGGGTGTCTATGGTTTTGCCTGGGTGTTATCTTCCATTTAATGATGAACTATTTGTTTCCTGAGAAGTATCCTCAGATGGAAGTAACCTCTCTTTGATTCTCAGTGTTTCCTGTTCACCTCAGGTTCTCAGACAAAGGCCTTTTGATTGATTGTCCCACCTGGACAATCTCTTAACACAGTTGTCACCAATGAGTTGGCCCCTCAGAGAAAGAAACTGAGCCAAGCTTCTGAAGTATTTTGGAGAGATTTGAAATACTTTATTGGGTGATCTATGATAACCGAATGAACTAATTATTTGCCAAATTCTTTCTCTTTCATTCTTTCTGACTTTTTGCTTTCTGTCTTTATAGTTTTCTGTCTTTCTTTACATATATATTACCCCCCCTTTTTTAAAACAGGGCAAACTAAATATGAGGAAGGAAAACGGCCTTAATGCAACTGTATAATCTGAGAAAATAAATCATGGCTAATTTGAAATGAAATATTTCTTAAACAATTTTGCAGTCAGGCTATTAATAATCATTTTGCAAAGCGTGTGACATACACCAGAGCATATTGGAATATTAGGGGTCTGTGAATTGCTGTCAGTTTGAATTTGTACACATTTTCTCATCACTAACAATATTGTGATCTAATTTTCAGAGGAAGAAGAAACCATATAAAATAATAGTGTTGTTGAATGTTTCTATGAAACAATTTCTATGCCTGCAAAATTAATTAGAGATCTAAACTACATATTGTATTTGTTTAATTAAGATCAGCGAAGGCTCAGGGCTTGTGGACTAAAACAGTCAATTAAGAGGATTTTTTCCTAGAGTCATCTAGATCTTTGTATCCATTCTCTCATGCAGTTTGCATGTCTAGACAGAGCTTCTTTTAGAAAATTTATCAAACAGAAGAATATTCCGACAGTAAAATAATTGAAAATTTGAAAGGCTGAGAAAAATCACAAGACTCAAATATACCAGAGTTGAAAACAAGACTTGTGAATTAACTCTGCTCTATTTTTTAAAATATAAGAAAATGTACACTAGAATTAACTAAAAAACCCTATGTCCAACTGAAAAAAAAAAGAATCACTTCTTTATGAAAGAAAGCACTCCCACAAATTCTCATGTATCCCTCTGCCCCTGAGTTTGCAGTGATATAGATTGTCCTGAAGCCAAGAAACATTGCATTTTCTATAGTTTTCCAGCTTACAGCCATATTTTGAAAAATCCAACCCAATATCACTCTCTTTAAGTGTAGCATTTGTCTGCATAGCAATCACCCATCCCTTTACTAGTTTAAAGGGAAGGATGTAAAATAACCACAGTTCTCTAGGAGATTCAGCTTACCACAGTGCTTTACCTCTCAACTTCCTTGTGCTCTCCCTCTCTCTCAGCATGCTCCCAGGGCTCCTGTGATGACTGCAAGGATACATTGCACACTTGGGTAGGAGAAAAGAAGGATAAGTGAAAGTTGCCCAGACATCTTTGTGCCATGATACAGAGTTCATTGGTCAGTGCCAGCCCTGGCTCTGCAGGGCATAAGGATAGAGCATTCAACCGTGCAAGGTAAATAGCAAATAGCCTGGTGCTACCAACCAAAGGTAGTGAAAAGTCCACTGAAGTGCCGAGAGGCGGGTTTAGAGTATTTACTCCAACATGCCCTGATCTTGCAGGTGAAGCATATGAAGTTGAGACATAAATTTATTTACAATTGAAAAAAATCTGCAGAATTATAATTCATGAGATTGTTTTTACCATTTTAGAAATTTTGGTAGAAGAGTGATGGCAAAAACTAAAATATAAAAAAATCAGACATGAAAGCAACTTAAGAGGTGATCTAGTTCATTAATCTTGTGTTGCCCAGTTAAATCACTGTTCTTGCACTCCAGCCGGCAGGGGAGGAGACCCAGTGATCTTGTCCCTATATGCACTACTGCTTCTTAATTACCCAGAATAAATCCTTTTACAGATTTTCAGGCTCTGTTTTGCTGGTGCTGTAGGCTTGAAAGTTTTTCTTTTTCCCTTTGTTAGGATTTCAAACAAAGTATGAGTGTGGCAACTGAATTATTGTCAGTTATCTGTGTATTCTATGGGCAATTTAAAATTGGGTTAGTTTGAAATGGGAAACTTCACACTAGTCATAAGAAGTTTTTAAGAATTCATTCCAGTCCACAAGTAATAGCAATAAAGAAGAAATTGAACAATCTTTTTCTCTCTTGCAAAGAGCTGGAAACAATTTATGTATTTTCTTGTTAATCCTCAGAAGAACCATAGCCCTTTTGCTAACTGCAAGTCTCAGTCACACAGGTCAGGAGGAGAGTGTGTATAAGAACCACCTAATGGGGAGTGGGACTCAGAAGGCTTTGTTTCAGGCGGTATTAACTTGCTGTTTGATGGTGAATAGAATTTCAGAATCTCTTTGAATCTCAGTCTATTCATAATGGACTGAGAATGGGAGAAGTTGAGCGAGGTAATTTCCAAGACCCCTCCAGGGGCAAGTTCACAGAGATTTGGATCCACAGTTTAGATTTTCTTACTCTTGATAACCCTGCTTAAAGTTTTCCCTAAAGCTCTATAGCTTTAGCATTCTTCTAGCTCCTTCCTGATTATAAGTTTTTTTAATTTTAATTTTTTTAAATTTTTACAGACTTCATTTTGATTCATTGTACACATATGGGGTACACATATTTCATTTCTATGGTTGTGCATGATGTACATTCATATCATTCTTGTTAATCACACATGTACATAGATAGGGTAATGATGTCTGTCTCATTCCACCCTTTTTCATGTCCCCACTCCCTCCCCCTCTCATTTCCCTCTACATAATCTAAAGAGTTTTCCCTTGGAACAAAGAAGACAGTAATCCTTTTTTTTTTTTTTTTTTTTTTGGTCAGAAGTACCACCCAATAAAGGAGAGAGAATGAAGCAGTGATTGGACAGTTACCTTACTTATCCCTGGTGGAATCCTAATAGGTTTTCTTTTTCTTCTTTTTATTTGGCAGTGCTGGGAATGGCACCATGGCCTTGTGCATACCAGGCAAGTGCTCTACCATTGAGCTGCATCCCCAGCTCAAATCCTCATAGATGCTCAGGATGTTTGATGATTCTTTTATGACCCAACCTTACTCCTGTTCCCCACTTTAAACCTCTCACCTCTACTTTCTCAGATGGAAGCCACCCACATTGTGAGTTCTTTCAATGTCCCTCTTTCAAAATGTTTCAGCTCTTACTTAATCTTGTCTCTACTCCCCGCAACCCTGCAATTGAGATGTCCTCATCTCAGAGGAAGAAGGTAGTCTTTGTCATCCTAAAGAAACCTTCTAAAATGTCCTAATTCAATGCCCAGTTCTTCATAGTTGGTGATTCTCATATCTATAAGCATAGTAGAATCACCTGGGAAAATTATTAAGTAAAACAGGTGCCCATCCTATCTACAGCTGTAATCTGAATCTCTGAAGATCAGGACCAGACATTAATATTAATGTAAGTATTCTAATGTGACACTTAGAACATTAACAACTAGTGCTCTGGGGACTTGAGTCATTAATTAACCTTTGTTTATTTCTTAGTTTTAATCCATTTTTCTGGCTCCTTCTCTCCAACCTATGAATGTATTCACCCTCTGCTATCCTAATAAAACACCTTCCCTTGTCCCTTGGTCTATGATTCTGTGCATGTTTTCCCTTCCCACTTCACCTTCTCGATAGTTCTGCTCCTGCCAGTCCTGAAACTGCTTTTTTTGCCTTTACCACATGGCCAACAAAGTGTCCAATTCTTCATCCTCTCTGGGCTCTCTTTAGCGCCTGACACTCCTGTTCACCTTTGCCTTTGTGAAATTCTCTTTCTTCTGTGATTCTGTAGTCTGTTGGTTTTCTGTGATTCTGTAGTCTGTTGGTTTTCTTCCCAGGTCACCAGAGTTTCCTTAAAACTATGAGTCCTCAGAGTGTAGCTGCTTCTCACTATTCTATACTAATTGTGTTTGCTTTTTTTTTTTTTTTTTTTGGAACCAAGGATTGAAGCCAGGGGCACTTAACCACAGAGTCACATCCCCAGCCCTCTTTGTGTTTGTATTTATTTATCTATTTATTTACTTGGTAGTGGGGATTGAACCCAGGGGCACTCAACCACTGAGCCACATCCCCAGCCCTATTTTGTATTTTATTTAGAGACAGAGTCTCACTGAGTTGCTTAGCACCTTGCTATTGCTGAGGATGACTTGAACTCGTGATCCACTTGCCTCAACCTCCCAAGTTGCTGGAATTACAGATGTGCACCACTGTGCCCTGCCCTTGTTTCTTTTAAATTCTTGATCTGTTCTTTACCCCAAAGTGATATCCTAAGTTGAAATGATCATGTCTGTGAAAATGGCTCTGAAATCTGCACCCCTCTGCATTGCAAGTTATACCTCACCAGGGGAGATCTTCATCTGGGTGTCTTTCCTCTACCTCAAACTCAGAACATCCCAGACTGAGCTCTTCATCCTCTGTGGATTCTATTCTTTCTCTGTGACTTCCCACTCAACTCTAGCCAATGCTGTCCTCCCAATTTTCTGGACTTCTAAACTCTGATTATCTTTTAGCCTTCTCTCTCTTATTCACATCCTATCTCCATCACATCTATGAGTTTTGTCTTTTTTACCTTTGTAATTTTTAACCCATCTATTTCCTTTTACTCTTTGTAATTATTTTCAAGTCCTGTTTCAAGTCAGAAGTCAAATATCAGTCTTTCATGATGCCATTCCAAATTCCCTGGCAAAATTAAGTTTTCTCCTCCTTGGTGGTCCTTAAACCCTCTAGTATGAAATTTAGCACATTCTACTTTTTAATATATCATTACATATATAGTCTCTACCAATTAATTGCAAAACCCTCAATGTCAGAGACCAGATATTCTTCAATGATGGAGTTAGTATCAAGAACAAGGGATTTATAATCTACTTGAGAGTTATGGTTAGGATATGAGGTGTCCCCCCACACCGAAGTTCCTATGTTAATGCAGGAATGTTCAGAATTGAAATGATTAGAAATGAGAGCTGTAATCTAATCAGTTTATTCTAGTTTGGAGGAACTAACTGCTTGGTAACTGCAGGCAGATGGGGTGTGGCTGGAGAAAGTAGATCACTGCGGGAGTACCCTGGAAGGTTTCAGCTTTCCTGTGGCCCCTTATCCCTTTGTCTCTCTCTACTTCCTTGATGCCGTGAGCATAGCAGACTCCTCCACTACACCCTTCTGACGTGATGTTCTGCCTCACTTTGGGCCCAGAGCAATGGAGTTGGCCATGATGGACTGAACCTCTGAAACCATGAGCCAAAATAAACTTTCTCCACTCTTAAGTTGTTCTTGTCAGATATTTCAGTTACAGTGATGAAAAGCTAAGAAACACACTGAGTAAATAAAAATATCTCCTTGCCCCCATACAGCTACATTGCAGTTGGAATGGCGATTTGCCATGCAGTACAATGGTGACACAAGGCCTTGTGAACATAAGAGATGATTTTATAGCAATGGTTAGTTTTGATCACCCATCACACCAACACATATTTTTCACATGCTGTTTTGTTAGAATCTTCCAATAGGCAAAATCAGTATTATGAGAACCCATTTTAAAAATGGGATAAACTAATGCTCAAAACATTAAGAGACTTGCTCAAGTCAACAGTACTGGAAGAGCAGAGTCAAATTCAGGTGTAAAATCTTATTCTCTTAACACCAGGTGATTACAGTAGATTAAATCAGATCTTGTGTCATATGCAGGGAGTTGGTGGGTCAGGGAAGAAGCCTTTTGGTAGGGGAAGTTTTATGGACTGCAAAGAATTGTTTTGTTGTTGGAAAAAAATAGGATGAATGGAATGTTGGAAAAGAATAGTCCAATCTTTCTTTGGATTCTCATTATTCTTGGAACTTCCCAACTGCAGAGCCAACCAGAGCAGCAGGCAGTAAGGAACTTTCAGTTCCAGCACGTGGGGACACTCTTCCAGTGTGCCAGCTCCTCTTTTTTTGTCAGTCTACTATTGGTAGCATCGCTTCATCCTGAAGGTGTTGTCTTTAAGAAATCCCAGATAAAATGACAAGGACCTTGGACTTGGTCACATGTTCTCACCAATTTTGCTGAAGAAGGGTGATTAGATAGCCTTCCAAAGTCCTCTCTACAGGACTCAGATCCACAAAACGTACCTGCAGAGAGCAGAGACCTGTGTCCTTGCACAACACACATGTGCTTTGAGGAACTTGTTGCTTTCTTTTGAGTAGTAATCAATACCAATTTGAAAGCAACCTGAGGGCAAGGGAGCATGCCTTCTAATCTCTTTTATCAACTTTACTATCTCACTAGACCACTGACTCTGAATATAAATTATACTTATTTCATAGAAAGAGTGTGAATTTAAGTTCTTTATTTCTAAGAGAGGCACAAAGCATAAATGCTTTCTCGTGAAAGGGGCCCAATAACTGGTTGTTAAAAAGAACAGAGTTAAATTGATTTCATTTGGGTTACTTGTTCTCACATCAGAAAATTGAAAAGGGAAGGAGTTGTCATTTCTGATAAGGTTCTAGGTTATTCTGATAAGGCAAACATTTTTTCATTTTAAACATGAATTCTTTGGAAAACTCGTAATGTCACTATCATTTTAAGTTCCGCTCTATAATAATGGATAATGAATAGACATGCGGTTTTGGTACCAATTGTAGTTTCAAGGTTTGGCTCATAAATATTTCAGGTTTGAATTCTTTTTAGAAGTTCATTCAAATTTACCCACAGCCATATGATCTGAAGATTGTTATTTTGTATGCTTAGTGTTTGGAATTTCTTTGTAATTGTGATTTAGAGTACAGACCCTGGAATCAGGATGAGAACAACTGAATTTGAATCAAGGTCTTAACACATAACTTTGTAATATGGGGTAAGTTGCAGGAAATCTTTTTATTTCAGATTCCTCACCTGAAAAGAAATGATGCAAATAAGTGATTTAAAAAACCCTACACAGAGCTTTGTCATGAGCAAGAGATAAGATAATCATAGAAAGTGCTTATTATAGAACCTGATACATAAATAACCAAAATATCAGCTGTCATTTTAATAGCTTTGTTGAAGCAATTAGGCCCTGGTATATTGATTTTCAGTGATTTCTCCCAGTTACCTATCCTCTTTTTTCTGCTTACCCTCTTTGCCTCTGAAGGTTTTGTTTTTGGGAAAACCAATCTGAACCATTCCATAGTACCTCTGAAGCTGGTCACAGTTTGCTTAGTCCTGAATGACATTCCTATGCTAAGCCAAGAGCTGGGTGTCTTATTTCCCCTCTTTCCTGGCATCCTTGTGGCTTGCTTATGTATCTGTTTTCAGGAGGCATTCCTAAAAGTCTACCTTGGCCAATATCTAGTTCACCTTTCAAATTTGTTTTTTATTGGATCTTGTAAGCACATCCAGACCACAATTAACCTCAATCAGGGTTTTCTTTTCTTTTCTTTTTTGTTTTTCTTTTTGTTTATTTGTTTGTTTTTCTCCTAGCATGATGCCAAGTGGATAGGATAGGATTAGGTAGGATAATAAAGAAAATCTGTTTCCTCTCATTTTATGTATCTGTCATAAATCTTAACTGGAAATAAACAGCAATTTAGAAGTTCAAGCTTCAGGTGAAGGTTCAGGTTGACTTCCACTTTCATGTTTTATTAAAATTGATTTGCTTGCATGAATATGAATTAATGCAGTATCATTATAGGGGAAGTGTTTTTTTTTTTTTTTTTTGACAAGCACAGACAAAAATCCAACCAAGATAACACTTCACAGGACATTTCTTTTTTCTGCTTATCTTCATTGAAGCACTACCAGTAATAAACCCTTGGGTTTTATTATGCCTTTGAAATATGGATAACATCTAACTCTGATCTACTTAGCAAAGAAGAAAGAAATCTAAACACCATTATGGGTGCTGTCAGAAGTGACTGTGGTATTTATTCACAAATCTAGCAGACTACTGAGGCTTAAAATGGGTAACATATTAGGTCGTTGCTTTTGAATACAAATTATAATAATTTCAGGGCAAAAGGGTGTTTGAATTTCTATAATTTAAGGAAAATTTAAAGCAAAGATAATTTTTATATTTGCTTGAGTTAAAAACTACCGAAAACAAACAAGCAAACAAACCCCAAAATATTGTAAGGAAATGGAAATAATTGTGATCAAAATTCTACCTAATCTAAGGAAAGGTGCTTTTATAGGAAAGCAGCCCAGGTACTACGTGGATGAGATAAAGACAGATTAGGGGAAAATGAGAGGGAGAATATTAATCTTATTGTGCTACCAATATATGTAGGGTTATGGAAAATATTAGGCAAAGAGCATTGGGACATATTAATATTTTATCTAAAATGGGTTTGCAGCCTGAATTTTAGAGATTGGTGGCAGACAAGCAGAATCTTTTCTGTTTTCTATTTTGTTATTCAGAAGATAAGACTGTAGGAAAAATAGAGAAACAATTTAAGGCTATGTTAAGGAAAAATTGTGAAATCTGTTACAAAACATTCTGCTTATTTGCCTAAATCTTCTTTCTCTTTCACTGTTGCTTGGTGTGGAAATTTGTGGTAGGAGCACTGTTCAATAAATCATTCTTTACTGTCGCCATTTAGAATCTTATCTGTAAACCTTGGTCTGCATCTGGATGAGGACCAGCATCTTGCATCTGGGGTTTGCTTAGTGGTTATGGAGAGAGCAAAGATGGAGGTTCATCCACGGGAAAGCAGATTGCCTGAGTCGGATGCCCCAGACCTTTGTGTACCAGTCCTGTGCCTTCCTTTGTTCCCCAGAGCTCCGGGCGTGGCCCTGTTAGGACCTCACAGTCCAGGTCTAAACAGCTGGGGCGTGTGCACCTAGGCATCTAGTCAGAAAGTGTGTCAAATAGCCAGGAGGTGTCAAATGTGATGTTTGAAGCCTGGGGATCAGGCTGCCTTTGCTCAAACCCCAGCTTTACCACCTATGAGTTGTGTACCTTGGGCAAGATGATCACACTTTCTGAGTGAGAGTTTTAGGGCTGTTCCGAGAATTAAACAAGAGCATGCATGCAAAATGCTTAATGCAGTTCTTGCATTTAATAAGGGATCACAAGCTACAGAAGACATTGTCGTTCAAAGTGACTTTATCTATAAAGTTCTCTATAAGTGTGTACCATGATTGACATTCTTTTTTTATTTTACAGACTGCATTTTGATTTACTGTACACAAACGGGGTACAACTTTTCGTTTCTATGGTTGTGCACCATATGGAGTCACACCATTTGTGTAATCATATACATACATAGGGTAATGATGTCTGTCTCATTCCACCATCTTTCATACCCCCTCTCATTTTCCTCTACATAATCTAAAGTTCCACCATTCTTCGCTTACCCCTACTCCCCACCCCCATTATGTATCATCATCCACTTATATCAGGGAAAACATTCAGCCTTTGCTTTTTTGGGATTGGCTTATTTCATGTAGCACGATATTCTTTAATTCCATCCACTTCCCTGCAAAGGTCATAATTTTATTTTTCTTTATGGCTGAATAATATTCCATTGTGTATATATGCCACAGTTTCTTTATCCATTCATCCCTTGAAGGGCATCTAGATTGGTTCCACAATCTAGCTATTGTGAATTGAGCTGCTATAAACATTGACGTGGCTGCATTACTATAGTATGCTAATTTTAAGTCTTTTGGGTATGATTGGCATTCTTAAGGTCTTATTGCTAGTAAGCAACTATATGAAAATGAACAACTATTTTTGCATGTTTTTTTCCCCTGCGTCATCTCTGGAAATGTGCATGTCTTGGTGAATCAGGTTCCAAAGGCAGAGGTCATGGGTCCATAGTTAGGTCAGGCAGAGTGGTCTGCAGTTTGGGGCTAGAGGAACTGAGGAAGAGGTATTGGCTGTAGGACTTCAAGTGTCTTTTAATTTTAGTTTTGCTGTCCCCAAATGGGGATGATGATGTCCATCACATTGAGGTGTGAGAATGGCAGGAGCAGGAAGTAGAGGAATTCAGCATGCCATCTACAAAGCTCATCAACTAGCAAGAGGCCTGCTGCTGGGCTCTTCAGAGAGCAGCTGTGCCCTTCTTGTGTCCTTACTGGTCCTGTGTCAACTGCCCTCACTCTTTCTTTCCTTTGGGAGATGTTTCTTTGAGGGCATCCTTTCTACCTGCTCAGTCCTTTAATGCCATTGTACCCTGGATTTGGTTCTTTCTTTAGGTCGGTACTGGGATTGAACCTGAGGTACTTTACCACTGAATCCTTTTTATTTTTTTTTATTTTGAGACAGTGATTTTCTGTTGCTGAGGCTGGCCTTGAACTTGCAATCCTCCTGTCTCAGCCTCCTGAGTTGCTGGGATTACAGGTGTGTGCCATCATGCCCCACTGGTTGTGACTCTTCACCTCTTTCTGGAAAATGATTTCCCACTTTTACCATTGGATTAGTAAAATCCAAAATTACAAAATACAAAGCCCTTTCTCTTTAAACTCTGTAATATTTGACAAGACCACCCACTCCCACCTTGACAACCACAGGCTCCCTTTCCGAGAAGCTCCTAGTGCTGCACTGTGCTGGCCATCTTGTGTATGTGGTTTCATTTAACTTACACGAAGCCCCCATGGGCTAGGAGTTACAGCCTCATTTATCAGAAGAAGAAACCAAGACACAGAAGTGTTAGTGGCAAAAAAAAAAAGAAAAAAAAAAAAAAAGAAACTCAAATCCTGTTAGTTCTGAGTCTCCTTCTTGGACTTTTCTCATTTTCTTAGTTTCCATTTGTAATTGTTCTCATCTCTTAAAACATCCAAAGCACTATGGGCCTTTCTTAGGGTTTTTGACCCACTCCTAACTCACAGGAACTTGACACACCTCATGAATACTTTGTAAATATTGGGGACTTCTTTCAGCTTACTGTCTTGGTGGGGCGAAGTGTTTTGTTTTTTTTTTTAAACTAATGAAGCATAAGTCAAAAGAGTTTTTCCTTGGACTGATAAGTGTGAAGTGTTAAAGAGAGAATATGAGAACAATATGGACTCCTCTGGCTCTCTTGCCTTTATGTCAACATAACTCTGACCTTCTCAAGTTAAGAATTTCCTCTGGAGCTGGCATGGTGCTGCAACCTATACTCCTAGTGGCTAGGGAGGCTGAGGCAGGAGGATCACAAATTGGAGACCTCAGCAATTTAGTGAGTCCCTAAGCAACTTAGAGAGACCCTGTCTCTAAATGTAGTATAATAAAAGGACTGGGGATGTGGTTCAATGGTTTAGTGCCTCTGGGTTTAATCCCCAGTGCCAAAAATTAAAAGAAAACAATTTCCTTTGGGTTCATTGGTCATAGTTGTTTGTTTCTGTTTTGTTTGTTTTACCCTAGTGCAGGCAAGAGAAAGATAACTGTACACAAAATATGTAGACTTTTTTAAAAGTTGCATTTGAAAACATCATTGGTATTCAGATTAATGAGAACGAATCCTAGCCGGGGTGGAGTGTAATGTGATTTAGGTAACTCTTGGTAAGGCAATGCACAGGAGAGAAATTTGGGAGGTTTGTATGATGCCCAGGTGGACCATAAACAAGAAACAATGAGTACTGCTGCTTTTCCTGCTGACCTTTATTTAACAGAACTCTCTTATTAGAAAAGAGCTTGCTTTAGTGTATTGTTAACATTGCTGTTTGTTCACCTGCTCTGAGAAAAAGAACAGTCAAGGATCAGCACTGAGGTAGATTGATAGTTTGCTTGCGTGATGTTGTTGCTGTTCTCTCTCTTTAATTCAAATTCTCTCTAATTCCTCTCTCTCTGAAGGGCAATAATTGACACTTTTGTTATATTCAGACACAAATCCAGTGGGCAAGGGGCTGCTATATAAAGTGAATACAAAACACAGTATAGCACACAACAATATTTTAAAGGAAAGTGTACTAATGTATAGAGCACTGCTAGATATAATGGAAAAGCCAATTTTGTAGGTGAAAATAATTAAACATTGGTCATTTCAGGTGACTTGTCTTTTTGTAAAACTCCTCTGCTTATATTGTCCAAAAATCTATAGGATAAGTGGCATGATCCCAATTAACAAAAAAGATAAATGGTTTGCACAAAGACACACATTAGATGGATTTGGAACCCAGGTCAACTTTCCATCAACTCATTACTTTATAAAGTATAGCTCCTGTTTTCAATGTGTAAATAGAAGAAAGAAAAATAAAAAGTATTTGTGTATAGTTATGTGATAAATTAAGTTGCAAAAAGTAAAACTGAAAGAGTTCTGTACTGGAGAGGTCCCTTCTATCCCTGAGGGCAATGAACTGAAAGGGAAGAGGGAAAATGGGAAGAGAGTGAGGGGAGGCATTATTAGGAAGGGACCATTAGAGGATTGGTGGAATTTTGACAGGTGGAAATGACAAGGGAAGAAGAATGTGTTAGTCAGCTTTCTGTGACTGTGACAAAATGCCTGAGAAAAGAAACTTAAAGAAGCGAAGATCTATTCTGGCTATGGTTTCAGTCCATGATTGGCTGGCTCCATTGTTTCTGAGCCTGTGACAATGCAATACATCATGGCAGAAAGGCATGGCCAACTAAAGCTGCTCACTTCACGGCATCTGGGAAGGAGAAGGTAGGGAGGGAGAGAGTGACAAGGGATAAGATAGGTCCCCAAGGACATGCCCCAAAGGACCTACTCCTTCAACTAGGTTCCACCTCTACAGTTTCTACCACCTCCCAACAATACCATCAAATTGTCAATCCACTGATGAGATCAGTGATCCAATCACACTTCTTGAAAGCCTCACCTCTGGACATTACTGCATTGGTGACCAAACCTTCATCACATGAGCCTTTGGGAGACATTCCAGATTAAAACCATACCAAAACTTTCTTGTATATATGAAATTCCTGGGCTAAGGGAAAGAGGCATGAGTATGTGATAGATGTGTTTGAAGGGTGGCAAACAGTGCCATTCAGTTACAACCCAGGACAAGAGAAGTTGGTGGAATAAAGATTAGGCTGGAAATTTAGACAACAGAAATTGGAGGATCTTGACCCGCTGTCTTGAGAGACTTAATTTGCTTGGTTAAGTGAAAGCCAAATGTCTATGATCAGGGAAGATTCACAAACAAGGTCATGCTTTGGAACTTTCCATTTGGACGGTCTGTGTAGAAGAAAAGGATGGCAGAACATTTTTTCTCAAAATTTATAGGTGATGGATCTACCTATGATTTTTGGTAATTTTCAGGCCTACCCCTAAAGCTTCTTATTAAATACAGGCCACATGAATTGATATTTTTTAAAAAGTTCCCCTGATAATTCTTGTGCAGTTGATTCAAGACCTGTACTTTGAAAAATATCAGACTAGAAGTGAAGAGCTTAGTTAGCAAGCTATCTTATAGTTAAGGTGTGAAGTCACAGGGCCTTTATTTGGGGAGGAAAAGGGTCCAGATGCAAAAAAAATATTTTGAATGAAGAATCAACAGGACTCAGGATAATTAGTATATAGTTGGAAAAGAAGTCAATGACTTTAAAACCTGGAAGATTGATGGTACAATGAATAGAAAGACAGGTATAGAATTATCAGGTCTTGACAAGAGTTTAGTTTTGTCAACTGGCTTTTGAAATATCAATATGGTTGGCACAAGGAAATGTCTACCAGGTAATGTACAACCCAAGACTCAAGTTGGAGAACAAGGTCACAGCTGGAGAGATGGCTTGGGATGCAAGTGCAGCAGATGATATTCACAATTACTGAAAAAGTTTAGGAAAGTAAGAGAGGAAAAACAGGATCCAGCAAAGAAAAGATAGGAAAGAACTAAAGGGTAGGAGGGGGCTGGGAAGTTAAATAGTTAAACGTAATTAAAGTCAAGGGAGGAGAGGATTTCAAGAAACAAACAAACAAAATTCTTGCCAGGGATCCATGATTACCTTGCCACCCCCTTCTGCTTTGCCCACTGTCTCACATCACCAGCTCTGTGCTCTGACTTCCAAGCATGTCTCCTCTGGCTGCCTTTTGACCATTTCACTGCCTTCTGCTCCTGTCCAGGCTGCCATCGTCTGTACTGCTGCCACGGCCTTGCAGCTGGCTTCTGGGTGTCCTCTCTGGCTCTTCTCTATTTTGATCACAACATGCAGTCAGAGATTCCCTTACGAAGAGAGGATGTCCTGCTTAATATCTTGATGGCTTTCCACTGCTCTTGAATACTGGGCACACTTCTTAAGGTGACCTGTGACAGCTTACCTCGCAGCTCTTTGCTGCCTTCCAGCCATCTCTCCAATCACAATCACGTGCTGTGACTCTCCAGCCACATTTGGTTCCTGCCCTCAGGGGACAGTCCTCATCTTCTCTCTGTGTCAGGATTTCTTTTCATCTAGTTCATTATTATTATTTTTAATTACTTCTCCCTCTAATAAACTCCATAAGGGCATGAAACTCAATGTTCTTTTGTGTCTCTCTCGTTCTGTCTCTACCTCTGTCTCCCCATCTCTGTCAACAGACAGACATGTCTGCTTGTGTCTAGTATACAAATGTGGATGCTCCAAAGGCCGAATGGTCTCTCTGATAAGTGAATGATGACGCATAATGCAGGGTGGAAGGGTGGCAAGAATGGAGGAAGGATAGATAGCATAGAGGGAAGGGAGGGGTGGGATCGGGTGGGGGGGTAATAATAACAGTATGTGTGACAGACATCATTGCCCTGTGTACATGTATGAATGCACAGATGGTGTGACTCTACTTTGTGTACAACCAGAGAAACAATAGTTGTACTCCATTTGTGTTCAATTAATCAAAATTAGATAAATTAAAAAAAAATGTGAATGCACACACGCAGCCCACGTGGTAAGTGCCAAGCCAATGTGCCAGGCTTTGGCTTTGCATGTGCTTTACCTTGGCCTGGAAATCTTCTCTGGCACCTGCTGCTTTCACATTTGCTTTTTTTTCCTCTTCTCCACTTTTCCACTTAGCATCTCCATCATCTCTTCCTCAGAGAAGCTTTTCCTGACACCCTTGACTACATTAATGTCTCCAATTAAAAAGTCTCTCAGCGCTTATTACATCTGTAATTGTATATTTATTTGTGAGAGTATTTGAATAATGTCTTTCTCCTCTAGGACTATAAACTCCATCACCAGAGGGGGGAGATTATTTCTAATTTAGCTCAGTATTTTAAACCCAGTACTCATCATGGTTCCTAGCCCATACTGCATGTTCAATAAATATTTGTTGAATAAATGAATGAGTGAATGCAAATGTGAAGTGAGAACTATCTATTAAAGTACAGCAGGATGGAGAATAGATTAAAACATAGCACAGGCCTCTGAGCACATTCATAAGCAGAGGGGAAGAATCTTCTTTTCCAAACATACTAACCACTATCGTATGCCTGAAATCAAAATTACACACAAGACAACTTTTCACACAGGCATATAAATCAGAGCACATCTGTTTCCTGTATACCATTATTTTTTCAGTTTCAGTTCAGCAGCTAAAAAAACCACTTGTCAGTGGGGAAGTAGATCTAGAAGATTGAGAAGTAGATTATAATAGACATTCTCTGCCTGGTTTTGTCTGTACGAGGGATATTATTTTTTCTAGCCTCAAAAATACTTTCTTAAATTTAGCAATATGTTATCTAAACCATCCCTCTTTAGCTATACACTTTCTCTCTCTCAACAATTCTTCTGACTCATTCCAACAGAGAAGTGGCTCCTATGCTGTTCTATTTTTATATTTTAAAAGCAAATAGTTACCTTGAGTTGTCTAAACAGAGAGTCTCACAGGCTGTTCCCAGGTACCACACAGGATCAAATAAAACCACTAGGAACCAAACTTAATCCAGTCACCGGTCATCCTTACAGGGAGGAGTAAATGGTCTAATCCTATTATTTTCCCTCTCAGATTAGACAAAAAATTTCTTCTGCAAGTCAGGTAATTTTTGTCTTCTAGTTTCTTCATTTGGAATATACTAGGAGATGGAAAAAAAAGGAATCCAAAGACAATCAATTATTCCAAAATTACTACAGAAACACAATTTCCCTGAAGAAGTTGTAGTTCACTGTGATGGACCTCACATTCTTCATGTGGCCTGAAATTTTCTGATGCTTTTGTAAAACCAAACTCAGGACCTTAAAGACTTAGGAAGGAGAGCGACCAACTGCTCTTTTTCCTTCTCATAAACTGGCTTATACAGCATGTCCAGAATGAGTCTCTGCATCTGATGCACAGCAAGAAAGAGTCTAGATTTGCATTTGAATTGATGGCTATTTTTAACTTTCTCAGAGTTTCACCAAGAAAGATATTTTGCCTCTGTGGATAAGAGTTATGGAGTTGGGTGCTTGACCTTGACCAGCTTTCCAGTGAAAAATTGAATGAAAACAAAAAGTCTGATTAAAAACCAAACTTATTATTTATAAGGTCCTGAACTATATCTCACAGCTCAGTGGAATTCCCAGACACAAACAGTGTAGTAAGGACTTGATTTTGAAAAATTTCTAAATCGAGTCCACCTTTATAGGAATTCTAAAAGGACTGGCTTTGCAAATTATTTCCAATCATGGAAATGCCTATGAGTAATATGATCAGAAACCAACAGGCAACATCAGGACTCGGGAGCGAGCTCCTCTTCCTTCCTCTTCCATAAGAGCCCCACTTAGTCCATAGTGCACAAAGTGATTCTGTGGAATTAAGATTTATGTGGTTTCTAGACCACTAAGTACCCATTTAAGAAGCTTGGTAAATGAAGAGAAAATATTTACCTGATTTCTGTAATACGGCCTTGCCTTGGGAAGGGGTGAAGAGGACATTCTATATTAGTAAAACCATTACTTTTTGAAATATATATTTAATGTAAATATATATATATTTAGTAAATATATATATATATATATATTTAGCAGAGTTCTATTCATCTGTGACTTACAAAACCATAGTGTCCTCAGTAAGTTTGTAACCTTATTATCTGAACTCAAAATTATACTATAAAATTTTAGTTACATATTGTGCTACTTGTTTAACGATTCTTTTTTAGTTGTTAAGTGGATCTGTTGAAAACTGAAAATGAACTCCCATGTCCAGCATCTTTTGGAGGTTTAATTTCATAGTCAAGGAAAACACCAAGGTGACAAGGAATCTGCATGTTAGGATTCATCTGACATTTCTCCCATTTAGTTCAAATGCTGGCAAATGTAAACCAAAGTCCTCCTGTCCAGCATTCTAACCACCTTCTTTCTTTCCTGAGAAGTCAGCAGGTTTGATGTCTTGACAGCTGACTTATCCCCCAACTCCCAGCTGAAATTCTCACCCTGGCTCATCTGTCACTGGGCTTTGATGAGGAGGGGGCTTAGGCATTTGCTATCTGAGCTGTCAGATTCCAAGGCAGCTTGGAGTGAAGTTCCCACCATGTGCTTTAGAAAGATAGGGTAGCGACTGTGGGCCAACAGCAGAGAGGAAGGGAGGGAAAACAGAAGTAGCATCTGATACAGATGGAGAATATAAAAAGGTGAGAGGCCAGGTGGGTGAGAGGGTAGTAAGCACAGAGTAGGTCCCGGGCTTATTTCAGATAGTCCCACTTACCATCCTGTTTCTTAGGTGTGTGTGATTTATTTGTCCACATGGCCCTTTACCCTCTTTACATCAAACTGGACACTGAGAAATCCAGTATACACATTACTGATTTGTTTGAGAAACTTACTGAACACTAACTACTACATGAACTCTGCTTGGTTCTGTAACAACCATGACACAGTTCTTAACCTTCCAAGGACTTACAGTTTAATATGGTGGGTAGAAGGACAGAAATAAATGAACCAAAGACCACAGTGCCATGTGATAAAGCCATGGTGGAATTCTGCACAGGGCATTCTTGGAATAAAAGAAGCAATATCTTATGAAGATTATTTTTAAAAAACCTTAAACTGTGACATTCTTATGACAATGGCACCCACACTTTTGGAGAGATACTACTGTTGATTCTGGTTGCTGTGACAGAAGTAGATTTGAGAAATATTAAAGGAAATCTCTACAAGAATACAATCATTAGCTGCAGAAACAAAGCTCCAGGGATTAAAAATACAAGAAGTGATTTGGTGCAGGCTGAAGTTCAGAGTTGAAGAAAAGGAAAAGTTCACCTATGTAATTGATCAGTATTTGAGAGTTTCTCAATAGTTTAATTGGAGGCACTGAAATTTTATTGGGCAATTAAATGAAACACCCTTTGCATTCACAAATTAGTCAAGCTAAATCTGGAATAATTGATGATCCTAATTGCCTATTTATGCACGTTGCACACTGAAGTCACATTGTATGATGTGCATGTGTCTGGTCAGTGTGACCAGAGCATGGACAGAGTGAAGAGGCCAGAAATTTTAAAACTGGAGCCTGACAAGACTGAAGGAGGGTTCTTGGTTGAAGTTTTGCCTCCAGTATGGGCATGGTATGTCAGGGGGCAAACATGTTCCTTGATTTTTCCAGAAGTACTTCTTTCTTTAGGGGCCCAATAAGAAATGAACCAAAGTCACATATTTCAGGAAAATCTGTCTCTGGTTCTGATCAGATGCTCCACAGCCTCAAACTACTCTTTTGATGCTAATGACTCACATAATGTCTATAGAATGGATTTGGAGATATGCAATACCAAGAAGTCAAAGCTAAAGGAGGGCTGGGGATGTGGCTGAGTGGTGGAATCCTTTCCGAGTGGGTGCAAGGCCCTGGGTTTGATCCCCAGCATGGTAAAACAAAATAAAACAAAAACTAAAGGTGATCTTTAAACAAAATCTCTCAGTGTAATATGCAATCAATGTTCACAGTTTCATCTTAGATAATGGTAGCTAAGTGCAAATAGATAATACATAGTATGTACTCAGTTTGTGCTAACACCTAGTCCTAGGCTCCATGAGTTATGTGCTATTTCTATCTGCATTCCTGCAGAGGAGAAAGAGGTTCAGCAAGCTAAACAACTGGAAACAGGCAGAACTGGTGCATAAACCAAGGTGTTCATAACTGTGAGGCTGGTTCTAGTGTTCTTGCATCCTGCGTGTCTAGAGATGGAGGTTTCTTAATTTGCAACTTTGTGTTCATTTAGTTCATGTAAGTCCGAGTCTACATTTTGTCAAGGAAGGAGGATGTAAAGCACCCATACTGTTCACAGCAGGGGAAAAGCCTCTTCTTCAGTTTCTCCCTTAAAAGATTCCCCCAATCACTGGCAGCCTTCAGTCACTAAGTACATTAAAGATGGTTCATCTGACATTCTGTTTATAAAGAGTCTCTTTGACTGAAGGGAGAGAAAATTGTGATAGCTTAGGAGATCTTTGACCTTGAGCAATTTGATTAACTTTTACACACCTAAGTTTTCTTATCTGTTCAATGGAAAGTATAATATCAACTGCTGAGACATGATCTGAGGATTAAATGACAATAACGATGGAGAAACTATTACTGCCTACGCTTCTCCTCTTCTGCCAGGTACTCTGATAGGAAAGTGGCACACAGATCACATTTAATTACTAACCCAAAGAGGTAGATATTACCATCATCAAGTACCAATGAGAAAACTCAGGCACAGCAACATTTTAACAACTTGCCCAAGGTTTCCTACTCATCTAGTAAGAAAGAGTCAGATTCAGACCAAGTTTTTCTATTCTTAAAGCCTGTGCTTATCTCAGACGTCATGTCCTTTTTCATAGTGCACCACCTCTTTGACTATAAAACATTCTAGAAATATTGGACATTATCATTTATACCCAACTTGGACAATAAAATTATTTTATTATACTTTCATTATTTGAAAGCACAGTTTATAAATGGTACAGCCTCCCTGTTAAATAGATCATGTGGTTGTTCCATGCTGATTTAGGGAGAATGAAAATCAATATTACAGTTATTGATTATTATTGATTGACTCCTATTGCCACACAGGCTACTTGGGCTTCATCCTGAAAAGCATACTGACTTCAACTGCAACTTCCAACCTGTTTTGCCATTCCTTCCCTGACCAACAGAGGAGAGCAAAGAAAATATAGATGATGTTTATATCCATAGTCATTTGTATAGGAGATCTGTAAAGATGTCCTTTTTGAAACAGAAGTCATCTTCTGGATAAGATCAAATTCAGGAAAATTGAATTTTTATTTGCTTTGACATAGATTGGAATCAGTGATGGGATTTTCCCCCCTCCTGTGCAGAGAGGAGGAAGAAAATCATCTTAATAAATTTCTTTGACTTTTTTGAAGGTGTTCAGTATCTGTCCTTTTTGGAAAAAGCAACAGGGTGTTATGCCACTGAGCTCTGACTCTATGAGTGAAATATTTACACTGGGAATCTAATGCTACTAATGAATTTTGATGGGGGAAAACATTCAATTCCTGTGTGGAGCAACTTGTTTGTTCATTCGACAATTGCTTATTGTGTGCGTACTACATAAGAGACCCTGTACTAGATGCTACTGAACAGCAGGGAACAAAGCAAGAGCACTTACTTTCATCAGGTTTACATTCTAGCAGGGGGAAGATGGACGAGGGAAACTTAGCATGCACCTGTCAGGGATATTATAGTGTGCTGCAGAGAATAAGAAGGCACAGGCTGGGAATGAGAAGTGAGCAAGGTGGTGTGTTTTAAAAGATGGTTTTCAAGGAAGTCTTTTCTCATAAAGTGACTTTTGAAAAACACCTGAAAAAGTGAAATGGCTACCTAGGAGAAGAGCTTCCTGGGTGGCAGGCACAGCAAAGTGGAGAGCTGAAGTTTTAAAGTGTGTTGTGGGTTTGAGGAATAGCCCAGGAGACTTTTGTGGCCGAAGTGAAATGGGAACAGGACCGTGGTGACATAGGAGGTAAGGAGAGCCAGATAACTCCAGGGCCAGTGGGCCAGTGCAAGGCTTGGGCTTCTGTCTGCAGCTGGATGGGAAGACTAGAGGCTTGTCAGCAGCAGATATGATTTAATTTCAATTTTGATATGACCACTAGTGTTGGGTACAGAATTAAATGTAATTAAATGTGTACATAGGAGCAGAAGGGAGACAAAGAGACAATAATCTGGGAGTTGGTGGTCAGCAGTGGAAATAACCAGAAATTTAAATTTAAGTATAGTTTGAAGGTAGAGGCAACAGGATTTTCTATGACATATGAAGGAAAAAGACTTTTCAAAGAAGACTCCCAGATTTTATTTCTGGGCAAGTGGAGAAATGGAATTTCCATTTATCTATATAGAGAAAATATGGAAGGAGAATATTTTGTGTGGAAATTAAGAAATGTGACTTGGAACATGTTAAGTATACGATGATTGTAAGTCATTTAAGTGGAAATGTTACGTAGAAAGTTATGTAAGTATGAGACTGGAAAGTAAGTCTAGGTTAGGGATTAAAATTTGTAAACTGTGTATGGATAGTTTCTAAAGTTTAATGACTGGATCTGACTCATTTAGAGCTTAGTGCAGATAAAGAAGAGATTTCTAGCTGTGACATTCCAACACTTTAAGATTTAGCAGATGATGAAGAACCAGAAAGAAAGTTTTTAAAAATCATCTATAAAGTAAGTAGAAATTACACACACACACATACACACACACACACATACACACACACACACACATACACACACAATCTCCTTTACTAGGAAACCTGAGTGAAGAGGTGGGAATCACTCTCTGAGGAAGGATGATGCTGTTTTTTTTCATGGTGTCTCAAAAAATCCAAGGAATCCATGGCAGAGGAATGGCATCTCTGCTCAGTTTTGCTTGGACAAATAAATCACTTTGGAATTTGGGGTGAAGCAAATGATCTAAATGAAGTAGGATAATGGGCAATGATGGCAATGAGGTTTGAAAAGGAAATACAGATAAACTTTCATGATATATCTTCTTGTGACTATTAATATACTACAGATCTTTGAAAAATGGAAACTTTAGCAACAGTGCAAATAAAGAGTACAAAATGCATTTATCATTACACCAATCAATGAGATAACTGCTGTTAAAATTTGGTGCACTTTTTTAGATTTTTGTTCATGCACACAAATATATGAACAACATTAGGATTATTATATGTACCTTATTGTAGTCTGCTTTTCTATTTGATATAACATCAGGGATTTTTTGAAAATTCTTTTTTGAATATTCATTTCAGGTATTTTGGTGAAAGAAGGGAGATGAATGGAGAGAAGACTGCTAGTGTGAGAAATGTCTGGTCCCATGTCTTTCAATAAAGTGGGCTGGTGCCAGTGTTTCCTTTTCAAACCTCAGAGAACAAGATAACACTGAATTCTCAGTCGTGGTGACTGATACGGTGACTATTCTGCCATGAGGACCAAGACAGTGATACTGACTCAAGCTTTGCTTATTTTTTGTCAGGACGGATTCCGGATTTTCCTACTGTATAGCTGGGGGATTGTTTGCTTTCTTTACTAGATATAGCAGCAACCTCAAGGGAAGAATGTCTGGGAAAGTTTTGGCTACCAATGTAAATGGGCAATGAAATTAATTTGTGACACAAAGTAGACCGTTTGACTAAATTACTTGGCTTGGCTTTTTTTTTTCACAGCTGACAAGAAAAATAATCATCTTTCTCCTCTAGTTTTCATTTCTATGGGGGATACAGTCAAGACACACCAGCAAGATTTCATATAGCAACGTTTACCATAAGTCCATGAAAACATTGAAAAATCATCTGTGTTTACCAGTAAAGTGCTAGGAGCACGATCGCAGCAAGACCATTTCTCTCATTGACAAGTGTGATGGCACGAATTACTTCTAAAGTATTGGATATGATTAGTTTCAGAAGATATTGGTAAGACCAAAGCCAATAAAAGTCCTCTTAAAATTAATAAAAAAACATTAGAAATAATATCCATTTGTAAACTTCTGCCATCACCAAGTAAAATATGTGTGTATTTCTGTGTATTTCAAGCTCTCTCCTTCTATAGATAGGTTCTTGACTGGTGAGCTCAATTGGCTGGAGAACTGGACTTGACAAGGTCAAGGTCACACATTCCGCTGCCCACAAAGAAGCAGAAAACTATGTCATAACCATCAATTGCACCGGGAATCCCACACAGTCGTTTTATGGATATGTGCTCTTGGTCACACAGGAAATTTAGAGTGAGAGTTTAGCTGGTCCAGTAACATCCATTACACTGTTATGAAAAGCAGACACACAACTTCAGGCACAAATGCCACCCGCTTTGGGTCAGTGATTTCAACTTTGCATAAGAATAGCAGTATATACCTAGAAGCTCACAAATGCACAAACTCAATTGCATCAGAGAAAAGTAAAAGCCCCACTTAGCCTTAATTCCACTATTTAGCTCAAAACAAACATACTGCAATTGTCTTTCACTTTTGGTTCTAGTTAATACTGCATTCATACCAAAGTTGTAGACTTATTTGAAGAATACTACATTCTTTTACAAAAATGCTATCATATTTTACATCTTTACCATTCAATATAATCAAATCAATGCATAAGAACACAGGGTTTTAAAAAATAGAAAACGATATCTTTACATCTTGGAGTTTGTGAAGTCCATCGGAGAAATAAGACAACGGTACTGAGGATTCACTCACTACGTTTCTGCCACTTCACAGTGAGGGTCATGTGCAATGACAAAGACTGAAAGTTGCACCAAAGACCAAGTTGGGGAAACACAGGTTTCTGATCATTGCACTTTTGCTTCAAAGATCTCAGCCTGTGATTTCCTGACATTTCTTTTTCCGATGAAGCTCTAATAATCCCACATAAAGTACAAAGCAGTGGAGGTGCCTCTGCAAATCTACTCATTATTTACTGGACTTTGGAACCCAACTGCCCCTCTCATCTTTCAAGGAGAATTGTGCTTTTATGCTGTTCTTAAAAAAAAAAAAAAAAAAGGGTAAAAACGTCAAGACCATAACCTCTAAGGAATCACATTTACATCTGCAGCCCCGGCAGTTGTTCAAAAGCAAGAGCAGACACAGAGAGAAAGCCCCTTCTTCAGTCTAAAACTCTTAATCTCCTTTAGCAAAACCATTAATACAAACAGTGTGGATCAGCCCTTCAATATGCAAGATGGACGAAGGTACCCAATTTTCTTCTACGATAGATTAAACCCAAAATAGTTCTTTTTGAGGGAAATCCATCATAATCTTCCAATTTCTCCTTTCAAAAACCACACTGAGTACCAAAGCACATTGACCATGGCACCAAAATATTTACCTAACAGGTTTCAGGAGCCTCCTCTTTATTTTTCCTGGACCTTTATGCTTCCCACCCGCCAAAGTCTTCACTCAACCCTCCCACTGACCCCGCTGGCACCACAGATAAGAAGCAAACTGTTTTCTCCGTGACCTCTAAGCATTCTACTCGATGGGAAAACCAACGTGGAATGCACACTCAGCAGGCTACAAGCCAGGCTGGAGCCGGTTCGTCCTCGAGGCATTTCTGTCATAAAACATAATACTATCCACTGTGTTCTGCTCTAAGCAGACTGTCTCCCACTCCCCTTCCTGCTTCTCACTCCGCACCTGGCTGCAATTCATGACCCACACAGCACAGAGCAAACAAAAAGCACCGAAACAGCAACAGATCCTTTGTTTTACATGCAAATCCTACCTCCGGTAGTTGTCACATCTTCCTCAAAAGCCACGCTTAATTTTTAATGACAGCGATCCAGTGCAGTCTTCCAAGTAGCCACGGTAATCATCATTACCTCTCGTGCCTAAAGCCTTTGTACACCATTAATGTCACAACCCTTGCTAACTCATAGCTTTAATACTCCTTGCTCAAAATGTCTGAGAGTTTGGAAGGACAATAGGAGTGACAGGCACGCTAGACAGCCATGCTTAAAATTAGTTGTCGGAAGCTCCGTTGAGGCTGCTTCATACTGTTTTTAAAGCGTGCAGGAGGTAGGATTTATTAGCCTATGATAGGCATGCTGTTTCTGTTTTTATTAAATACTGTAATAGGCTGTCTGTTAGCAATGCTGTGATAGGTCCAGCACCACTTCCCCACTGCTTTCGAATTCTCATATTAAAGAGGGAGAGAGGGCTCAGACTTCCTTCCCATAGACACCACCCTGCCTACTGGATCAGATTTCCAAATCCTCTGTAACTACAGGAGAAAGAACTTTTGTAAATAGGTATTTCTACATGGAAAGTGACCTGGAGAATAAATGCTATTGGATTTTCTTACTCTTAGCAAGGGGATCCCGTTCTTCCCAGTTACAAAAATAAGTGATCTCTAGAGTTAGGTTAGAGAATCAATCCAAATAAGAAAAAGTTCTCATCAATTACTGAGGTAGGATTTACGCTATATGTTTACAGGAAATCTCAAATTACATATCAGATGGACTGAATAGACCAGTGAGTGCATTTAGTTGTTATTATAAGCTGATTTACAGAGCTTTTGGTTCTCAATTGAAGCATGCACTGCTGTCAGAAAGGAAAGAATGAGTGGTGGGTGGAAGGGGTGCAGATATGTATACTACCTGGATCCATTTTGGACTGTCATCATCATGGAAGATAAAAGGGGGATTTCTTACCAATGGCCAGAGAGGAGGGTATTATGTGTCGAGAAATACTACTGTGGAAAGTTGTGTAAATACCTTTCCAAATGCAGCAGAAAAAGTTCTTGGCTCCCAGTAACATAGAACATGTTGTATGTTCTAAGTGCCCAGATATAGTCCTTTCTTTCTGCTTTTATTTCTCCCTTACTGCGACCCCAAGTGCAATACTTTTGTAGTAGTTACTATGGAAACTGAGTGGTCTGCTCTGGGGGAGGGGCTTAGAGAGAGTAGCAGATGTATGGAAAGAAATGTGGTGTACTGTCCTATAGAACTGAAAAAGAATAGTGATTAACAAACAAACAAAAAACCTGCAAATAAACTCCTAAAACAAAACCTCAAAGGGAATGATTGTAAATCATGGTTATTAAATTACTAGTAGCTTTATTATCTAGACATGCTGTAATGATTAGATCATAGCATCCACTATTTGATTATATGTAAGAACTGAATATCTGAATTGTTCAGATGTCTGATAAAAGGGAGACACCATTTTTTGCCTTTCTTTTTCTAAACTTCTGGTTGTTGGTTTGAATATGCCCTGATTGTGTGTGACTTTTAGTTGTTACTTGACTGGTGACAATTTCTTCTCAGGAATAAAATGTGACTTAGGGGAAAAAGCTTTTTGTATCACAAATCATAATCCTTATAGTGATTTCCTTGGGGACAAATCAAAGTCAGAAAACACTGCAATTTGAATTTCAAAAACTAGTCTGTGCCCATTTAGTTGGTAGGACAGAGAAGACTCTTTGTGTTTTTAAGATCTTCAAGTAGAAAATTATGTTATGTGTCTAAGACCTTCACTACCTCATGATCATGCAAGAGAAACTATTTCTTATCAGAGTAATTAAATTTTCACAGCTGTAAGGATGGTGAGGAATATAGAATTATTGTCTTTAGTACCTCAGTTTCACATTTTGTAACTGGAGAAATTCATACCACCACAGTGAGACCACAAAAATCCCAAAGTGAAATTGTCCAGAGGTAATTCTTCAGGATTTTATGTAAATCCTGTTTTTTTGTTTTTGTTTTTGTTTTTGTAAGCAAGCATTTCAATCCAAAAATTTGTAATGGAATAAGGATTACTTCAGGGGGAAATTATTTATAATGTTCCTTTTTTAAATGATGGGAGAAGAATATATGAATTGTATATCCCCAATTTTTTTGAATATAAGGAAGTGTTTAAAGGATAAACTAAATACTTTATAAGCTATATATATATATATATAGCTTTATAAGCTATATATATATATATGATTTGGAGAAAGACACAGAGGAAGAGAGGAGAAGGGGAGTGGAGAAGGAAGGAGGAAGAAAATACCCCAGTTGGAAACCTCTCTCTAATCCTATTTGTGCTAATAATACCAGAGATGATTGGATAAGATTTTAATCCGGGGATCAAGTGAGAGGGTGGGACTGGGGCAGGGATGGGTTAGTTGAGCTTTGAGGAGGCTTGTTCCTGGAGGAGCAGAGAAAGTGGGTGTCTGGACCTCTGAGAATAAAGGAGGAGATAGCTGCCACAAGACTTTTGTGTTCAGACCGAGTGCTGTAGGGTGATGGTTTATTGGGGTTGGGAGGGAGGAGCAGGAAATGAGAAAGGAAGCTGAAGGGAAGGGAAGAACAGGGAAAGACAGGAGATCTATGAGGAAAAGAGAAAGGGAAGAATTTGTCCAAGTTTCATGGTGTTGGAGGAAGGCACAGACTTTGGGATAAAGAGACCTGACTTTGAGACTGGGTTCTATTTGCCTGTTGGAGCTTCTCAGGTTAAAATAGGATGAGCAGAATGACAGTTGGTAGATGGCAGTGATACCAAACAGGGCACGTGATAAGGCAGAGGTAAAGTTCTTTATCAAGAAAAATACTGAAATAAATATTAGTTATGACTGAACAGGAAGAAAGAGAAGGATGATTTGAGAGGAGAAAAGAAGAGGAAAAAAGAACTATGAAGAAAAGGAGGCATGAACAGAAGGCAGAGAAGGGCTGGTGGAAGAGGGAATTTCTCCTATTGAGACCTATTGGAGAATTTTCTTCTTGTTTCTGTTTTGTTTTCTGGATTGCATCCTAGTAATCTTTGCTTTAGTTCTATTCCTTTAATGAAGTTACAGAACATCAAGCATCTTCAGAACCCACACCTTCTTCAAGAAGAGAGAAACCTATGTTGCATTTGTTAAAAGCTTGTTCTACCATTTCGAAAACAGCTGATCTGAGGATTGAATTTAGTAACTCTCTTAAATGTTGCCTTTCTGTGTAGTTCCCTGGAGAAGGAAGTTTGGTTAGCAGAAGGCAGGAACTGAAGTGATATTTCAGAGCTATATTACCAAGCACATTCGGCGAGAATGCTCTGTGCATCTGTAACTTGATAACATTTCAACAGCATCTGCTCTCTGAATGCACATAAGAAAACTTGTTCTGGAAAGAATTTGTGTGTGCTAACAAATATTAGGTTGAGAACTGGAGACTGGGTGAGAGCGATGCGATCGCACACGCACAGAATTTGCAGTTTCTATGCACAGCCGCCAAGTGCAATGGTTTAATGAATGGAACGATGAATGCATAATTTCATTATGAGTCATCACGATTAAAATGAAAATTTGATAGATACATAAGTAGAAAATGTAGTTATCTGTTACAGACACAAGTGATAATTATATTTTGGAGTATGTAATTTATGCTTTGAATAATACAGTGAGTAAGTGCATTTGCCCTGTTGTGACTATTTTCTAGGAATGACAGGAAAGTTTGTTCAGAAACGGCTTCCTTCCTGTTGTTTTCCTGTGCATGCTGAAGCTGACTCACCCTGAAGTGATCTTCAGTACCACTTTAGGAACACAAAAGGCTTTCTCTAGGATAAATCCAAATGCTGAGCCCTAGAAATTAAAAGACAATCATTGAAGAAAGCATAACATGATAGTGGTATCTAATTTCTGATGTAAAAAGAACAATACTTTCATTGGTCTGCATCACTTTTCATAAAACTCTTACTTCCGATTTGAGATGTAAAAAATTATTAATGAAATCTGAATTTCTAAAAGTTTAAATTTATAGAGTATCTTCACCCACATCCTAGTTAATCCTCAGGAAAGTTATCGGAAATCTGGACACACATTGATAACTCCATTTCCATCTAAGGAAATGAAGCATGAGGAGAGTTCAGTGATTTCCCCAAGATCATGTAGCCTGTAAGGTCATCTTCTAATTCAGAATCCAGTATTCTTATGTCATGAAAATTTGCACCTAGCCTCTAATCTGTTTTCTGATTAAAACTTTTTTCTTTGTGAAATCCAGGTGATAGATTTATTTATTTATTTTAAAACTTAAAAACAGAGAATAGAGGGCTGGGGATGTAGCTCAGTTGGTAGCATGTTTGCATGTTTGCCTCGTGAGCACAAGGCCCTGGGTTCAATCCCCAACACTGCTCCCCCCCGCAAAAAAAAAACCCAAAACAGAGAATAGACAGAGAAGCCACACCCTGGGAGAAAATGTTTGCAAAAGATATATCTGATAAAGGATGGTTATCCAAAATATACCAAGAACCCAACAGTAAGAATGAATGACCCAATCAAAATTGTGCGGAAGATCCAACAGACACTTCACCAAAGAAGATATATAGATGTGAATAAGCATCTGAAAAGATGCTCCAGATCATATGTCATAAAGGAAATGCAAATTAAAACTATGAGTTCCAACTACTCACCAATTATAATGCCCCAAATGACCAATACTGATAATAGCCAATGGTGTCAAAGATGTGGAACAATGGGGAACTCCCATTCGTTGCTGGTGGGAATGCAAACTGGAACAGTCACTTTGGAAGACAATTGGGCAATGTCTTATAGAACTAAGCAAACTCTTACCACACTGCTAGCTTTGAATATGTTCCCAAAAATTAGTGTTGGGAGCTTAATTTCCAATGCAAGAGCGTTGAGAGGTAAGGACCTTCAGAAGGCAAATAGGAGGGCTCATGCTGCTATTGTGGAAATGGGTTAGTTATGGCAAGAATGGGTTTCTGACAAAAGAATGAGTTTGTTGCTTCTCTCTGTCATTGCTATGCACTTGTGTGTACATGAACTTGAACATCACATGTTCTCTTGCCCTTCCTCCTTCTACCATCCAGCAAGAAGTCTCTTGCCAGATGTAGGCCCTTCAACCTCCAACTTCCTGGCCTCCAGAACTGTATGAAGTAGATAAATTACCCAGCCTCAGGTATTTGGTTATACCAGTACAGAACAGATTAAGCCATACATGATCCAACAATCTGGATCCCAGACATTTGACCAAAGGAGTTAAAAATTTACATCACACAGGAAACCGACACGTGGATATTTATTTGTAGCAGCTTTATGGTGGAATGAGACAGACATCATTACCCCTATGTACATGCATGATTACACAAATGGTATGAATCTACATCCTGCACAACCACAGAAAATAAAAGATATGCCCCATTTGTGTACAATGAATCAAAATGCAGTCTTAGAAAATAAAAAAACAATTTTAAAAAAATTTGGAAGTAGCCAGCTGACCTTTAATAGTTGAATGAGTGAATAAACTGTGGAAATCCAGACAATGGAATAGGATTTACTGCTAAAAAGAAATGAGATATCACAAGCTATGAAGTGACATGGAGGAATTTAAATGCATGTTAATAAATGAAAGAAACCAATCTGAAAAGGCTACATACTGATTCCAAGTATATGATATTCTGACAAAAGGCACAACTATGAAGACAGTAAATAGATCAGTGTTGCCAAGGGATGAGAGGGGTGGGGTGGGACGAAAACTGGAGTACAAAACAATTTTAGGTAGAGAAAATGCTCCATAGGATACTATAATAATGGATGCATGTCATTACACATTTTTTATAAACCCATATAATATACAATATCAAGAGTGACACTAATGTAAACTATTGATCTTGGGTAATTATGATGCATCAATGTAGATTCATCAATTATAACAAATAGAGGGAACTATGCATATGTGGGGGCAGGGAGCAGAAGTGGGGTGTGGGGGAAACTTTGCATCTTCCTCTCAATTTTGCTGTGAACTTGAAAGTGCTCTTTAAAAAATAAAAGCTTTATGGAAATCAGTATGGAGATTAGCAATCCTACTCCTGGGTATATGTCCAAAGAAAATGGAATTAGTATGTTAAGATTTAAGAGACATGTACACCACATGTTTACTGCATCCACTATTCATAATAGCCAAGAAATAGAAAGAAACTAAGTGTCTGTCAGCTGATGAATGAATAAAGAAAATGTGGTACATATATATACACAATGAAATACTATCCAGTCATAAAAAATTAAATCCTGTCATTTGCACAAACATGGATGGAACTGGAGATCATTATGTTAGGTGCAACAAGAAAGGCAAGTACCCCATGAATTCATTCGTACATGGAATATAAAAACAATGATCCATAGAAATTGTAAGTAGAGCAGTGAGAGTAAATCCTGCAGGAACCTACCTGAAAACCCTTGCCTTATAGCAGTTAATCTTACCTCGAAATTTCATGCAACATATTTCCATTAGGTATGCATGTGATTGACATGGGGAAAAGGAGGCAGGGGATAATATACATACCAATTGGCCTGCATTTCTAGAGTAGTAGCAACATTCTCCCAACACTCTGCCTCCACCACACCCAGACAGAGATGCTCCGGAGCCCCCGCTCCGATGCCCATGGGAGAGCACTCATGTGAGCTAGCCTAACCACTTTCGGAGCCATCATTCTCTGACTGAGTCGTTCGTTGCATTTGGCAGACGGATCATTGAGGCTGCATTACCATCCTTCTGAAGCCTGTCAGAATATTGGACATAAATCAACTTTAAAATAAAACATAAAATAGAGCATTGACAGTTGTTGGAGTTTTATTTCATTTGGATTCTCTCACAGGCCCAGCCACAATCCTTGTTCTTACCAGGAATATGGACAACACCGCCCTGGTACTCCAGGCTGTTGTTATTGTGTATCCTCTTTACAACATAGCATTAGCTCGCTACCTGCTGCTTTTAATATAATAAGTTAATTAAAAGACATCTGTCTTCCAACACAATAAATACAAACAAAAAAATCCATGGTATGCAGAAAGCCCCAAGGATGGGTACAAAGGATCAGGATGTGTATTGGTGTTCACACTCACATATATTTTATTAACTCCCTTTATGCTGCTAGATTCTTCAGGTGAGGGAAGAACCATTGGGCAAAATTCTTTCTAGCCAAGTGTGAAATTCATTGCTCTATTAAAAAAATAGCAGAAATCTGATAAATCTTATGCTTTGCTAGGAGGAAAAGTTTTCAGAGTTTATTTTACCTTAGAAATCTGGGCAAGTCAATATGTATTTCCTCATTTTATAATTTAATTAGAAAAAAAGAATCTGCAAAGTGACATAAACATATACATTTGTCTCCTGTATAGGTTGGATGAGATGGCAGCTGTACTGCCCACCTTTTCTCTTCCTTAAAAATACAAACTAAAACAAGCCTGCCAAATTCTATTTAATTCTAAATATAAAAATGATAGATGCTTACTACTGAAAAATTGGAATATGCAAAAATTTTATATTACATTGGAAAATATAAAAATTAGAGAATACAAAAAATATGTTCTAAAGTCTATGATCTCACAATCCAGAGATAATTTCTATTATGAATATTTTTAAAGTTAGGATTATATTGTATACATAGTTTTATGTTTTATGTACTAATTTTCTCCTAAAGATTAATTTTCATGTTACTTTGAGATCTTTTTAATAGATGGTATTTTATCTATTATTTCATTTTATTAATTACATATATATAATTTTTGAATAGTAATATTTTGTCATATGGACAAAATAATTGGGTTGTTTGAACAACTCTCATTGTTGAAGACTCAGGTTATTTTCATTTTTTGTTAGCATAACATGTTGCTGAAGTACTTGTACATTAATCTTTGCTTACATCTCTTATTATTATTTATTTGGGACAGATTTCCGTATCAGAATGAAATCAGATATAGGCTGACATGTCTGAGCATTTTGAAGGCTCTGGTTACTCCTTCCAAGGGTTGTCCCCTTTCCATCTTCCTCCTGAGGCAAAATCCTACCCCTCCCCCCGCTGGGTAGTCATCCTGATGGAAGAGGAAGCTTTGCTTCTCTTTTACACAGAGAAGTTTATTTTACTTTCTTTTTTTGCTTTGGGGGTTGAAATGCAAGTCAGGTGTCATGTGGAAAGAGAGGAGAGAGAGTAGGCAAGGGAAGAGGGTAACTAATGTTGGCATTTTAATTTCAGATTCCTGAAGTGGATATGCTTTTTATTCCCACTGTGGGGAGAGGGAAGGTGAAGAACTGTTGTGAAGCCCTACATTCATGTAGTGGAATCACTCCTGCACGGAGTCACAGGATTCTGATGTATGCCAGACGAACACAAATCTGCAAATTAAATCTGTTGTGTCTTCGTAAGAGGTTAATTTACATAAAGACTTGGGGGACAGGAGTTTTGAATTGTTGTGTTATATGAAGTTTTTTTAACATGTACATAAAATCAACTTTCCAACATCATAAAACCCAGACTTTTTCAGGTAAGCTCAACAAATAAAATATCTTTATGATGGGAAGTCATTGGGAATCTGGAACTTTCCTTGTCTTCAGGTAAACTCTTTTTTTTAATTGATTCTTTTTAATTATACATGACAGTACAACCCATTTTGATATAATTATACAGCAGGGAATATATCTTTTTTTCACAATGTAGATTCACACGATTCATATAATCTTACATATACATAGAGTAATACTGTCTGTCTCAGTCTATTATTTTTCCTTCTCTCACTCCCTCCCATCCCATTTTCCTCTACACCATCCATACTTCCTCCATTCTTTTCTTATCCCCCCCATAACCACACCCTCCCCCATTATGTATCAGCATCCACTGATCAGAGAAACATTTGGCCTTTGTTTTTTTGAGCTTGGCTTATTTCACTTAGCTTGATATTCTCTAACTCCACCCATTTACCATCAAATGCCATAGTTTTATTCTTCTTTATGGCTGAGTAATATTCCATTGTGTATATACACCACAGTTTCTTTATCCATTCTTCAATTGAAGGGCATCTAGGTTGGTTCCACAATCTAGCTATTGAGCAGCTATGAACATAGATGTGGCTGCATCCCTATACTTTGCTGATTTTAAGACCTTTGGGTATAAACCGAGGAGTGGGATCAGATCAATATCCTGCCAATATTTTAATTAATAAAATGTTAATTTACATGAGATCACACTTTAATTCCTGTCAGTGAAGTAACTCAAATTGTGTCTCTGTGTATGATTTGAATGCCATTCCCAATTTATCTTTTTAAATATACTAATTCTAAAATTATGCTTTCAACTGAATAGTTCAAACAGGACATTTTTTTAAACGAGCCTGAAATATCGAAAACATGCAAGAGAGTGAAGGGATTTCAGAATAACCTGAAATTATTGAGATATGTGTCAAAACTGACATCCCTAGGGTTCTTTACAAAGCGCTTGATAGCAACAAGTTTGATAGCATGCTTTAGCTAAGCTTAGAAAACATATAATGAGAGCCAGCAGTACTTTTCAAACAAGTGTAGGAAGTATCAACATGTTTATTTAAAGTATAGATTTTATTATTATGGAAATGGAAAATGATATTTTTTTCTTACATGAGAAAACACTGGATGAGTAAGTATTCCCTGAAGCCATCATTCTGCAGGGATATCTAAAATCCTATCTCACAATTTTTGAAGAAAAAGGGTCACCAGAATTTTGTCAGAAAAAAAGAAAAAGTCTTGACTAGAAACACGGTAATGGATTACAAAATCAAGCAAGTCATTCAAAAATTCTTGACATCAAGTTTAAAGTGCTACTTTTTCCATTTCCTTTGGAGGCCAAAGCTCTTAGAACAGAAGATACTTTGGTGAAATCTTAGCCATGGATGTAGTCAGATGGTCATTTTGTGAAAAAGCAAAGTTTTCATCAGAACGTATGAATCTTCTGTTAGAAAATTGTCTCCAAAAGTAGGAGTGGAAAAAAGCTATGGAATATATGAATATGAATGGCAGTCCTGAAATTATGAAGTAGATATTCTGAATGACTACATGTGATCGGATTGCATATTTGAACCAAGAAGTCTAACATAGCCCAAAACAATACTGCCAAATTTGTGTTTTGAAGAGACTGAGTCACCTTACTCTCTTCTTATGTTTTCTTGATAACTTGGATGTTAATTGTCAAAATGTTTATTTGATATTCCACTGTGAATGCTCATGTCTATGATGCTATTAATTTGCAAGTTACTTGATGCCAAATAGTGAAGAAATATTTAGTAAGTGATCAATTTAGCAAAAACAAAAGCAAGGGATAAAATGAACTGATGAGGAGGAAACTCTATGACAAAGTAAATTGAATGTAGCTCATTTCTGCTCCTCTCCTTTCTGTCATCAATTGATGGCTCTGTGCAGGAGTGGCCTTAAACTCTGGTGGAGTTCCTGTGTAGAGAAGTTTAAGGAATGAATAAATGCCTGGAAACTGACTGCTGGAAGTCATACTACAAGGACGTGAAATAACATATCGTTGGAAGATTTGACCTGTGGAACCATGAATTTCTGAGAAAACTTCTTATTAGAATTTGTTTAGTATTTATGGAATTCAAAAGGGAATGAACTAGCAAAATATGTGGCTTGATTTCTTTTGTCCTATACCTTGGAGTGTACAGAGATATCGGAACACAAGGAAGCTGCTTTCAGGTGCCCCAGGAGGGGACTGACACTCTCACTATTAAACCTAGTGCCCATGGGAGTAGAGACTCAGAAGGCTGCAACTTGGATCCTCCAAGGATGGCATGTGATCCCCAATCAGACAACAAAGAAAATAACAACCCACCTACGGGGATTTAGCAGCACAAAAGAAAAAGGTCATCCCAAACAAATTGAATACATGACCAGCAAAACAGAACTCCCAGAAACAAATGACAGCTCTCTCTCTCTCTCTCTCTCTCTCTCTCTCTCTCTCTCTCTCTCTCACACACACACACACACACACTCTTCCTTTCTCTCCTCTTCCTCTCTCTCCTTCTCCCTCACACAGGGAGGGAGAGGGAGAGAAAGGAAGAGTGTGTGTGTGTGTGTGTGTGTGTGTGTGAAAGAGAGAGAGAGAGAGAGAGAGAGAGAGAGAGAGAGAGAGAGAGAGAGGCGGGATGGGGGGGAAGAGAGGGAGAGTGTGCACAAACAAGGAAATTCAAGTTCAGGCCACAGTTTTTAAAGCTGGATATACGGTTTTCCTACTCAACTCTTTTATTAGATACTGAAGAAGCTGGTCACTGTTGAGATGGAAGATCAAGTGCAAGATATATTTTGAGGCACAGAGCAAAAATATAAAGATGCAGAAAAAGATAAGAGAGTCGAGAATTTATTATAAAAATCCTAGCAGGTAAAAATAGAAACTACAGGAGCAGAAGAAGGAAAAGTTAAAGAGGCAATTGTGGAGGGCAAACTGTGTCATGCCGTAACGTATAGAATAGCAGCTTTCAGATTGTGCTTATCACGGAGCCACTCCATTTTGAGTATCAGTGGTAGGGCAGGATGACTTGGCGAATTGTCTGGGCAAACAGATAGCCACTGGATGTTGGAAACACAGAACTTATGGAAAGGACTAACCTTGAGCTGCACAGCTTAATATAAGGCACAAACTGATAAATAAATATGTTGTGCTAATAAAAAATGAAAACATGTTAACTTACCGAATTAAATCAGAAACACGAAGGATGCATGACTATATCAGACTCATATCAGGAAAATCAGTCCCATGAACTTATTGACATCACCAGATGTAACCCATTCATGTGAAAACCATAAAACGAGAAGCACCCAACATTGCTGAAGGTGGCACACAACAGCCTGTCATTATTCTATCCGGTGAAGGCTTCATGTAGAGGTCTACAGGCCTCAACTCAGCTTAATCTCCCTGATTCACATGGCCCATTGCCTGTCTTGGGATCCTGGCCCTATAATAGTTCTGAACTCTGATAGTACTTATTAAATTCTTGGGCTGGTTCCTAATCTTTTCTGACCACCTGTAATAATTCATTTGCATTTTTTTTTCTTTTTTTTTTTTATTTACTTATTGATTCATTGAACACAAATGGAGTACAGCTATTGTTTAAAGGGTTGTACACAAAGTAGAGCCACACCATCTGTGCGTTCATGCATGTACACAGGGCAATGATATCTGTCACACACTCTGTTATTGATTTTACCCCCCACCCGCCCCACCCCTCCCTTCCCTCTATGCTAGCTATCTTTCCTCCATTCTTGCCATCTTTCCCCCCCCCACATTATGCATCATCATTCATTTATCAGAGAGACCATTCGGCTTTTGGATTTTTGGGATTGGCTGATCTCACTTAGCATAACAGTTTCCAACATCATCCATTTACCTACAAATGTCATAATTTTATTCTTCTTTATGGCTGAGTAATATTCCATTGTGTATATATACCACAGTTTCTTTATCCATTCATCTACTGAAGGGCATCTAGGTTGATTCCACAATCTAGCTATTGTGAATTGAGCAGCTATGAACATTGATGTGGCTGCATCACTGAGGCAATCTGATTTTAAGTCCTTTGGGTATAAGCCAAGGAGTGGGATAGCAGGGTCAAATGGTGGATCCATTCCAAGTTTTCTAAGGAATCTCCACACTGCTTTCCAGCATTTAGATCAGCTTTCTGCCTTTGCTTTCAGTACACTTTACAGAAACCCTGTGACTTTCTTAACCCTTCTGTAACCTTTCTGTAACCTATATTTACCATTGTGTGAGGTACGATGTGTGACCTGAGTGCTATAGATATTAGAAATTGAGATTTCTATAAAAGAAACTATGATTGATCAGCTATGGCCACCAACTGATCCATGAGTACTTGGTGAATTGCAACCAATGACAGTGATGTAGTTTGTAAGTCATTGTGACTCAAAAACTTTTGACATTGTGGAAAGACATGAACATGTCTGGTCTATGTAAATGGCATAGCTAGCTCACAGCAGCAAAAATTTTTTAAAGATAACTCAGAAATTCTTTTCCTTGAGCAAAAGAAAGATTGAAAATCAGTTGCAAGCGGGATTTGCAGTATTTTCTCAACATAGTCTTCAAATAGCAACGCACCGAAGGTCATTATTTACTAAGTGAATATGAAAGACCCAGATAAGATGAAGACATGCTAAGCAATGACCCTTGCACACACTTTTACTTTCAGCATACATTCACAAACATTGGATAGGAAAAGGCTAACCAGATGTGCCACTAATGTTCTCTGTAAGGACTATAAGGACTCTTTCATAGAATATTACTGGAAAAGAAATTCTGATAAAAACTTGGAATGGAAGGCTCCAGGATAACTCTGCAAGACCTAGGAGCCAGGTTGCAGAGGGGATATGGAAAAGCATTCTGAGCACTGCTAATGGAGGCAAGGAGTGAGGACCCAATATATAACATCTTACATTAAGGAAAACAGGTTCTGGGCAAGTTGAGGAGACACACAGCATCTTGGTCATGCAGACAATATCTTCTGGTGGGAAAATGTTTAGGATTTTGTGTTCAAAATTATCAAGCTTAGGGAATGGAAAGGTAATCATTGATAGAATGGAGTAGTACTGCAAAACCTAAATTAACCAGGGAAAGAGAGAGAGAGAGAGAGAGAGAAGAGAGAGCAAGAACACTGCAATGGGTCAGCATAATCAAATTTAAAAATATTGGAAAAAGAAAAAATATATAAAATAAACAATTAAAGTAGAAAGTAGAAGCATTTTTACTTTAAAATAAAATTAAGTATTTTATTATTTGTAAATGAACTGAATTCTCCCTTTAAAAGACTGACAGAATGGATCAAAGCCAATTCAACCCATATATATGCTATCTACAGGAAAATGAAACAAAATGAGAATAAAAACTGATGAAGAAAGAAGATAAAGAGCTGGGAAGAGATACCAAACAAATATAAGTGAAAAGAAAGTTACACTATTAGTGGCAGTTGATATAAACTTAAAAGCACTAGAGAGGCTATAAATAAACCCTATATACTGATAAAACTGATGTCATTTGAAGAAGTTAAAATGATCATAAACCTGTATTTATTCTCTCACCAATTAAAAGTCATCAATTAGTTAAATACATAAATCAAAAGTTATTAGAAATTTGAGAATGTTTAAAAATTATAATAGATGACACTATTTTGCCTGTCATCTATTATAATTAAGTGTTAGCTCCATCCAAGAATTGAACAGATCGAACAGACAAAATGCAAGGAACGTCATAGGAGAATTAAATATCTCACATCAATAAGTAGCTACAAGAGAGATCCATATTTTAAATAATTTACAACTACAAAATAATCACAGTAATGATGATGATAATTAGGCACTTGACTAACAAAGAAAAACTTTCCAAATTTTCTAAAGTTTGAAGTTCATGAGCCATATACAAATACAAATAAAGGTAGAAAAAAATAATACAGAGGTGACAAAAAAGGGCAACTTTAGAAATATAAGAGCAAATCAACAAGCTATACTCCTGAATTACCATTGTATCAATGGGGAGTCAAATGGAAATTCTGAATTATACAGAAACGTACAAAGGGAAACACCTGATGGTATAACTTCCTACTCTGAAAATGTGCAGCCTTAAACATCTTTACTGTTAAAAATGAAACGTGGAAAACCAAGGCAGGTGGCACACCCTGGAAGAGATTAGCAAAGCGATCGAATAAAGAAGCAATAATCAATAAAGTAGGAAAAAAGAAAATGGAATAAAAGATTAATCTAAAACATTAAAATTGGGCTGGAGGGTATACCTCAGTGATGGAACACTTGCCTACTATTTACATGGTCCTGGGTTTGATTCCCAGTACCCCCCAAAATTAAGACATTAAAATCTAATAAAATGCACATACTCTCCATCAGCATGATTAAAGAAAAAACACAGTGAGCAAAAATATATGGTGAAGCAAGCAAGGTATAACTGCAAATATAGAAGATTAAAATGACTGTAAGAAAATCAAAAATTTTGAAAACTTAGATGAAATTGATGATTCCCAAGTGAAATACAGTTTGCAAAAATGATCTCAAAAGGAAAAAAAAATGCTTTCATCACAATAAAACCAACTGTCACAGAAGAGATCAGTTAGACACCCAGGCATGTGTAAAATCCAGAAGCACATGTGTTCACCACTGAAATTTTATCTAAACCTTAAAGAACAAATAAGTCTAAACCTATTTCTAATCTAGACCATAAAAAATAAGAAGTCATACAATTTGATTTATAAAGTCAAAATATCTTTAGAACCAAACTGGATAAAATGACTCTGAAAAAAGAAAAACAAACCAAAAAGCCTGGCAGAAAACCAGTGCAAGGAGGGAAAGAAAACTCTAGATCAGGTTCATTGGTAAATACAGATCCAACAATTGTAAATAAAATATTAGGAAATAAAAAAATAGCCATTCATGAAAATAATAATATATCATGGAAAAGTAGAGTTTCTTCAAGTAATATAACATCCATCAGTCTATAAATATAGCCTTCAACAAATTCAAAGGGAAAGCTTTATGGTCTTTTTGAAAGACGTTAAAAGACATTTGATAAAAGTTATCATCCAATCAATCCTAATAGAGTTTTAAGTAAAATAAGAAAAGAAGAAAACTGTTTTAAAATAATAAAGACTATTTGCCAACATTTCGCAGCAAATATCCCAAATATGAAAATCTAAAGTAATTTTAGTTAAAATAAGTAATTTAGTTAGGGATCCTCATCTTACACCTCTTTTTTCGTTCACCATAATTCTACTTAAAAATCTTGAAAAATCTTGAAAAACTAAGTTGTTCTTGAGTGGTCCTTATCTAACTTTTGAATTTTAATTTTCTTCACTTAATAACATTAAGATTATTATTCATCTGGATCTGCTTTTAGCTGCTCCTTGCCATCTAAAATTCTGCTTCAACATTTATCATTTCTTTATGGTAAAAATATTCAAATTCTTTTCTAGTGTTTTTTAAAATATGCAGTCTATTCTCATCATTTATAGTCACCCTGCTGTGCAACAGGACCAAAACTGATACCTAACTGTAGCTTAGTACTCACTGCTCCTTTTCCCTGACTCTCTCTGCCTGGTAAGCTCCATTCTACTCTCAATTTCTACGAGACCAACTCTTTTAGATTCCACAGGTAAATGAGATTATGTAGTGCTTGTCTATCTGGGTCTAGCTTATTTCACTTAATGATCTCCAGTTCCACCCATATTGTCTTTATCACAGGATTTCATCACTGTAAAGTCACGATAGTAATCCAGCGTGTGTCTGCACCACGTTTTCTTTATGCATTCATTAACTGATGGATAATTACTTGTCTATTGATAAGAGCTGCATGATGTGGGAGTGCAGATCCCCCATCCCTGACTCCCTCTTGAGGTTGTCTTATACCCTTTTGCTTTTGCTCACGCTGCCCTCTTCCCCTTCCATGCCCACTCACGCCTCTTCTTTCTTTCATCTGGGGAGTTGTCCTTTTGAAGACCTGGTTCTCACTCTCCTGAGGATGCTCATGAATTTCTCCAACATTGCTCATAGAAATGCTGCTAAAGCATGGGAATGGTCCTGTTTTCCTTTATACAGTCAGTATCCTGTACTGTGCTCGACACATAGAACATGTGCAATAAACTTCAACTGAATACATGTTGAGGAGATGAAGGAATTCATGAATACTACAGGCCCTGTTGCCTCACTTCCTTTGGTTTTACTCTTCCTTGAAATGGTGATGGTAGTGACATCCTGCTGAGAGGCCCACTCATGATGATGATAAAACCTGTCTATTTGTATATGCATGAGTTTTCTTTTGCTTTATGACCCACATGCACACATGGCAAATGGTGTTGTTAATGGATTTGACTTGCGTTCTGCTTCATGAATTGCCAATCGTGTCTGTATCTGCTAGACTGTTTGTTCATTTCTTTGTTTTTGTCATTGTGTCCTGACAGTGTGGGTTGAGGTGGGAGCAGAAGAGATGTTCCAGAAACTCTGTTAAGTGACCCAGAAGAAGACTTCACCTTGTGGATGGTGTTTCATGCAAATTATCTGGTGTCTTGCTGGGGTGCATTCTTTGGATGATAACTCCCTGGATACTTTTGACAGCAGTTGCTTGTAGAGTATGCACCTTTAGTACTCTAACTACAATTCTTGAGACTGTACAGGGGAAACCTTCCCCTGAATGGATTCAGAGGAGTTCAGTAGGTGAGCTTGATTCTACAGCTGCTAGAATTTGCTGCTTCTTGCAGTTTTTTTTTTTTTTTTTCCACTACCTATTGCCATCTACCATTATTGCATGGTCCAGGTATACAGAATTTTCTTGTTTCCTATAAACATACCTCTGTCATCCCCTTCATTTGTATAGTCATTAGTTATCAAATTGTTGATGGTCTGACTGACCATTCCTCAAAGCAAATGTTCCAGATACTTTCTTCTCCAAGGGGAATGAGAAGTAGCTAACATGCTTTGTGACTGTTGGCTTATATTTAATTGCTTTTTCCTACCTTGGGTTAACCTGCAATTTTTTTTAATATGCTATATAATTTATACTCAGTTGCCAAGTTTATTTGAGTATTTAAACTATACCACATGGAAATTAATGCCATAATCCTCAATCTTCGAAATTCATTTCAAGTGCCATATTCTTAGGGAAATCTTGCCCAGCCTTGCCCAGAACAGATTAGGATTTCCTTCACTATGCATGTGAGTATTTTATCATGTGCTACATTTTATTTAACTTGCTTGTGTCTTTTTCACTGAGGAGCAAAGTTGAATTGGATATGCCTTTTCACTCTCATAACCTCACTTAAGCACAATTTACGAGTGCTTAAAAATTAACAGGGTCTCTGTAAAGACATGTAGCCTGATGGACCAGCTACTGTCCTTTGAATTCCTCATATCCATGTTGGTAAATCCTGAAAGAATGTAGGAGAGTGGTGCTGGCATTTTCCAGCAATACTTCTCTAGAAGCCTGATTGATGGGCAAGAGCCCTGGACATGGAGTTGGAAAAGGTGAATTTCAGTATCAGAGTTGCCATTTTAGAATTTTGCATGCTGCAATTTTGAACATCATATTGGAAGAGTCCTGTGCATTCAACTTTCCCATCTGTACTATGGGAATACTACTAATATGTCAGGACCACCTCAAAGGAGTCTTGTGAGAACCAAACTAGAGCACATTTGAGGGTATTTGGTAAACTGCAAAGCAATAAACAGAAAGAGGCTGCTTCTGCTCATTTTTACATAGTCCATGTACACAGATAGGTTTTATGATATGTTTAATTTAGTACACTTAAATGTCATTTAAAACATGATTTGTCACATAAACCATGTAGAGCACTTTTAAAAAGATAATGAAAGTGATTTTCCTTTTGGGTCTAATTAAAGCTTTGTAATTCCTCCAGGATGGAAATATGACAGGCTACAAACAAATAGAAAGCATATACATAATTGGAGATCCTTTTGCAAAATTCATCACTAACTGCCTCTTCAGTTCCTTCCTTGGAGATACTCAAACAGAGCCACAGAGCCAGAGGTATCTACATTATTCACCTACATTCTGAAAGTTCAGCACACTGGCCCTTCATTAGTTTCTGGAACTGCTTACTTCATCACATAGGACAGGCTGGTTTTGTTGAGGTTGTTGTTTGTTTGTTTGTTTTTACTATGACCTTAATTTTATACCAATTAGTGGCACCTATCAAAGTACTGGGAGCTAATTCGTTCATTTCATTTTTAAGAAGATGCAAGGTCCTATTATGCTTAAAAAATTTAATTTCATTCCCTTGTTACCTTTTTCTTTTTTCAATTACAATTACCTAGTGTTTTAGAGCTGATATGCTAAAAACCGAACATGATTAAAAAACATACTGACTAGTATTTTGGAAAAGGGCAGATAGTGAACTGAAGGAGAGAAACAAAAATAGACTAAAGAGGGGTCAAAATAAGTTTTGTAAAACCATTGCAGACTTCCTTACTGAACTCTTTGAGATGTCATTGATTCAAATGTTACTTACCTTGATCGCAAAACTTCACTAAACAGCTCTGGCTAGGCCTGTAGGCTAACATTTATTTTCAAGCACCATTCTCTGACTGTGTTTCTTGTCTCAAAAGCTCAGCTAATTTACATCCTATGACACTAAAACAGTTTCTTGTTGTTGCTGATGGCGTATTAGTTGGATTAATGGGAATTAATAGAAATCTGGGAACATGCCTAGAGATTGAATAGAAGATCAAAGAACTATAACAATAACTTCATAACAGAAGAGATTATTATAAAATTATTTTTCTAGAACCCTAGAGTAGATTCAGGATTTAACCTGGAAATTCCTGCCTTTGCATCTAAGTTTAAACATTTACCTGTGTGGGAATCAGAGCAAACCCTTTCCGTCTGCGTGCATCAGTGCTCTCATCTATTATAATATGTGCCTTGTAGAACTATCTTTAGATTCAGTTCTGTGAAATTCTTTTGAACACTAAAGACTGAAAATACCACTTAGTGTTCTGGTTATTGCTTGTCAAGATCAAGCCCTATCAGAAAAACCTAATGCCATTTAGATCAGAATAGGTTTGTTCCCTGTAGATAGCAATTCTCTTGACCTTGGTGATGTTTCTTACTTTGGTCTTTAGCACATCCATCCTTATGGAAACATGGTTAAGAACATGAACAATTCCTAGGTTTGTTTCTAATCTCTGTCTAGAAACAATCTGTGAATGCTCCTTGAAAATAAATGATAGTCCAGGGACATAGCAAGTGGTGTTGAGTAGGAAGAAGTCTTGGGAGCAGGGTAGGTCTCATTTCAATCAATGACACAGCAGAGTTCCATGAAGAGTACAAAGTTGTTTAAGCACATCAATGAGAAGGTTGGATAAACCGGATTCTATGACTTTGATGAAAGATTCAAAATTCAAAGTGATATTGGTGAGTTAGAAAAGAGATTAGCACACAACAAAGACATGTCTAACTAGGAGTAGAAGTAGACACAGGATGTCAGAAGGTTCAGATGAGCCCATATTTATGGCAGAGGGGAGCCCTTGCTATGCGTGAGGACACAGGGAGAGAAAGAGGTTCTGGGTAGTTATCAGATTGCCTGTGAGTCAGCAATGCGGCACTGCAGCTAGAACAGCCAGCCGGCACTGCAGGGCCTGGCAGGAAGGTGGCACAGAGCAGAGTGTGAAGGTGCAGCTCCTTCAGAGGGAGACCAGACGGCCCCCATATGCCAAAGTAGGTTGGAGAGTATAATTATCTGAAAAGTGAATGCTGTATCTCCAACTGTCTTACCCCCCTTTATGAAACTAGTATTTGTCAGTTGTTACAAAGTTTCAGAATAGTTCAAAGACATACTGACTTGCAAGTGATTCCAGCTTTTGATTAGGAAATTCTGCAAGTTTCCTACACAAAAGGGGACTGTGCGTGCAGATCAGGGTACCATGTGTCTGGTCTAAACTCGAACCCTTCCCAGATAGTCCCTTTCCCCAGCCCAGGACTCAGCTGAAGCCTCACTTCTTTGTGAAGCCCTTTTTGACCTTCCTGGGTAGAGTTACATCCTTTGTGCTCGCCTCTGCTGCATCCTGTACGTTCCCCTGTTAAAGGCTCATTAATCACTCTGGGTAGAATTAGAATGTGAGCTTCTTGAAGGTACAGATCAAATCTTATTCATCTTTGTACTCTCATTACCTAGGAGAGTCCCTGGCATATGGTGTGTACTCTATAAATATTTATTGAATGGTCAAATGGAGGAATGAATGAAGGTAAGGATATAAATACAAAGTCTATGTGAATAGATTTATTTAAAAAGTTCTGGTGTTTAATCAGCAAAAGGAGACATAGATTTTCTGCATTTCATAGTATACCACACAGGTGGGAAATTATATTTAAGCAGAATTTTAAGAGTTTCTAGAGACCTATGAAAAAGAAGACCTGGACAGTAGCATCCTCTTTCCTGCCTAAACCTTCAGGAGATGAACTTCTTTGTAGAAGTGATTCAAAAGTTTAACTAGGGAGGATATTTCTATTGTCACACATTCACTTAATAGTGAAAAAGAATGGAAAGTCAGAACTTGTATTTTTCAAGGCAGCAATGCATAAATATGTCTTTCTGACTCTATTAAGTCTTTTTCTCATGCTAAGATTGATCAGAGGGAAGCAGAAATCTTTGTTATAGCATTGCCTCCAAATGTTCTGTCTCTTTCCTTTGAGTGAAGCATTTGATGCCTGTTGAGGATTTTAATGATCTGCTCCCGACTGAAGTTGCTGACTTCTATGTGATTTCCTCTACCCACCACTTTTTTTGTTTCAGAAACAAACAGAGCAACAGAAAATGGTTTGTTTGCCCAGTGGCATGTGCTAAAAACCAAAAACAAACAGTGAACAACTTTTCCTCCAGCTCATTTTTAATATTTATCTTTCCGTGAGTACATTCAGCCTGTCTTTAATGTTGTCAACGTGTTCCTAAACAGGCCGACTGGGGTGTTAGCAAACATTGTCAGCAGGAAATCTTCCACCCCTGACAGCTAGAGAAGACTCCCCTCCAAGAACCAAGTTTAAAAAAGCACATATTAATATTTTTAAGTCTTAGAACTCTCAACAAATTTATTAATGTCTTGATTTAATTATCTGCTTAAAAGTGTTATGATTTTCACAGTGTCTCATGATTCTCTTCATTCCTTTTATTAACAAATGAGTTCCGGATAGATTAATTGTAGCCGAATCCTTAACAGTCTAAAAGATGTCATTCATCAAATAGTCATGGACGTCAAACTCTCAGCGAGGGATCTGGTTGGCAGTGGTGTGTCTGTGCTAAGGAACCAGCAACTGGATTCCACTGAATCTGAGTGATGGCTCTGCTGCATCCTAACTCTGTGACTTGGGAACAAGCCTCTCTGTGCCTCAGTTTCACCATTTACATAATAAGGTTGACATTATCCTTTTGCAGAGTTAATGTTAAAATAAGGGTTTGGGGGAAGTATACATGGTATGTCAAAATACATTCTGTTGTCATGTATAACTAAAAGGAACGAATAAAAAATTTAAAAAACCCCAAATTTTACAAAATCAGAGTTTTTGCATGTAAAGCTCTTAGCAAAATTTCAGATACATAGTAAATTCTAGACAAGTGTTGGTAATAATAAAGTTAAAGATGAAATTTTTCAGCAGGCAGAGCTCATTCATCCGGCACATCCACCAACTCCTTCAACTCCTTTGTTGAACTCAAATCCTACTCCTAAAAATGAATTCTAGCTTTTTTGTTGTTGTTGTTGGTACTGGGAATTGAACCCAAGGGTTCTTTACCACTGAGCTACATCCCCAGCCCTTTGTATTTTGAGACAGGGACTCCCTAAGTTGCTTAGGGCCTTGCTAAATTGCTGAGGCTGGCCTGGAACACGTGATGCTTCTGCCTCAGCCTCTAGAGTCACTAGGATTACCAGTGTGCTACTGGCTAATTCCACCTTTTTAGATGGGAAAGTTCTAAAGATTTTAAGATGCTTATTTTCAAATTTCTTGGAAAGCACAGAATAGCTGAAAGATGTTCCACTGACAGCATTGAAGAGAGCTCAGTCTATGTAAATCTAGAAGTTTTGTTATTTATTCTATGAATCTCCAAATGCATGACTTATTCTTTTAGTTTATTTAAATATTTAGGTGATAATTAGATTGCAGGAGTATAGTATCGACTGTCCTATGTGGTTGAGTGGTCTTCTCTTAGTCTCTAATACCCCAGAAACAGATTCTGATAGTAGAATAAAAAGGTGTTACTATTTTAAGGTAATTAATATTTTGGTTTTCTTTGGCAGTAAAAATAGGACTCAGCCAGATGGCACATGTCTTTTTGGTTAGAAACTTCATGTAATATTTTGAATGAAGAGATGTGGGGGCGGGCAGGGAAGAGCTGTCGAGAACAGTTTTTTCAAATTACACCAAAGCATGCAATATGGGTTTGGAAATGGAGGAGGAAATGAGTAAACAAGTAAGGTATTTTTATTACCTAAGAGCATAAACTTTATTTTCCTGAGAAAATGTGACTTAGATCAAATTGGCTAAGCAAGGGCTGTGGAATTTTAGGTGGGTGTGTGCATTGATCAAAGAGCAATGTGAAGACAGTAACAATTCCTGACATGTTGGAGCGGGGATCTGCAGGGTGGCTTAGGAATGCCACCCTGAGGAGCCTTCCAGAAACAGACAGGACAGGCAGCAGACAGGTCTTCCCAAAGACGCTGACTTCCCCTGCAGTGTTGTTCTCCTTTTGTCACATGCTGATTGACTTGAGACTCTTTTAAGTCCCCTGGGAAAAGCACCAGGGTGACAAAAGTATCCCCACAGTTTCTCAGAGCCTGGTGGGGATGATAGGACATAGCTCCCTTCTACAGATGGGAGCCAAGGCTCAAGCAAGGGAAGAACAAGTCCTAAGTCTCTCTCTGGTCTGTGGTAGCTGGTGCAAGTTGTACTTGAACCTAAGCCTTTCTCAGTGTGACATGCTCAGGCCTCTGAGAATGGCCTTGTCAAGCTGCCAGGGAACCAGATGGCTGAACCATGAGTGATCCTCAGAGGTAATAAATGGCATTTCTTGAATACCTACTATGTGCCAGAATCAGACATGGGTAATCTTTGCTCCCTTGGTAAACTCTCAAGAAAGGTATTATTTCAATTTTATTGGAACCACAGGAAACTAAGGCTTACAGTTGTTGAATAAAAAGCCCAAGTTAAACTGAGCTGTAATTTAAACCTGTATCTTTCTGAAACTAAAGCCCATTTCTTCCTGTTGATACTGTGGGGTTCTTTAGGGCCTGCCTGTGTCTTCTGGCCTGTCCCTACTTCTTCTAACATCAAGGTGAAGCTGAAAGGAAATAGTTACATGAGAAGACTAAATGTAAAGATTTTGATGTGGCCCGGTGACACACACAAAACTGATCAATATTATTCCTAGTTTATATTATTGTCATGGTAAAGAAGTGAATGGAAAGAACATTAATTTGGAATCTATGCCACACAGTGTTTAGTCCAAGTGATGTTACTATAAAGCTGTGGTTTGGGGGAAGTCATTAAAACTCCTCTGTGCTCTAGTCATTCCAAATGCAAATGATAAAAGGACAGAATGATTGATTTTCTAAATTTTCCTACAAGTCTAATATTGCATGATTTTTAAAGAGTCTCAAAGGACTTCACTAGCCAGACCAGCATCCCACCCTACCCTGCCCACAACTGCCCCTTTTTCATCTGAAATGGTTCCAGTACACAGACAACAGCGGGTAACTTTATTTCTGATCCTGACTGAGAGAGAATATTACCCTCCTGATAAAGTCCTCAGTTATGCTGTGAGTAGATCCAGGAACATATCTTCCAAATAGTTACCAATACGTATGTAGATAATTAACTTACATAGACATTTGCAGGCATAATACGATGCTTGGAAATATTATCTGATGCCGGGAATGTTTATTGAAGATTCATTTATTTCCCCAGTTGGCTGAAGTGTGAGGGAGAAAGAAAAGATACTTTCAGGTTTTTATGTGCTCTGTGGGTACATTCTTAGAAATCTCCATAGCTTTATTATTTGCTTTATAGACTCATTAATTCTGCTGAGATTAAAGAAGCAAACGTTAGTGGGAGAGAACTGAAAACTCTGAAAACAGCCATGCTAACACATGTTTTGCCTTGAGAGTATTCATAGCTGCTGATAATGTTGAACCATCCTGAGCTCGTTTTCTCTACACAGATGGCCACCATCCATAGAGACCTTAAAAGATAGGCATTGCCATTTCTTTAAAATCTGTTTTATCAATATGTCACTTACACTATCATCTTCCTTTTACCAGCAAAGTAAAGAACCTCACATAACTTAAGTTTCGTGTTCAAAGGAACTTAAGGTTTATGCAGAAAGTATGACATGAGCCTAGATCAATCTTATTTAAAGGCCTGTTGGTTTTCCATTCTATTTCCTGTGAAGGGGAGAACATCCTTACAGGAGATTGTGAAGGGGTGACTTGTGAGATTAGCTATCTCTATTACTCAGGAAGCTTGACCCGGATGGGGCTTCTTGTTCCTGAGCATCCTGTGCAGGTGAATGGGCTATGTGGGTACACCAACTTCTAGCTATAAACCATAGCTCTCTGCAACCATTTCTCCTGAATCCAGGATGCATGGCATCCCTACTGCCCCCCACTCCTGTTGCTCATTGTCTACCCACTGTTTCAAAATCTTAGAACCATGAAAAATTAAAGGTCATCTGGTTCAATCCTCAATTTCACAGATGAGAAAAGGACACTCAGGAAGTAATTTGCCCAAGGTGGCACACTCATCTGAGGTTCATTTGAGAAGAGAGCCCAGTCATAGTTAATTCACTGCACTCTGTATCCTTCTTCTCTCCTCTACTGTAACCTGTGGTCTGTCTGGGTGAGATTAGCATAAATTCAGGCCTTTGGAGCCATGAGAATCCAGAACTTTGTCACTGCCATGCACTAGAAGTACAGGCATCACAAAGAGGAATTTTGAAGAAATTGTATTATTATAGGGAAAAATTTTGTGGCATTGAGTTTGATCTAAAAAAAATTTAGAACAAAGAAATCATCTTTCACTACTTCCTCTAGCATGGAGTTTGTAATGTAAATCTGTTCATTAATTGGGAACATAGTGGTTTCTAAATAAAGCAGAATTCACCTGGATTGATTATTTTCTTCTGTATTATCAACATTCAGCCAATCAATACTTAGTCCATTCTTTTGATATTTTAGGAAAACAATGTTTTGCTTCTAATAATCCTCCCATGTACTTACCTCTGCTTCTTAATTTTTGCTCTGGCCTCTGTTTTCATTTTACTTGTTTTCTTGGAGTACACACATGTGCACACAACTGTCCTTATGTAATTAAAAAAGTTTGAAAGTTTTGATGTATTAGTTTAGAAGTCTAAGTGAACCTTTTCAAAGAGTATATTTTACTCTTTACTTCAGGGTATGCCACATTATTGCTTAATATTTTCAGGTTAATTTTTTATTAAAATAATATTGTCACTGGTTGACTTCTCTAGCAGTAAACACTGAGAAAATGTTTGGGATATGTATTAAATTTCTAGGACTGCCATAAAAAACGTTATCATAAACAGAGTGTCTTAAACAGCAGCAATTGAGTGCCTCAACATTTTGGAAGCTAAGTCTGAAATCAAGGTGTAGCAGGGTCACTTTCTTCTGAGGGCAGCCAGGGGAAGCATCTGTTCCCTGCATCCCCCATAGCTGCTGCTGATTAGCTGGCAGTGTTTAGAATTCCTTGGCTGGTGGTAGCATCACTCCAAGTTCTGCCTTCCTTTCACGTAGCATTCTCCCTGTATGTATCTATGTTCAAATGTCCCCTTTCTGTAAGGCCACCAGTCTTATTGGATTAAACTCTACCTTATTCCAGTATGACCTCATCTTAACTAGTTGCACAGATGATGACTTTGTTTTGCAAGCATCTCATCCTGAGGTACTGAGGGTTAAGACTTCAACAAATACATTTTGGGGGTCATGCAATTTAACTCATGAAGTATACTGGAGGCAAAGAGGGAAGGAGTATCATTGAGTAGAGAAGATGTTAAACTATGTCAATAAGCCCTTCAAAGCCTTTGGCCATCTGGTGGCCAGTGTTGAATTGCATACTGCCCATTAGAGTGTCCCTCAATAGGACACAGTGGCCTTTGCGCCCTCCCTTGCTCAGTCTTCAGGTGTGGGCTGCCCAGGAAGAACTTGACCCTGGTTGAGGAATCTCTCTGGGAGCAGCTGACAGCTTAAGGCACATAGACCTTATAGACTACATGCCTCATATACAGCAAGGTCTCCCGTAAAGGGGCTTCCAGGTGGCACATCTCCATATCTACCACAGATGTAGTAAATATGCTAATATTCATGAGTTTAAAAAAACCTGATCTCAAAAGTATTAATTTTATAAAGGTATCTCCATTTTCTGCTTAAATGCCTCAAGTGTCTCTATTTCCCATAGGTTCAGGCCTAAGTCCCCTAATCTGGCTTTCCTGGAACTCTGCCATTGGGCTCAGAACTGTGCTTTCAGTCCCTGCTTCTTGCAACCCCTCATTTCTGGGCACTCTGAATTTTCTTGACGCAAGACATGACTGTCTCATTCTTACCTCCACTGCTTTATACAAGTGGAACTTCTTCCTTAATTTCCGTTGCCTGTTGAAAAGTTCAGAGAGATTGGAAAGGTGAATTTCAGACCAACTGGAAAGGATTTGAAGCCCAGACTAAGAGGTCTGTAACTAAATCTATAACCTAATTCTGGAATTGGTGGAATATAATTTACAGTTCAAATCCAGTCCACCATCTGTTAATATAAATAAACTTTTATTGGACTGAGTCCATGCCCTTTTGTTTACATATTTTCTGTGGCTGCTATCATGCTGCACTCTGCTCAATGGCAGAGATGAACAGTTAGACAGGGCCATATGGCCCACAGAACCAAAAATATTTACTATGACCCTCTAATCCAATTTTTCCTTTATGCTTGAAAAATCACCACCTTTCTCCTGCAGTACTCTAAAAGCTTCCTACTATTACTGGTCTCTCCAACATCTACACACATAAGGCCATAGCAACGTTACTATAGTGGGATTTGTGTTTCCAAATTCTATGTCCTATAGGTCTAGCCAGACTATAAGTTTCCTGTGAGCAGAAATTGTGCCCTCATTTTATTTTGGGGTTTCCAGATATGGTGCATCTGTTGCTAACATGGAGATTAGTATCCCTTGCTTGTGAGTCAATTTACTGCCCTGTGGAAAAAAGGGCTTTGGTGTCCAATAGGCCCAGGTCCTTCATGTGTGACCTTTGGAAAGATACCTACTTGCTCTCAGCCTCAGACCGCTATGGTTTTCACAATTTTGAGGCTAATTAGAGTGTTATGGGTGGTATTTGGCTCAGAAGAGAGTCATTTGTTGCATGCTAAAGCCAGTGAGATACACTAAAGCACACTCCTGCACTAAAACACAGTGGAATAGAGGACATTGCATAGGAGGAACTGCAAGGGTGACTCATTTACCTCACCCATACAGACATGCAAGAACCAGGAGGAACAGAGAGGGCTCTGAGATTTTTCAGTGAGGATGCTAATAGCATTTGAAGCATGATAGATAGTTCTCTGAGGGAGTGAGGGAGTGTCCTTCTCTTTGCAGTATGGTTAGCTTTTCTGTTTCCTTCCCAGTAAATGTCAGTAGTGACCCCAAGAGATACTGTGGTGGCTATAATGGCCCACTCACATTCCAAAGGCACAAGGACTACTACCACTTTGTTTGAAAACGACTGAGCACATACAAAGGATGCTGTGGGTTTTGACCATCTCACAGATGTCTGAAGAATTGAGAAGACTTTCAGTAGAACTTTTACCTGTTTTATACCATTAATATTTTGTTTGAAAAAAATGCCAATACCTAAAATTTGGAAATTAGATGGAATTTCAGTTATACAGTCAAAGTCAAATACTGTTTGTGATAAAGGTTGAATATTGAACAGTTTCAGATAAAACTTGAGAGTCATTTAACAGAAGGAGGCATGGAGCAGATGGGGTAACAAAATTGCAAGGGGACCTGTCCTATCAAGACCAATACAGACCCTTCCCCATCAGCAAGATATAGACACAAAGACCAGCAACATGCTGTAACATACTAGTAACAGAAAATGTGTCTTATATATACACATATAATGGAATATTATTCAGAAACAAAAAATGATGAAAGCTTGTCATCTGTGACAACATGGGTGGAGCTGGAGAACATTGTGTTGAGTGAATTAAGTCAGTCACAGAGAGGTCCGTGCCACATGTTCTCACTTAAATAAGGATGTTGAAGTTAAAAAAAATGACCTCATAGAAGTAGAGAGTAGAATGGTGGTTACCAGAGGCTGGTAGTGGTGGTGAAGAGAGGATGATGAATGGACACAGGGATGCAGATGGATAGAAGGAATAACTCCTAATATTCTACATACAGTAGAGTAACTGTGGTTGACAACTGATTACATATTTCAAAACAGCAGAGAAAATTTTGAATGTTTCTATTACAAAGATAAGACAAATGTTTGAGGTGGTGAGTGTAGCCTTGCTCTGATCATTGCACTTTGTATACATTACTGGAATATTATGTTGTGTCCACAAATATGTACATTTATGTCAAAAATTAAAAAATAAAAAATAATGTGTAGATGCATTTTCGTTACCTGTGAGGAACTAGGCATTACATATACACTATTTCTACACTTACAGGAAATTATGGTGATATGCCTTAAAAGGCAAAACAGTCTCATGAAAGTTGAATAATGTCACCACCCTCACATAGTCAGTTAGTGACTGAACTTGAATTCAAACTTATATTTCATTGTAAAAATCATATACCTTCTGTTCCACTAAGCTGTTCAATATTATTGGTAATTTGTTCTTCATCTAACATATCAAATTAACAAATGTTTGTATTGAGAGTATTGCTATGCTTGCTAAGCTTATGTTTTTAAATGACAAAAAAACTGTACATGGCGTATTGCATATGAGAATTATTTTTCCTTCCAATCAATCCATATTTTGTCCTTATAAAGATTCCCTTCAAGTAGTTACAAGATGCTTGCATTGGGGTGACTCACCTACATTTGCTCTGTCCTGGAGCCCAGCTCTATAAATAGTTCCAGGGGGCCTCTGCCTGTGACACTTATTACTCTGGGTTGGTCCAGGTCAGGAAGAGAAGAAATAATATACAAATCAAACATCTCCACAGGGTCTAGTTTTTTTTCCTAGTAAGTCTGAAGAATGGTTCTGGGAAGCAAATAAAGTACGGTTTGAAAATGAAGGACTTCTGATTTCCTACGCCAGAATAAATGTGTGACACTTATAAAAGCTCTGAGTCAGGCCTTTGGATGATGGAGAGTATTGCTATTGTTAAATAAACAGGACAAGTAGATTGATTTTCATCCACGAGACATGTGAGACTATCTTGCGAAATCAGCTAATGTACCTAATCATGCACAAGAAGTTAGACATGAGATCTTTATGTGTCCATCGATAACATGCCATTGTTATGGAACTCAGATACAGGGGTTCCCAATTTTTGCTTATAACACTTTTTACCTATATGTTTCATCTTTGACAGCACAGCAGAGGCATGTGATATTTCTTATTTATTTTGTTTTATCACATAGATCAGTTGCTGGGAAATGCCATAAAGAAGTTTCTCTATATTTACTTAAATTGCTTAGACAAATTGCTCCATCAGTTCAGGATATGAAATTCTATAGGAACTGTAGATTTATGGCTGTCTTTTGGTTCATAGTGTTTTCAGAGTTTCATTGTCTTCTTTCTTGAAGGATGATATGAGGAGACTGGGTTACCCAGTTCTAGGCAAAAGCAATTTTGGCTTAAACATCAGAGATTTTACAGCTTTCCCCTTGCTCCATTCCACTACTCATTGTCCATTTTCACATGGTCATAGTAAAAAGTGGTCTCAAAAAACAAAATCAACTTCTGCAGGGCGAGGTAGCGCACACCTGTAACCCCAGAGGCTAGAGAGGCTGAGGCAGGAGGATCTCAAGTTCAAAGCAAGCCTTAGCAACGTAGCAAGGTCCTGTCTCAAAAAACCAAAACCAAAACAAAACAAGCAAACAAAAAAACTGCTGGAGATGTGGCTCAGTGGTTGAGAACTCCTGGGTTCAATCACTGATACCAACCAACCAACTAACCAACCAACCAGCCAACCAACCAACAACCAACTATCCAATCCAAGATATCAACTTCTGATGTGACTGTGTACTTGTAGGTTGAAGAACTGGGTATGTTTTGCTTTTTCTTTGTCTGAGCTCTTGACTGGCTGAGTGGCAGTGGGCAAACCATGGTCAGTCTGGGCTCAGGTTTTCTCGGGTATAGATGAGCATGATGGAAGGGGGATGGTAGTACTGAGTGCATCACCTCTCTACTGTCCTGTGTCATGCTGGGTTGTGTGCATCAGGCATAGCTCTTGTGTCCGCAGAACCCATCTGACTTCACTGTCCTTCTCCTGAAGAAGTTCTAGGCAGAATTTCCTAATTAATGCAGGGCACAATCAAATTGTCATCAGTTGTCAAATGATTGAGTCCCATTAAAAAGTTAGGCCTTCCTAGTGATTTTTGCATATGCAAAAGGTTTCCTATTTCATGAAAAGCGATGACTTCTTTACAATAATACCAACACAAAGTTAGCAGAATAGGAGAGAAGATTTGGGTAAGGGTTAATGATTGGTTGAGGATTTCTTGCTATTCTTCAAATCACATTTCCTAAACATTATCCTATACTATCTACCTTTCAAACCCCATTCAGATTAGACTTTTGAAAACTATGGAAGTTCAGTTGCTAACTTCAAAGATTTTCTATTACTTGAAAGACTGAATAAAAATTAACCATGCTTGATATGCGCTAAGACTTCAGTTAGAAATAACCATATTCCACCCCACTTTTTATGGGCAGTGGATGTGAGAAGAATTTTGCAAAACGAATAGTACCAGTAAAAGAGTCATCCCTTAATATTTAATTTTGCCTTTTTGCCTAATATTCTAATGATATGGAAAATCCAGTTGAAACCCTCATGAATGATTTATAGTATCATTTAAATCACTTTATTAAATGAAAGCTGCACATTTTTAATCTGGGCATGGTGAATGTCTCTCATATTAAACAATAAATAACAAAATAGTCCTTAGTGTTGTGTAGTATTTTGTGACAGGAAAATACTTTCTAATATACTTTTATTACCTTTTCATTTATTTAATAAATCAGGGATCTGCCACTCTTTACAAAAACCTCTTCTAGAAAGGAAGAAAATTATGAGTATCTTGGTTGAGCTAACTGCTCAAGGTTACATCTCTAGAATGTCCTGAATCTGTTTCTTGACCTTGTGTTCTAAGCTCTTTTGCCTGCATTTTACTTCTCTTTTAAAAACTATTTTTGGGTTAATCGCCTGGAAAAAAATGAAATCTGAATAAGAAGCAGTTGGTACTAATTGGGAAAACTGAAGAAAGATTGGAAAACTAAAATATTTAAGAAATTTTTATTAATGTGTTTGGGTTTTTTTAGTTTAAAAGGACTTGAAAACTGGTTTCTGATCCTCAGTCTTTATTATTTTCAGAGGTGACTTGCTCTTTGTATTTACTATTAACCTTAAAATATGTTGGGAACACATAAAGAGAAGACTCCCATTTCTGACTTCCAAACTCTCTCTCCCCCGCCCCACCCCACCATCTCCCTCTCTCTCCTCCAACCCTAATTCCTATTCTCTGTCTTTGGGGAAAGTATTAGAGCTGATCACAAGAGACACATATTCTCTGGCTTCCATTTCTTGTACATACTGGCAGACTTGTTTGTTTTTCCTTTTGATGGAATTGTGGCCTTTTGTAAATTATAGGCAGGACCAAAGAAAACACCTGTTGTTTTTCCATATGGCTCTTTGTTTCTATCTGACTCTGGGTCACCTTTAAACTCAATTTAGCCAAATGACTCATGAAACATCATCATAATATTACCCTAAACATGCTCACTCCTCACTGTCATGCCAAGATCCCTATGGCCAAGGGCCTGTGAATTTTCCTGTATCCTCATTGGGATTTATTTCATACCACCTACTGGCCATATTTGTTAATTTTAATGCAACCATTTGTCATAAAACACACAAAAGGGTGTGAGAAAGGATGTGCTAAAATGAAAGGAGCTGAAGCTTTGGAATCGGAGAGATTGAGAGATTTTTTTCCTGGCTCTGTCATTTACTAACTTGGCTTGTGCAGCTACCTTGACTCTTCTTGAGTCTCAGTTTGCCCATCTGGAAAATAGAAATAAGAATCTTACTCAGTAGCAGCTAGGAAAGTGCCTGATACATAACAGATGCCCCAAAGTGGTTGTGATGATTATTATGTTATTGTCATTATTATTCATCAGATATTAAATAGCAAAAATATCAAATATGGAAGAGGCACAAAACTTGGCTATTTCTATGCTGGCGTAGTTGGAAATTACACATTTCTTGTAAGGGAGGGTCTATAGGGTCTTTTTTTATTTTATAAGGTAGAAAAAAGTTCTGTGAGTAGAAAAAAGTTCTGTGTATGAGTGCTATTCTACTCAGAGTATTACACGGGTTCAATTTATACTGACCCATAGGATTAATTTGCCTATCGGCCCTTTCCTAGGAGGTGGTAAGCACAAGCAACAGTGCATAACCCATTAACTCCAATTTTAATCTCTTTTAATGTAAAATTCAATGAGCAAACAGTGTTTACTGTGTGGAATTTTGCTGTATACCCTACATGACTGAAGTGAACTGCTTATGTTGGCAGAGGTACCCTGAGGTCAGTGGAATGTCTCTTCATGATTTATTTTTAAGAAACACTTAAACCCAACCAGAAATTCAGGCTCTTCATTCATTCAGCCTTGACTTTTGGAGATCATCATTTTGAATCTCTACAACAATAAAAGTGGTATTTGTGGAATGGCTACCTTGTTCCCTATGCTAAACATGGGCGAAACCAAGACAGCCTGGGTAAAGGCTCTGCCTCAGTGTTGTTGATTGCCTAGTGGGGAAAGACAAACATAATTAAATGAGATGAATAATAATTGCAGACAATCTGGTGACATCGATTAGGGAAATGAGAGAGCCTGAAGGCAGTGGTGGGAATCCCATACTCCTTAGTACGATATTCAGAGCTTTTTCTGATTTTGTACCAGCCTAATTCCCCAGCCCCTTCTTTACCATTTTCCCTACTCCACACCCATTCCCCACCAGCACACACTGTGCTCCGTATTGTATTAAGTAATACAATACTGATTAATCACTACCATGTATTAAATTGTATTTTGTATACCTATGCACAGTTGTATTATACTAATTTAAGGATAATCTTGGAGTATCTCTAACTTGTTTTAAGTCTAAACCTAGGCTGAGATTTAAATCCAGCTATCAGTGAGGAAAACAACAACAATTAATATCTTCCAAGAGAGTGGAGGAACTTTAGATTGCAAAGAGGGAAATGAGAGGGGGAGGGGGTGGGGATATGTACATGTATGATTAACATGAATGGTGTGAATGTACATCATGCACAACCATCGAAATGAAAATTTGTACCCCATTTGTGTACAATGAATCAAAATGAAATCTGTAAAAATTTTAAAAAATATATCATCCAGGCAGGAGATTAGTTCCTTATTGAGAATTTTGTAGGTCACGTCTCTAAAGTAGCTTCCTGATCTCCTGAAGGAGAAGCCTAAGGAACTCCATGTTATTAGCCAATCCAGGGAGCTGGCAAATATCTTCCCTGGAGAGCTTTCTAAAAGCGAGAGAGTCAGTCTCAGTGGTGATGAGCATGAGCGCACTCACTCTCAGGGTAACATTTTCACGTATGGAAAAATTGTGAAGATTGGCCTGACAGCAACATTTATGTAGTTACCATCACGGGCTTGCTTCCTGAGTCTGATGTGAGCATGGCTGAGAAGACTTCACATCCTGATCTCCAGAGGCATGTTTTGCAGAAACACGGTCCCAGGGGAACACATTTAAACACTGGTCCTCTGTCAGGAGAAGTCAAGCCTGGAAAGTGCTTCTTACTCTCCATTTCACTTGTTTCTACATGCAGTCTTTGGTGGTTTGCATTAGGCCGCCATGAGGAAATGGCTTAAGCTACCTGTGTAAACGTGGAAAACTATCAGACCTGTTCGGTTCTCACTAACCTGAATAGTGTGAGGATGGCAGAGGCCGGGTTTTGATAGTCAAGTCCACAGGTGCTGTCAGGAGTGATGCACCTGCTGCAGTTCTAGCCATTTTTCTCCAGTGAAATAAGGACACTTCACCATCGTTTAGAAGGATTTCTTTTAGGCTATTATTGAATATGGTTTTGATATGAGATTTGTCAAAGGAAGCCAGTTTGGCTGAAATTTTCCATTATCTGAATCACTCCCTCAAAATGTAGTTTGACAAAACCAAAATAAAACAAAAAAATACTTTTACTTACTTTAGGATGGCCAGGGTACAGGGTCAGATTTGACAAGGATTAGGAAGGATGTCCCCAAAGTTGTGAAATGAAAAAAAGAAAACAAAACCAAAAAAACAGGTCAAGAAGTATTCACTTTATGTGTGTGCGTGTGTATACACATATATTTAATTAATTTACTAATTTTGACTTTTTTGTTTCCCTTTTCCCCACCATCAACAAAACAAATGAACAAAAATGAACTATATCCCAAAATAGAAATTGCATGCTCAGATAGATTGATAATGACTAAATGAATGCTTCAAACACTCCTCTTATACTTAGGGATCAAACTCAGGGCTTCAAGTATGCTAGGCAAATACTACCACTGAGCTGTACCCCTATCTAATATTTACATTTTATTCAGATTAAATCCCTAGTTGGGAGATGTAAGGGCCAAAGAGAAGAATGTTTAAATCAGATGCAATTACTTAATTATTAATATCATTATTACTATTTGTAGAAAAGAAAAATGATTTAATGAGAACAAACGTCATATATCCACACCACCCCAAGAACTTAGCAGACTGCATCCATGCCTGGTGGACCAGGATTTATTTCTATGTTCTTCTCATACCAAGGGAGTCTGGTGGGGTGGGTAGGGGAGGAAAGACATGCTTCACAGGTTTTGTGCCTTCACAGTGGGATGCTGGGTAGGCTTAGGGTAGCATCTGTGAAAGCTTTAAAAGAGATTCGATTGAAGAGTTGGAAGAGGTTGGCTCTGGGAAGTGATTATACATTGAGGTTAGGCTGCTTCCTAAATTTCTCTTACACATAGAATTTGGACAGCAGAAAAACTGAATTCTATGTTTTTTGTTATTTATATGCCCTTAATCAAGACATTTAACCTTTGAGGTGCTCAGTTTCCTCATCTATAACATAAAGAGATTGAGCTAAATAATCTTGAAGATTCCCTGAAACTCTGATATCTATGAGATTAGAAGCATTGATACTGAAGATTACAAACATTATGTATTCCTTTCCCTTTTCCCCACTATCAAGAAAACAGAAGAACAAAGTGGACTATATTCCAAGATAGAAATTCCACACTCAGATAGATTGATAATGACAAAATGAAAGCTTCAAACACTTTCCTTGTGCTTAGAAAAAAATAAATCTCAGCCAGGCCAGAGTCCTTCAGGTCTACCTTGGATGGTCCAGCCTACCCATCCCTGCCTCTCTCTACTCCATGCCTCTTCTGTACCTGCATCCTCATGGAAGAGCAGTGGTTCTCCCACAGCAACAACCCTCTCCCTTACCTTCATATCCGGGCACACCACCCCTTTGCTTGGGACTTCTTGGACTTTCTTCAGGACCCACCATACCAAGAGATTCTAGACATCTTTTCTTCTACCATTGAAGGAAGTCTTATTTGGCTGACTCTCTCTTTGCTCTCTCACATTCGAGCATGTTTCCCTCATCTTAATTTTCAATTGTTTATGCACCCTTCTCTCCCACTAGTCTATAAGCTTCTAGAAGGCAAAGGTCTAATTTATCTTTGAATTGCAGAGCTGAGCATTTTGCCTGGTACTAGAAAATACTCAATTAATGTTGCTGAATGAATAAATGAATAAATAATTTAACACTATTCAGGGGGAAGACACAGAGACAAAACAACATCTTTAAAAGACAACCCAGACACATGTCTGCTTTTTCTAATAGTCTATTGCAAACGAGTACTCTGTCACCTTCCCATTGGGAAGAGTCTAACAGCAGAGGCAATACTAATCACTTTCCATTTGCATGCAATTGTCAATTTTCCTGAGCCACATTCAGCTGGTAGCGATGGAGTGTAATCTGGTCTCATCCATTGGAGAGCATTCGATTCTAATAGCCACCTTGCCATAAGTAGGAAAATGTGTCACGCACAAGCTATTTATTTCTGCATCATAAACTTCTAATGTTTCTTTAGGCTGATGGGTTTTGTATTTCTTGAAGTCAGGAGATGATCCAAATATTCTTTTCTTCTAGGCAATGTCTTCGAATGTCTCCTTCCCTTGTGTCACCCTCTGGTCCCAGTGCTCAGTGGAAACCTGGGATTTCTGGAATGAGCAGACTTTCTTTTCCAAGATACTGCTCCCTCTTTAAATTCAAACACAAGTTTCCAGATGCTGACTGGAGATTGCAGTTGGCCATCCCTTGAATTTAAGCCTCACAGGGGCATAGGTCTCAACTTTGGGACACACTTGAACCAATTCATACTACTTTATTCCCCAGTCCTAGCCTTCTGATATTTCTTCCTCTAATTCTCTGGGTTGGGGAGCAGCGGGGTGGGGAGGGTAGCAGGTGGCTTTAGCACAGAACCACTGATGCCTCAAGATCAATTCTGAGGTTAGGTATTAAGATGATCCTAGGAGTACAGGAATGAATTGGATATGATCCTGAACCCCATGGAGACCGCAATCAAGTGAGGGGACAGATAATTGAATTGTAATACAGCGTGGTAACTGCCAACAGAGGAGCAGTCATATACTGTTTCATGCCATTATCTCCAGAAATCTGAGAGGAGTGGGTTGCAGTGCACAAGATACAATCCCTTGATTCTCTTGAATATCTGCTTTTTTAAAAAATCTGTTTCTTCATAAGGCAGGGACCAAGCTGCTCTATCAGATGACTGAGTACATTTATCAATGCAGGGCAAGTGAAGAGGAGGAAAGAGCTATGACCTTGGAGTTAGAGCAATGACGAAGGCATTCACCCTCTACTTATATGAGGTATGGAAGTCATAGAGAAAAGACTCCCATGTTGCCCTAAGGGGATCACAATGGTGGGGGTTATAGATACTTCACCTGAGTTCAGTCAAGTTTTATTTGACATGGTACAAATATAGGTCATAGTGAGGATGAGGTGGAGTCTGAATAAATGGGCAATGTGTGTATTTTTATGTGTGCTTGTATGTGTGTGTCTGTGTATGTTTGGGGATATTTTTAAAATTGAGACTTGGAGGTGATTTGATATTCACCAGGCTAACAAGAAGACAAAATGACATTCTAAGAAGGATGATCCTAAAGTTCCAGGCCGGATTGCTCTAGTGATCTTTGATAGTGAAGATGTAGGCAGGTGTGCTAGGATTGTTTGAGAGGACATAATCTTTGTAGTCTCAGCATGGGTCTATGCCAGGCATTAACAGTATGAAGTCTGGGGTCTAGCAGGTGGTCAGAGCACAGAGGTGGTGAATCCAGGCAATTTTCATCCAAGAGGAGCACATGAAGTGGAAGGGCCTTGGACATCAAGACAGCCTGTAAGGTAAACATCATCTTGCCTCTACAGAGGAGGATAACATGGCAAAATGAGAATTTTTGGAATCAAAGCTATTAGGTACAGTGGGGAGGGCCACATAGGAGCCCAGGGATTATCAGAAAATTCCCACATTTTTGGGCAGATTATGGGACTTTTTGGGGTCATAATGTTGTTGCAGGAAACAGACTGGTAGAGAAGCAACAAGCAGCACTCAGAGAGGAAGAGAACTGTAAACTTTATTTTATACCAGAGGGTACAGGGAAGATCAGACTCCAAATTCTGAGTGCCTATCACCAGTTTTTCACTACATTTATAGACTATCTAGTGTCTCAGATTTTCTAGTCTAAAGGATACATGGGTGTGCAACAGAGTTTCTAGTGGAAAGCATGCCTACAGAAGCAGAGTGCATTAAGGGGAAGGACTGGCTCTTCTTAGAAGGCCTTAGCGAAATGTCTAGCCTTGGACCAGGAGCCTCCACAGGGGCATTTACATGTTAAAGGAAAGTAGTTTGATGCCTAGAGGACATCATTTACAACCCAAAAGGTAGGGGTGGATGGTGTTTGTCAGGGTCACTGAAGACTAGAAATGGGAGGGGAACTGTCCCTTTCCCAGACACTAATTTTCTTGACAGTGTTCTTACTTCCAGGCCTGAGTCTGTCACCCATTACAATGTTAGATTACTGAGAATGTGAAGAAGAATATTGCTGAGATTCATTGATTGGGCCAAGGATACAGCTCCAGCTGCGGAAGCCCCTGAGCTGCTTCAGCCAGGATGGGCTTAGGAGCTGCAGGGAAAGCATGATCCACCTGTAGACCCACCATTAAGATGTTCACCCTCCACCTAAGTGAGGTGCTGAGGTCACCGAGAAGAGATCCCATTTCCTTCCGACAGAAAATGGGTTTCTTGAATCACCACTGCAAGTGTCAGAAGTGCCTTCCACAGTCAGTCTTCTGCATGGCCAGTTGGAACCTTCAAATTATGTTTATGTTTCTTGATGGCCTTATTTCATACTTTGATAAAAACAAAAACAAAACAAACAAACAAAAAATCTATGAAATGTTCTGCTATAGCCTCTGTCTCTGGGATTTGGTTTACATCCTTTTCCACTTGAAATAGCAGGAATGGCTTCTTTACATTTAATGTAATTTATATTCATTGCTAAGGAGCTATTCAAGCCCTATGTCTCACCCATTCTTACCTCTGGTTATTTTCCTAAATTCTCTCCAGAGCAATCAAGCCTATGTGAACTGCATGCATTTCTCTCTTCCCTTATGCTAAGACATTTAGTCAGGGCCACACCATTAATGTGTAAGTATTCCTGGATACTTTTGAGGATATTAGCTTTATCTCCTTAAATAATCATCTACCATAGTGAGCTTTTATCCCTTCCATATTTTCATCCATTCCTTAGCACCTAGAATTGCACTGGGGAACCACATGGGGTTAAATACTGGTGTGTAAATTGAAACACCAGAGGCTTGAAATAGTTTAGAGAGATGGATTTGAGTTCCTCTGGACATTTAATGACTTATATTTGTTTAAACATTGGTAGTGTCTTCTTTGTATTGTAATCAGTCATACCAGTTTTCATTGTTTATTATGAAGAACTTTTTTCTAACCAATGATGATAACATTTTTACATTTCCTATTATATTCTGTGTGGATTTGGGGCTTTCAACCATTAACAACAACCAACATGGAGTAGAATAGGTCTGGGAATAATGACTAGTAACAAGGACCAAGATGATTTCTTCACTGCAGTCCAAAGAATTTGCTCTATTGGGTTATAAAACTTGGACCTCAAAAGTCATCTGGGCCCTTGAGAATTTCAAAATCACTATCATTCTTGTGATTTTCATTCAATTTTTCTTTATGATAATTCCAAGCAAAATTCAAAGGTCTATAAATAACTATGGTGGTCTTTTAAAGGCTTGGGCTGTGAAAGTGGGATGGTCATGGTCACTTTTTCTGCTCTTTCATTTCACCAGAACTCTGGATATAGACATTGTTACTACCTCTATCTTATAGAAGAAGTCTGAAATCTTCAGAATTGCCTGTAACTTGGGGTACAAAAAAACAAAGAATGACACTTTGGTAGAGGTGACAACTCGCATCTTAGTCACATTCACCAAATGGAATCAGGGTTAGTTACTGTCAGTTCATAGGTAGGCATGAGGCAGCTTGGGAAGAAAGGTCTGGGATGAACAAGTCTAGTGACTTGCTAGATTTGTGACAGAGCAAATCACTTAACCTCTCTGATTGTCAGTGCTGTTGTCACTGTAATTCAAGATGACGACAGCACCCATTCTGCAAGAGGACTTGTGTTTGCATGTGACCCAACACAACATCAAGCACTAGCAGACACTCAGCAGTTGTAACTACCTGTTATTTTATTTTATTTTTTATTTATTTCATTTTTACAGACTGCATTTTGATTCATTGTACACAAATGGGGTACAACTTTTCATTTCTATGGTTGTATACAATGTAGATTCACACTATTCATGTAATTGTACATGCACATAGGGTAATACAGTTTGTCTCAGTCTACTATCTTTCTTCCCCCTGCTCCTGCCCCATTTTCCTCTACACCATTTAAAGTTCCTCCATTCTTCTCTTGTCCCCCTCTGCCTCCCCCCACTCCTCCCATCATGTATCATCATCCACTTATCAGAGAAAACATTTGGCCTTTGGTTTTTTTGGGCTTGGCTTATTTCACTTAGCATGACATTCTCTATCTCCACCCATTTACCAGCAAATGCCATAATTTTATTCTTCTTTACTGCTGAGTAATATTCCATTTTGTATATATACCACAGTTTCTTTATCCATTCATCAATTGAAGGGCATCTAGTTTAGTTCCATAATCTAGCTATTGTGAATTGAGCCACTATGAACATTGATGTGGCTGCATCAATGTAGCATGCTGATTTTAAGTCCTTTGTGTATAAACCAAGGAGTGGGATAGCTGGGTCAAATGGTGGGTCCATTCCAAGTGTTTGAGGGATCTCCATACTGCTTTCCAGAGTGGCTGCACCAATTTGCAACTCCACCAGCAATGTATGAGTGTGCCTTTTTCCCCACATCCATGCCAACACTTATTATTGCTTGTATTCTTGATAATAGCCATTCTAATTGGAGTTAGATGAAATCATAGGGTGGTGTTAATTTGCATTTCTCTAATTACTAGAGATGATAAGCACTTTTTCGTATATTTGTTGAAGAACAAAAGACTCAGAATAGCCGAAGCAATCCTGGGCAGGAAGAGTGATGCAGGAGGGATCACAATACCAGACCTTAAACTCTACTATAGAGCAACAGCAACCAAAAATGGCATGATGTTGGCACCAAAATAGACAGGTAGACCAATGGTGCAGAATAGAAGACACAGAGACAAACCTACATAAGTACAGTTATCTCGTACTAAACAAAGGTGCCAAAAACATACAATGGAGAAAAGATAGCCCCTTCAACAAATGCTGTTGGCAAAACTGGAAATCCATACACAGTAAAATGAAATTAAACCCCTTATCTTTCACCCTGTACAAAACAACTCAAAATGGATCAAGGACCTAGGAATTAGACCTGAGACTCTTCACCAAAGAGTAGACCCAAATCTACATCATGTTGGCGTAGGACCAGACTTCCTCAACAAGACTCCCAAAGTGCAAGAAATAAAAGCAAGAATCAATAAATGGGACAGATTCAAACTAAAACGCTTTTTCTCAGCAAAGGAAACAATCAATAATGTGAAAAGAGAGCCTACAGAGTGGGAGAAAATCTTTTCCACACACACTTCAGATAGAGCACTGATCTCCAAAATTTATAAAGAACTTAAAAAACTTTACACCAAAAATACAAAGAACCCAATCAATAAATGGGCTAAGGAACTGGGCAGACACTACCTGTTATTTTAAAGAATATAATTTATAGGTCTGGGTTCAAAAGCAGCATGATCTGGGGGAAAAAACAGGCTGTGAAGAAAGATCTGGTATTCAGTTCTGGTTCTTCTGCTTATTACTGGCAAAAGTTGGTAAATTTCCTATCAACTCTGAACTTCAGCTTCCTCATCGGTAAAATGAGGGCCATAAGAGCATCAATCTTAATGTACTATCATGAAGGTAATAAAGAGTCGAGCACATAAAACCCCAAGTACTGTACCTGGCACCTGGTATGCATAAACTATGGTTATTCTTGTTATTATTAAATTTTACATTCAAATATTAAAGAAAGAAACTGTATGATTATTTCTAGTCCATTTTTGTGTCTGGGGAATCAGAGATAAATGTCTTTCTACCATAGAGGCAGAGGGTTTCACCAGTGGAATACCAGTAAATGAACAACTGTCCTACCCCCACGGCCTCCCCATATGCTGCCTAATGTCCTAATCTGTAGAGTTTGCTGAGTCCATGGTGCAAATGTCACCAGTGTGGCATTAGTGAACACAGGGCTGGGGAGAGAAGCTAATAAGCAGCTCTAGTAGTAGGTTGAAGCCTCCCCTAGTGCACAACTGGGATATATTTCTATCTGAAGTCTGTAACCATAAATTCTGACTGTGGGGTTGAGTACTCATAAGACTGGGAATCAGGTCACTTAGGGACTATTGACCAGTGACTTTGGAAAAGACACTTCACCCTTTTGAGATTCACCTAAATCTGATACCTGGAGAGTTTCTAAGACTCTTTCTACATCTAAAAGCCATTCCATTATTCAATGATTCCAAAGGTACATTTTTTTTCCATTGCTTTTTTAGATTACATGTCTCTTTATCTTAGGACAAATAAAGAGACCTTGGATTTCAACAAGCTCTGTGGAAAAAATTTAAAGTTCTTTATCTTTATAGGTACTGATGAATATTTATTCTCTGTGAAATGAATTTTATTGATCATTACAAGAGTACATTCTGAAAAGACCTCTGCCGGTAATCAGATGGTTGAGTAAGGTGGGTTTTACTTTCCTTTAGGGGTTGTTGTCTTAATCTGTTTTATATTACAATGATAGAATATCTGATGTTCAGCAAAAAGTAAAGAAAAAAGAGATGTATTTGGTGCCAGTATCTGACTGGGGATCCCTGGTTTTGTCACAAGGCAGAAAAATGGAGAGGAAAATGGCCGCAAGAAGAAGGACCAAGTGTATGGGATGGTCTCACTTTATCTCAAACTGCTTTCTTGAGAATGAACCCAGTCCCCAATACCAGCATCAAACCCTCCAGATGATGGTGCTCTCCGATCTAATTACCTTCCACGAGGCCCCACCTCTTAAAGTCTGCAACACACTGGGGATGGAAGGAGCAGCGCATGAATCTTTGGGGGACAAACCGCATCCAAACCCGAGCAGCTCCCATGTGGTTAAATGATATCCTACCACACAGGAAAGCAGTCTGAAGAGTGTAAAGTGCTGCCCACTCTCAAAGTATTATTGTAAACCACTCTTAACGCCTGTTCTATATAGCAGAAACACATTTATGTTAAAATAAAATTTAGGGTTTTCATTTATTAAATATCTACTACAAGCAGCATTATGTGCTATTTGCAGTATTTGCCTACGTGATTAATGGTGATTTCATACAAAATGATGACATAGTTTAAATAATTAATGACCCACATGTAAAGTGTGATATTGATAATAATGATCAGGAATACACAAATCTGATGCTTTGCTAGGAATGTTTGCAAATGGAAGGAATGCAAACTAAACAAGAGGAGATTTTATTTCACGTTGTATATGAATAATGCCATCAGATGTTTTAAAACACTTGGCATTAAAATATTGAGAATGCAATTAAATAGAAAAATTTTAATTGTCTAAACAAAGAATTTAAAAGGATATAAAAGGTATCAAGTAATTTATCTGTTTTAGAGTCTTATGCCAGAAATCCACCATTTTTTTCTTTTCCTTTCTGCATAAGCAATATTTGAAAGCCTAATATTGGAAATACCAAAGAAATCCACTGATTATGTTATTAGTGAACAAGCTGTCAATAGTTAGGATGAAACTACAAGATTATTTTACTGGTTATTCATTCATTCCACAAATATTTCTTGAGCACTTACATCTGTGAGATTCTGTTAGACACCATAGAGATAGAAAGATGGATCAGATTGGATCCGGTAGTGGGTTAAAAAATATGTTTACCAGACCCCACTAATTCTGAAAACCTGTGATGTTACAATTTTTAGAAAGTGTTTTTATAAATATAATTTAGAATCTCAAGATGAAGAAACAACTGTGGATTGTCCAGATAGTCCTTAAATCCAAAGACAAGTGTTTTTATGGGAGAAAGACAGAGAGAGATTCAACAGACAGAAGAAGAAGAGCAAAGTGACATCAGAGGCGGAGATTGGAGTAAGATGGCCACAAGTCAAGAAATGCCTACAACCACCAGAAACTGGAAGAAGAAGAAAAATTAGTTCTACTCCAGAGCCTTTAGGAGGAAGGTGACCCTAATGACACCCTGATTTCATATATCTGGTCTCTAGAACTGTGACAGAATGAATTTCTGTTGTTTAAGGCACCAAATATGTGGTAATGTGTTTGGTAGCCTCAGGAAACAATGCTGATCATGTCTCCAAGGAAGAGAACTCATGTCCTTTTATATTATGTTGCCATAAGATTGGTTAGAATAGGCTTTGAGAGTAAAAAGAGATACATTTCTATCAGGGGTATCAGGACGTGTTTACCAGAGAAAGATGGATTTGAGAATACTCTTAGAAGTGAATAGAATGAGGGTTTAGAAATGGGGAGTTGATGGTGGACTTGAGGGTGGCAGGTGGGCATGGGTTGGGTACCTGTGTCTGGAATGAAAATAGAGATGGGCAGTGAACTCTAGGCAGGAGGAAAGTTGCAATCAAAGGCCTGGAAGCTATGAAATGTGAGTCCTTACAAGATAGAGCTTTAAAAATTTGTTGGTGCATAATAAGTACATACAACAGTGGGTTTTGTTGTGGCATATCTGTACACGCACACAATACAATTTAAACAGATGAATCCCCAGTTCCTCCCCTTGCCCTTGGCTCCTCTTTCTCCCTGACCCCCCTTCTCCATCTTCCTTGTCTCTGTTCTATTTTCATGAGAACCCCCACTTTTTTCCTTTTTCCTTTCTTGCTTCCACATATGAGAGAGTATGCATAGGATCCTGGGCCTTCTAAGTTTGACTTACATCCCTTAACACGATGCTTTCCGGTTCCATCCATTTTTCCTGCAAATGACATATTTTCATTCTTCTTTATGGAAGAATAAAACTCTATTGTGTATATAACTATTTATCTGCTGATTGATGCCTACACTTTTTTAAAGAGGTAATTGAGGTAAGATGAGGTCATATGGCTGGATCCTAATCCAATATGGCCATGACTGGGTCCTTTGTAAGAAAAGAGGAGTAGGACACAGACAACGCACAGACTGGAGGCATCCATGAGAGGACACAGAGAGGTCCACCTCTGGGAGCCAAGGAGAGGCCTCAGAAGGAATCAAATCTGCCAACACCTTAATCTTGGACTTCCAGTCCCAGAACTGTGAGAATGTGAATTCCTACTGTATCAGTCACCCAGTCTGTTTTATCTTGTTATGGAAACCTCTGCAAACTAATACAGGGGGTTTGTCCTAAGCATGTTTTGTGATAAAGCACAGTGTTTTACTTGGAGACTTGTGATGTGCACCAGCATTTATTTTCATGGATAAAGTTGAGGTTTACCTTAATATAAGATACCAAGTTTAGCTTCCTGACATCCCAAAAGGAGGTAGATCATTGCCATGTGCCAAATACAAAAGTCTGGTGCATCTTAAAGCACAAGAATGATATCAATTCCATAGTTGCTATCATATTGCTTCTTTCCAGGATATTAAACAGAATCTTTCTTAGTTCACAGACTCCATGCATTTTGCTCCTGCCTTCCTCATCATAAATAACGATATGGGACAGATACTGCCTTTAGGTGTTTGTTGACTGAGTTATAAAGTATGACCATTGCCTGAGCTTCTGGGTATCCAGACACAGTAATCCATATTGCTCTTTTCCTTGCTAAACCTGTCCAAAACTTACCCATCAGTCAACCTAATGTCTGATTAAGGGTGGGGGCCTGGCCCTGAAGGTGAACAGCAGTTGGGAAGTAAATGAGAAAGATACATACTATCCCTGTAGTTCAACCTGCAGGTTTCTGACTATAAGACAATATTGTTGGGTCATCACGACTGGTGTTATAAAGTGACTCAAAATATCACTGTAGCCCTAATGGACGCCCAATCAAATCCCCCAGAGGCTCTCTTCAGCTCTCTCAATGGGGAAGTTAAAATTTGTGGAGAGCAAAGGAGTTCAGAAAACTCAGATTAGGATGGACTTTTTTTTTTCTCCCCCATAATTCACACATTTCTTTGCAGGTCTCATGGAAAAACAGAGAAGGAAAGATCCAGGCTTTTGGGAAGCTGTTGATTGATCTGGAAAGCAGGTCACATAGTTAACAGCTTATCAATTATTTTGAATTAGTGTGGAAAAGACTGAGATAAACTTAGCTTGCTTGCTGTGGGGCATGAGACAGCAGGTTATGGTTGAGTCTATTAAATTTAACAAGTGCATCTGATTATTTTCTGAAGTGTGCTCAACAATGAGCCAAGTGGGATAGGAGCTATATATATATATAAAAAGTGTATGATCTTCCTTTCTGTCCCAAAGAACTTGTGGTCACCTGATTAAATGAGACTTGGATAAAACAACAAGGTGATGAGAAACTGTGTCCAAATGCATGGTGTCACTATGTGCTTGAGAATTCAGCAATTTAGAAAATTAAGAAGACTATATAAGCCTGTTTTGTTGTAGGAAGCTTTATGGAAAGTAGAGCTTGGGAGATACATTCATTAATTTATTATTCATGCATTTTCCATTCTCACAGTACATATTTAAGCCTTATGCCATGTTCCAGGTTCTGATAAAATAGTGGAGAAAATAGACACGGTTCCTACCCTCATCAAGCTTATAGTCTAGTAGAAGAAAGAAACATTACATAATTGCAATTATAAACTGAGCTAAGTGCCTTGAAAGAAGTAGTCTGGAGAAGTAGTCTGGAGTGATATTTAATCAAATGCCCAAAGGATGAGCAAGAGGGCTCTAGGTCAAGGAGAGAATCTTAGTATAGGACAGAGCATATGCAGAAACTTGAGTTGGAGAAGGAAAGCCTCTTCCATCTGCAGAAAAGCAATAAACAAGTATAATTGAACACTGGTTTTGGGTTGGGGGAAATTCTTGTTCCTGATGCTTTTGAATTCCTGGGTATCTTCAAGGATCTGGTGAAAGCTATGTATCCCCTCTTCAGAAACATGTTGTACATTCACAGTTCAGAAGGTTCACAGATTTCCAGAAGCCTTGACATGAACTTCAGAGTAGAAACTCCTGTCTTAGGGACAGATGTGATTGGGATTGGCTCTCCGAAGGGGAAAGGATTTTCAAAGCATGAGAGAGTTTTTGTATGATTGTGTGGGACTAGGTTCTTGCTAGGCAGTTTTATTAGTCTTACTCTTGTTCCACTGAATGCATTCAATTCACAAAAATTGAGGTGAATAATAAGGGAAGGGATATTTCTTTGCTTGTGTGCATCTGTGATTTTGAATTAGGTTGCAATGCTAATTGTGGCATTTGCCCTTTAACTAATAACTTCTCTTCTTTCCCTGGCTGATTGGCTCTGTTTTTCCAGAGTAGCGCCCAGCAGAACCAGTGAACTTGCACAATGTATAGGGCTATGGAAGAGAAATTGACTCCATGGCATTGATTTTCTGACTCGAAGGGCTTCAAAACATCAGTAAGAATATTAGCAGAGCTGTTGAATACAAACTATTTTCTAATGCATTTGTAATTAGTATTTGACCGGTTAAGCTAATCAATTTATAAAATATATTGAAAGAAATACCCATTAGAATAGAATTCATGTTTGGTATGTTAAATCTTTCCATAAACTTAGAACTACATACTAGATACTTCCTCTGAATGGGAAATGTGGGTAGGCAGGTACGCAGATCCCCTGTGGAGACTATTTTCAATATTAATTATCTTGCTGTGCCTTAAATGGTTTTTGTTTGGTTGTTAAGAGGTTTGTGACGATTAGATTATTTAAATGGCAAAAATCAATTTTCCTGAACTTGGACAGTCTTTTGCAGTCAAATGTAAAAAGCCAAAGGGCGTGGAGAAAGGGGAGTTTTGTGTGCCTTGTTTGTTCTTTTCCAAATGTGAAAACAAACTGAATTGTTAGAACAAATACAAGCAAGGGTGTACATCTGAGGAAAAGCAATTGGTTTGGAATGCATTTGCTTTTCCTAGGCTGATGGTGGACAGGGTAGTGAGAGGATTCTGGCAACCATGGCCAGCCAGAGCTGGAAACTTCCTAATGAACTGTGCTTCTCAGGCAGAAAATGTGAGGTGAGTGTGTGCAGAGGCCCTGCTCAGAAGAGGACCTGAAATGTGCCCTTAGAAAAGGAATACTGTGTATGGTACCACAATGTCATGGACTTCCCCCGGCAGGACTAATGTATAACCTAAGCAAAGTTCATTTTAATCCAGCAGGTAAGTAAACCTGTAGTCAGCAAAGACCTGTGCTGGGCTCTGTGCTGGGCCTGGCCACAGAGAGCTTCCCTTTGGGCAGAGGAGAGATGCCTCCGGCACCAATACAATGGGTGCAAAGCAGGTCATGCTATGATCACAAGTGAGTGCTGTGATCAAAAGGTTGAACATAGGTAGGCTCCTGGCATCAATTTGGTAGGTGTATTGTCCTGTTCAGTCTGCCAAGACAAAATACCATGGATTGAGTGGCTTAAACAACAAAACTTATTTTCTAACAGTTCTGGGGCTGGAAGTTCTCTGGAGAACTCTCTCCAGTGCTTGTAGATGGTCTATCTTCTTGCCGTGTCCTCACGTGGGCATTTCTGTGCATGCTGGTACAGAAAGATATATCTCTAGTGTCTCCGTGTCTTCTTGTAAGAATACCAGTCCTATTGGATTAGGATCCCACCCTTATGACCCCATGAATCCTTCATTACCTCCATGAAGGCCCTGTCTCCACAGACAGTCTTGTTGGAGTTAAGCCTTCAACATATGAATTTTAGGGGAACATAATTCAGACAATGGAATTACGTTTTATACAGCGAATGGATAAAAGGGAATAAAAATGTAAGTTCATAGTGCTACGAAAGTAAATGGAAAGGAAAGATTTCTTTTGATTTGAAGTAGGGATATTTTTAGAGGATTTGTGACTTGAGCTGCATCTTGAAAATGGTGAAAGCATTGACACAAGTCTGGAGGGGAGCTCTCTTTGCAGAGGACATGCTTTACGGAATACCCAGAGGACTGAGAAGGTGGAGGAACCATGTGGGAAGCAGGGACTGGGCCATGGGCACACAGGTCTGCACATGGGAGTGGACTGTACAGGGGAAGATAAAGAAGATTATGGGATCATTCATGGAAACACCTTACTATTCTGAGGGCACTAAGGACACCCTGGTTTTCAGACTGGAAGTGTCATGATCCCATAGAGATTTTGGGAAGATCACTTTAGCAGATGGGATAGTTGCAGTGGGGAAACCGAGGTAATCAATACAGGTGTTATGGTTTGGATGTAAGGTGTCCCCCAGAAGCTCCGTGACACAATGCAAAAAGGTTCAGAAGAGAAATGATTGGGTTGTAAGAGTCTTAGCCCCATCAGTGAATTAATCCCTGATGCAAGTTGCTTCCCTCTGCCATGCTCTTCCGCCACAATGTTCTGCCTCACCTAGAGCCCTGAGGAATGGAGCCGACCTTCTTGGACTAAGACCTCTGAAACCATGAGCCCTCAAATAAACTTTTCTCCTCTATAATTGTGCTGGTCGGATCATTTAATCACAGCAGTGAAAAAGCTGACTAAAACAATAGGTTTCCCTGAATGCTTTTTTACAATGCCAGATAACACTGTCCTCCTGTTGCCCTCCAAGTATGCACATAAACTTGAATGGTCTCCTACCTCTTCTGGACTGGGCATTAGGCTGGAGATCTTTAATTAACAAGGAAGTGGTAGGGAATGGAGATTAATTTGGGAGGAAACACTGGAATTTCCAAACAAAGAGACTTCAAAATACACCAGTCACCTGACAGTGCCCCCATACTCCTACCCCACCCTGGAGCCTCTGCCCCTGGATTCCGAAGTCTCCTCCTGGAGGAGTCTGTGCCCTCCCCCACGTCCCAAGGGGGATCCCTGCTATGGACCAACTGAATGATCCATGGGAGGGTGCCATTCTCTTGGATTAGATGGGAGCAGGAAGAAGGTTGAGAATCTGGACTGAATCCCAGTCTTCTCTTTCACTCACAGCCAGGGAGATCCCCTCCTGTATTTGAAGGCAGAGAATAATTTGTTCCTGGTGAACTGTTGCCCCTCTTCCATTCGGAACAGAGCCTTCTAGGGTTCAAGGAAGAGGAATTGAAGAACTGTTACCACAGGCTAACTCGAGGATATTATTAAGAATGGTACTAATTCTCCTATCTTTTCTTTCAGTAGCTCGTGAAAACAATAGGGAATCTACAAGAATAATTCAGAAAATTGAATCTGCTGCTTGGATGAGCACTCTAACTGTAATCTGTTCAACTCCTGTTTCGGTTGTTCTCCTTTGCCCTCTTTCTCCTTTTCAGTCTTCCTTTCCGGTATCAATCTCTATCACGAATCCCTGCCCGCAGTGAGACGCGACACGTAGGCTGGTCAGAAGCTTTATTCACACGATGGCCATCTCGTTACAGAATCTTCCTTCTTCCTCCTCCCTCCAGGGAAGTAGTGCGGTATATATGTGCAGGAGCAACCAATCAGGGAGCTGTCCACGAGGTTAGCTCGTGGACTGCAAGCTGCACGGAGCCCAGGCACTCAGTGATCACGCACTGAGCATGCAGAAGTCTTGGCCAATGGCGAAGACTTCCGCATTAGCCTGGGGCCCCGGGCACCCTGACAGGCCAGCGTGGCAGGCGAGACATGAGGGGGTGGTCTGGGCCGGCCAGCCTCCTCACGTGGCCTCAGGGCCCGCCCGACAGGGACATCCTGTCTGTGGGCAAACCCACCCACCCTCCGGAAGATCGGGGGGCGGGAGGTGTCCACGTCAGCATGGCTCCAGCGGGTGCTTTCCAAGGCCCCGCTGTGGCTGTGCAGCAGCTGTCTCCTCCAGCCGCTATGCTGCCGCCTCTTCGGGCCAGAGGCACCTCCATGGAAGGGGCCGGATGCGCGCCTTCGCTCTGAGGCGCCAGGGTCGGGCCTGGAGGCACCTCCATCAGAGGGGCCGGGCTTGCACCTCCGCTCTGGGGCTGGGGGTCGCCAGCCGCCCCGATCGCGCCGCCCGCCCTGGCCAGTGGGCACCCCGACAAATCTCTGTGTCTCATCTTCCTCCCCCCCCCATTCTTTTTTTAATTTTTAAATTTTTTATAATTAGTTATACATGACAGTAGAATGCATTTGACACATTGTACACAAATGGAGCACAAATTCTCATTCCTCTGGCTATACGTGGTGCAGAGTCATACTGGTCATAGGGTACATAGGGTAATAATGTTCATCTCATTCCACTGTACTTTCCACTCCCACATCACCTCCCCTTCCCTCACTCTCCTCTGCCCTTTCCAAAGTTATTTCATTCTTCCCTACTCCCCACCCCATTATGGATCAGCATCCACTTATCTGAGAAAACATTTGGCCTTTGGATTTTTGAGTTTGGTTTAATTTGTTTAGCATGATATTCTCCAGCTCCATCCACTTACTGGAAAATGCTACAATTTCATTTTTCTTTAAGGCTGTGTATATATACCACATTTTCTTTATCCATTCATCTGTTGAAGGGCATCTAGGTTGGTTCCATAGTTTAGCTATTGTGAATTGAGCTGTTATAAACATTGATGTGGCTGCATCACTGTAGTATGCTGATTTGAAGTCCTTTGGGTGTGGGCCAAGGAGTGGAATGACTGAGTCAAATGGTGGTTCCATTCCAAATTTTCTGAGGAATCTCCATACTGCTTTCTAGAGTGTTTACACCAATTTTCAGTCTCACCAGCAATGTATAAGTGAACATTTCCCCCCATATCTTCGACAACACTTCCCCACCCCTATTCTTCACATTGACTTCTCTCTACATTTTCATCCAATTTAATAACAAGCACCTGAAGATTAAAATAATATATAACTTTTCTCTCTCTCTATATATATTTTTGATAGTGCTGGGGATTGAACCCAGGGCCTTGTGCATGCTAGGCAAGCACTCTACTAACTGAGCTATACTCTCAACCCAATATTTTTCTTTGATCTAAAAACTATCTTGTGAACAAAATCAGTTTGTTCTAGAACACTGTTGACCTGGATAGAGAGAAATTGTATATGTTTCCTACTCACGAGGAATGGGTGGTTGAGTAAGAAATGAGCTTTTTGTTGCCTCCTTTCACATTTCCAAGGATGGCAGGATGCAAGGGATGGAAGGCTCTAGTCTCTCTCTTCTTTCTTGCTGCATTTCTCTTCCCCTTTCTGTGTGCTTGTGCTGTATATTTCACTGTCTTTTAAAAATTTCCATTTTCCACCTTTTGTCAGTTTATATGGGACTAAAAACATTATTTCAGCTATTTTATACATGATGAGGTTTTACGTTCATTTTGATCACCGTATACCTCATAAGGTTTTATGTTCATTTATGAGTTTTTCCTAAATATGTGGAGAGCACCATACTCAGAGTTTTAGGTAATAATGCTTTTTCATAAAGTTTTGAGACAACCTTGACCTTCAAAGAGCTTTGCACCTAGCAGGATTATCATGTGAGTTTTATAATCAAACAGAGTATTTGTGAAGTAGAAATCTCATAACTTGTATGGTTCCCTTCAAATCACAAGGTTGTTCCCTTGACTACTTTTCTGTCAAAACAGGTAAAAACAAGCCAAAGCAAAACCAAAGGAATCAAAAAACTGGAAGTTCACTTTGGAGGAAAGGTACCCTGTGCTGATGGCTGAATAGAAGCAGCAAATGTCTCTATTGCTGACTTTGGCTATGGTGGGAGGCTTAGAACTGATTCTACCTGTAACTGGCCAAGGTAGTACTTGGCCCCAACTGGTGCCCTCATTTCTTTCTGGAAGCTGCCTGCATATAACTGAACCATAGTCCTTTCTGTCCTGGACATGATACAGCTGCCATGTCTGGGAATATTCCTAAGAATGGATCAGGCCAATTGTTTGATTTGATCCACCCACTTAAGGGCAACTTAGAAGATGGGAGTCTAGGCAGGAGAAACACTAGATGCCGTCACTTGCAGGAGAGATTCCTCAGCTGACTTACAAAGGCATTATTTGTTGAAACAATAGATTTGGGGTGCATTGAGAGGGTTTCTCTATCTCTCTCCATTTTTCTAAAATACAGATGTTGGCTTTTCCTGATAGGGCTATTTCCATTAGGCTGCATTTTATTGAGATCAGTGCTTCTTACCAGCAGGTTAGAGCCATTAGTGCCCCAAATTTTAACTATTGTGACCTCTCATTACCTTCACTGTTTTGCCCCATGGTCACATAAAGCACACAATAATAGAACCATTGCCATTTTAGATTTCATCACAATTTATATTTTCTTTAGCACTCCCCACCCCCGTACACTTTTATTTCTGTGCATGGCCAAACTGCCTCATTTCCAAGAAAATGAAGTTAGACCCAAAGGCTGCAGGCACTGGTTTTGAGAGGGTGTTTAATTCCTGTGCTTCTGCCTCTTTTATCCTGTGTGGGAGAAGCATGCATGCATGGGCGCGCACATACATACACAGTTCTGTTTTTTCCAGACTCTGCTGTTTTCACTATCTTTTCTAAGAGTAGATATGGAAACAAATCTTTGCTTTATTGTTTTTAATACCAAGGGCCATGAGATGTCATAGAGCAAGCATATCTGAGTGTATTTTGGGAGGACATAATCGCCAAAAGGCTGGTTATTATATTGATATTTCCTACTTTTGAGTACTTACACAGCCATACACAAGCTCATGATTTAAACTACTTTTTTCTGAATTGACTGTTTCTTCAAAGGTCACTTAATTGATCAGTGCATACTTGCTGAATGAAGTGACCATTTTTTTTCCACTCTTGACTTCAATTGATTTACCAGTAAAAGCTGTCACATTGATTTGGCAGTATGGACAATACTTTGGCTGCATGTTGAAATTATCTTTGCTTTTATCATAGTTTGCATGATTGTGTCAGGGTCTTGTCTGAACATAGTCCTTCTGAGTGACGTCAGGTTAATGACATCGTGTGCTTTCTTTATGAGAAATGATTTTCCATTTCAGCAGCTTAAGAATTCCAGAGCTTCCTGTTGCTACCACATTTGGGTCAGACTATGGGGAAAGGCTCTGAATTTCTTTTATCATCTACTAGTAAGAACCACTCATCTGGAGACCAAACTGAGCTGCCTCTATTGTAGCAGCAAGCTCGGATCTTTGTCTTTCTCATTTCATGCTACTATTTCATCTCACTCCTGAATTTGAGGTCATTTGCTTGCTTTGTCTTCAGTTTTGCTAACTCTTTAGATTTGATGTGTTTCCGCTCAAGCTTTCATTTAGTTTTCTACCCAATCCTTTTCATCTTATTGAACTTCCTTAACTCTTGGCCTGTTTGAACCTCCTACATCTTTTCCAATCCAAAACAGTGCCTGGGTCTTTAAACTTATTCCACCCAAAATACGAATTCAGTAAAATGTGAGAACTAGTTTAAAACACTGGGAGGGTGGAAGGGGGTTAAGTGTACAAAGGATTTTAGTAGATTTCTGGAAGATGAAAGGTAGGTAGGAAAGATTGTTGGATAAGTGCATGTGGGGAGGCAGAATGGAGCACACACACAGGAAACGTTTGTAAAGGAGATAAGAATCATTTGCAAGGGATGGCTCCCACAAAGGGTGATGGATATGGGGAGCTGAACTCAAGTAACAGAGATCAAGGTGATCAATTAAACTCTGTCTCTTAGATGGTCACATGAATGAGTTTTCTAACCATAATATTTGCCTTTTGTTAAAGCCTAAGAATTTATCTCTAAAGAAACAGATTGGTCTACTGCAAGACTATAGTTCCTGGAAATAGTCCCTTCTTTTGTGTTTTTTGGGGTTCTTTGACCTGCCTATCTCTTGACCACCTATATACCACCATGAAAGCCAGTCAACAGGTTTTGCCAACATGTGGACAGATTTCTATCAGTTTTCTCCTTCAGGGAGGGATAGAGAATCTTAGTTCAAAGATGGAGATAGAAAGGACCTTTCTGGGATTAATGATGGATGATGTGATTTGAAGGTGAGTTTGGAAGAGAAGCTGGATCTGGGAATGCAGAAATGGGTGATAAGAATGAAAGGGCAGACCAGCCATTTGGAGACCATGATAACAACAGACAGGGGCATAGGATCAGGGGTCCAGAGCTTGGAAATATATCAGAATATAAAGAAGAGCAATGGGTTTAAAACTCATCAGTGTAGTGTAAATAAAGGAACTTATATGTTTAAGATTAAAATATCATACTTTATATATTAAATGTAGTTCAGAAGAATATAAATCTAAAATACAATAAATAACATTAGGGTCAGGGCTTGCCTGCTTGTCATCCCCTCTCACCTCTTTTTTTGTGTGTGTGTGGTGCTGGGGATTGAACTCAGGGACTCACACATGCTAGTCAAGTACTTTGCCACTGAGTCACATCTCCAGCACCCCTTCTCACCTCTTTTGCCCCTAAGATGAACTGTGAAATACTGTGGTTCTAAAAAATTCAGTTTGAAATCTACTGAGCAAGAAAGCAAACTACTTGATGAGGAGGAATAAAGGATGGGTTAGGTATCTACTCTGAAGGAACTGAGTGTCCATCTAAAAAGTTTTCATTTTATTCTGAAGACATTTGAAAATGTGGGACATTTAAAAATTTGACTATTTGGAAATAAGTGCTTAATATATGTATATTGAGGTGTGTGCATATAAATATATGTGTGTGTGCTAAAAATATATAGTTTTGCACATTTATTGATAGATACATAATGTTTGAAGAAGAGATACATCAGAGCAGTGATGCTGGTGGTGCATGGTTCAAGCTAGGGTCAAGTTAGGTTCCAGGCAAGAGGGCTGAGCCAGGAGGGCAGAAGCAGGAAAGCAATATACATTGTGCTTTTGAAGCAGAATGATTGGACTTTGATGGAGTGTGTGGTGAGTGGAAGTGGGGGTAGAAGTGGAAGTCAAAAGACACCTTCCAGGTTCTGAATCCACAACAATGTTGCCATTAGCAGAGATAGAAAATGCAATCTCCAAGCAGCAGCAGCACTTTTGGGAAAGCATATACTTAGCTTAGGAACTGAAGGTGTTGATTCCAGAGTCCAAACTAGTTAGGGACCACAGGAAGGCTAAAACAAACAAATGAACTAAAAACGTTGTTCGACAGAGATACAGCTGAAAGAGGAGCTAATAAAAAAAGAACAGAAATTCACTTTACCTTGCTGAAAGAAAGAACATCCTCTGGTTCAATAAAATGATCCAGTGGCAAAGACCTCTATAAACTTTCTTCCAAGTCCCAATTTCAACCCGTGTGGCTCCCTCCAGGTATTACTCCTTCCCAAGAACTCCACCTGCATGACACTTGGTGCCCTCACCAGATCGACTCAGGAGTGCCACTTCCCTTACTATGTGGGTGGAAAAGAGAGCTACTGCCCAGGCAGGATTGTCTTAGAGGGGAGTCTGTCCAATTGCATAAGGGAGTGGCCACCACCTTTTCTCTGGATTGAGGGCCCAGGGTGCGATCCAATAGGCATGCTTCTTCCCTGACTACCCACAGACCTGCTTCTCAGAAATGGTCCATTGAATTGTATGGCCTGCCAACTTTCTGAAAACTGTCTTAAAAAACCTGGACGTGAAGGTTCAAATTCACAAACAAAAACCTCCTTGCTCCCACAGCAAGTGATCATCATTAGTCAAGCTACTCAGGAAACTGAAATCTCCACTCTTGCTTGCAGGTGCCTTGGCCAGACTCCCACTGGTCTCACAGTTCCTTGTATGCGCCTGGCTGCCCTGGTGAAGGGGATGATCAGAGTGGAGCAGGGAGGAGATGCTCTCACAGCTCCTGAGATGCTGTGCCTTCTCCCCTGATCCTGGTGTGTAGGCTGTGCTGGCAGAGGCAAGCCTCCAGCTTTGTTCCTGACAAGGGGTGCAGAAAGCAGGCACACCTGGCCTTTTTGTTTCTTCTCTTCTGCTGATTGACATGAATGGGCTGCATTTCATTTGCAAAGGGCTTTGGGATTAAGGATCCCATATAAATGGAAATAATCATCATTGAAAGGAAAACAAGCAAGTATGCTTGAGACAATGAGAGAAGGTTCACTATAAGCTTTCAGCATTATTTCACATGCACATTTTCCACTGAGTGTGTATAAACCATGACAGGTATAGGCATCCCAGAAGATTGCTTCCTTATTGGCCCTGCCTTGGATCTATACTCATAATCCTTCAATCTTGGATTATTTCCCTAATTCCCTAACAGGCAACTCCACTGTCATTCTCTTTAAAATACACTGCAGGTTACCACCACATGCCCAGATAAAGGCTAACGTGAAAAGGATAGTACCAAGGTTGGCAAGAACATGGAGGAGCCAGAGTGTATAGATTGCCAGCGAGAGTGTGAATAGCAATAAGTCTTGGAGAAATGTTTACCTACAGACAGTGGGCTGCATTAGATTTGTGATGTTTTGATTTTATGATGGTGAGAAAGCAATACACATCAATGGAAACTATATTTCAAATTTTGAATTTTCATCAGATGAGTGATGCACAGTGCCATATTCTCTTTATGTTGGGCAGGTCCAGCCAGCCACAAGAACACCAAGGAAAACAAGTGATATTGAACAGTGTGCTATTACTATGCTATGAGGTTCAGTAGACTAGGTGTATCAAATGGATTTGCAAAATGTGATATTTCCTACTTCCATTGGGATCATTTGGATGTAATCCCATCATATGTAAAGGGCCATCTCTGTACTGAAGTTGAACACCAGAATACTCTTTGATCCAGCAAATTATAGGTACTCAACAGAGATGAATATGCCTGCTCATCAAAATACTTGCCTAAGATGTCCACAGCATCATTATTTGTCAATAGTTCAAATGTGGAAATAATTCACATAACCATCTTTATTAATCCACTTTGTTGTTGTTGTTGTTGTTTCTTAGCAAAATGTCTGGGTAGCTTCATATACAGATAAGGTTGATTTAGTTTACAGCTTTGCAGGTTCAAAGGCATGATGCTGACAGTGGCTTGGCTCTTGTGAGGACCCCATGGTAAATGGCACCACCATGCCAGGCACTCATGAAAAAGGGAGGAGTCACATTGCCAGACAGGAGGCAGGGCAAGGGGATACTAACCGAAAGACTTCTATGAGATAGTCAGAGCAGCATTATTTGTTAATGGCTCAAATCTGGAAATAATCTTCTGGCCCATTTCAATATTTGAATTAATAAATTGTGATGTTCATCCAACAGGATACTATACAACAATAGGAATTAGTACAGTCAACTCCACACCACAATATGGATGAATTTTACAAAACTAATATTGAGAAAATGCCCAAAATAGTCATATTTTTCTATTCCTTTGACAACACCAGAAGTCAAGGTTACATTTGTCGGGGTGGGATGTTTGAGGGAGCTTGAGGGAGTCATCTGGGGAGTTGGCAATGTCCTGTTTCTTGCCCTATGTCTTGGTTACTTGGGTATTGTTCACTTTACAAAGTTCAACAAGTTGAACACTTATTCTGATCTATATTATTCTTCAGTGAAATTTATAAACTGAAATCTCAAAACCCCTGCAATTCTGATCATGTCACTTTCCATAGCTTTCAAGTTTAAGATCAAGGTCCTTAACTTCAGACACAGATTTATAATCCGTCCCTATGTATTTTTCTGGCCCTGTCTTCTATCCATACTTAGTAAATTCCCTGTGCTCCAGCTACACTGGATTTTATTAAACTATGAATTCAGTCTTCTGAGTACTTCTACGTCTTCAACACTTTGGTGATGTCACTTCTTTTGCCTGGATTACTCTTTCACAACTGCTAACTTAATCAACAGGTCAGATGAAACGTCATCCATTTTGTGAAACCTTCCCTGGCTTACCTGACCAGGTGTATGTGCTTCCTCTGTGTTCATATTGCTATTAAAACACATCTTACCTAGTTCAGAGTACATGTTCTTATGTACTTGTTAAATTAATGATTTCTTTGTGAGCTGGGAGACCTGAAATAATGGGATGCATATTTCAAAGACTCTCCTGACTTGGATAGATGCAGAGACTGTCACCAAGAATTATGGGCTTTACTGTTTCTTATTCTGTTCACTTATTGCTGCTGCCCCCACCCCTGGCAAAGGAAGCATATGTCTGTGGGCTTCAAAGCTTTTTATGTAGTCACATTATTTACTAGTGCTATCTCTTGATGGTTCTGGAAACAACTGCAGACTAAAGATAATTTTATTTTGCTCTTATCTTGGTGGGGAGGGAGGAGAAATAAGAACTATAGTTATATTTGTTTATTTCAAGTTAAATAATGTTGTAATCTACAAAGCATACACGAGAACAAAATAGGGTCAGATTCTGTCATATTCTTAGAACTCTCTATGCTTCTTGGTCCACATTTCATTCTTCCGGCTACATCTCAACACAAGTTTCTAGATGTCATGATTTTATTTTGGTAGAATTTAGGTCTCTGCATATTAAATCGATCATAGAGTCTGACTCAGAAATAATCTTCCAATGTTATAGCCCATTATCAGATTAGGAATAAGTGCATATTAAGAGATTAATATTGCTTGTGAGGATTCATCCTTTTATCAAAATATGCTTATATATATAAGCAGAGGAGAAAAGAAGTAGACTGTGTTTGTTTATGAGTCCCTAGGGTTGTAACAGAGAATAGGAAACAAGTGAATAAAAACTTATACTACTCTAACTGGACACATTTTAGATGTTTTTCTCTCTTTATTTTATATCCACCAATCCAAAGCCTCACAATTTCTCTAGCTTCTGCAATTATAGCCACCCAATTCTGAGTCTACCCTGGAGATACAAATGAGCTAAAAAGAGACTCTGTAATCAACTCTTATAATTATGCAGTCAGATGGAAAATACTGATAATTGAGTCTTATTCTTAGTCATGGGCTTTGCATATTCGGAGGTGGGCTGCACCATAGAGCCTTGCAAATGCAAGTGACCCTCCTGAGCAATATCTTCAATCTGGATCTTCACAAGAAGTCTTAAAATATTAAAATAAAAAAACAATGCATTAGGGTCTGTCTAGAATTTTTTTGTGTTATTCAGACTTAAGATATCCTTAGTTCATTGCCATGGGGTTAAGACCTTTGCATAACCTGAAGCATAGTGTGGTGAAACTGCTTCCCTAAGCAGCAACACAGGAGGAAGGAGCCAGTTCACATCTGGATGGCATCAGAGCAGATGCCTGGACTCAAACCCAGGTGGTTGGCTGCTAGCCGTGACTGCTCCCATTGACCCACTCTTGCTCTTTCCACTGGATTCTTTTGCCTTACAAAGCACAAAGGTGTTAGATGAAATGCACTGTCTTTGGATTCAGAGCATTGAAAGATGATGGAAGCCTGAGTCTCCCGTGTACAAATGCAAAGTAAACATCTCCCCAGTCCCCTCCTGCAGCCGTGGGTGCTACGATGCTGGCTGCTATGATGACATGATAGTCCCTCCCTAGAGTGATACCAAGGCTCAACACACTCCCCAAAGACCTCCAGAACTAACCATGCTAATTGCTACAACCTAGTAGCATTTTACACAAGTAACTCCTGAGAAGTCCTCTCCCCTGTCCCAATTATTGTTCACCTCTTGTACGGGAAGTAGATTGGGGAAGTGCAGAAAGTTGGAGTTCGAGTCTTGTGAGCCCTGAGCTCCAGTCTCATCTCTGCCATTTGTGTAGCAGCTTGCATCTCTGAATCTCAGGCATCTCTTGAATGATACTCTTCTCGTTGGTTATTTTAGAATTTAGTGACAGTTCATGTAGGTGTCTGCTCCATAGTAATAAACTCAAAACTCACTGAAAAGTTGTGGCCGTCAGGCTTAAGAATATCAAATCACATGCAATTTAAGTGCCTTCTCATTAGTAATTCAGAATTTGTTGAAGCAACTAAACTAGTCTCTCAGCTTCCCCCATTTCACTGCATCATAATGCTTTGTAATTCCAGTTTGACATTTTTGTCAAATGCATGTTATGTGTCAGATCTTTCTCTACTTAGAAAAACCTGGTTTTTCTACTTTTTATTCTATGATGATGGCTATTAAAATATATGGGGACTACAGAAGAGAGACTGAGCCAGTTTTTTCTTGTTACATTTTGGTTACTGAGCTAGCAGATACTGAGCTAGCAGATTATTGACTGGGTTAGAGGTGTTGGTGATCCCATGAAGCTTCATCATCTGAAAGAAGCACAATTCACAAAAGCATCATCCTTACATTTAAAGGGCCCTGTATCCATTTTGGCCTGTTGTCAGGGCTCTGAGTTCATGTTTTGGCTCTGTTCCTGGCTCACAGTATGACCCTGGACAATTAAACTTAGCTTTGAAGTTGAGGGGAGGTGGTGGATATGGGGGATCAACTAATTACCATAGCTAATGCTAGGCAAGGGCTCTACCATTGAGCTACACCCCCAGTTCTCTATAGCAAAATTTTAACATTAAAGTGTCCTTAGCTTTTAAAACATTTGTCTTACATTTTATAACATTTAAGGTAATACAGTGAGCTGATACAATTGATCATAACTGTTTAAATTGCAATTGGTGTTTTAGCCTTGCAATCAATATCTAATTATGTATTATATTATGGAAATAATTACAAGGGCTTTAATCCTACCTTTAAACTATATGACCAATGTGCCAATCCAACTGTTTTTACCTAACTTTTTTTTTTGGTCTCGAACATTATAATGGGCTTCAAAAAGTACTGAGATTTTTGGTTTAGAGCATTGCTGGGTGATGAGATGAATAATGAATATTCATATACTACCTTTTTTCCCCTATGCAGATTTATTTCTGACTGCATATAACATAATATATTTATAATCAATCTTATATTTTGATTAATTTATCCCTTAATGACTTTCTTAAAATTTTCCTTAACAGCATAATCATTTAACATTTTGGAAGACAAGATTTAATAAGGATGACCCACTGAGAGAGAGCTTCCTATGCAACAGGGACACTTTTTAGCACGTTACAAATTTAGTTAACTTATTTCTCATAAACATTATAGTATTTGGTAGCATAATCCTCGGATGAGGAAACTGAGGCACAGGAAGGCCGGCTAACTTGCCCAAGAATATTCAGCTAAGTGATAAAGCAGGATGATTTGGAGGAATGGTCAGCAAATGTTCTTTTAGAAGGTAGATCATAAATATTTTTGTTTTTGAGGACTTCATTTGCAGTTGCTCAGTTCTCTGGTTGTAATGCCAAAGGCAATATGTAAATGAATGGCTGTGGCTGTATTCCAATACATTATTTGTGGACACTGAAATTTGAATTTTATGCAATTTTAACTTGTCACACAAATATCATTTTCATTTGCCTTTTTAAACCATTAACAAAATGTGATAACCTTCTTAGCCTTTGTGGACTACATGAAAACCAGAAGTGGGTCACAGGCCATAGATACCCACTGCTGCTCTAGAAATGGCATCTGAGCCACTGTGGTCCTACTGACACACACATTGAAACCTGGTAAGTTAAGGGCCCTTCAGTACTAATGGAGCTATCTCGTAAAGACAATTCCTTTTTCTTTGATTTAAGACCAAGTTAATTACGTGCTCAGAAGATATTGTTTATTAGACCTATTTTCTTTTGGTTTGGAAGGTAAAGGTTGATCAATGGGATTCTTAAAGTTCTCCTGAGTGTTCATATTTGTTTACCCTGAATTGTGGGTACTGCCTTCTTCAGGCTGAATCTATACAGTTGAAGGGGAGGCATGTTGTCGTTACTGGATTGGCTTTGCTAAAATTCAAATTTAATGGAATAAATCAGAGTGAAAAAAAAAGCACAGCCTTGGGTTCTGATCTATTCTATCTCACTGTCTCCATTTATTAATCCATGCGATTCATCATCAAAACAGTTCTATGTGAACAGAACTTATATAGCACCAGCATCAAGCATGACTTCTTTATTATGGAAAATAAATTTCCATTAAGCCAGGGCAGCATGATCAAATTTTAAAATAACATTGGCATTGTGGCTACATCATTTTAATTGCCCTTTCCACCAGACTGGTTTATTTGCATGGCAACCACCTCATTCGTTACACCTACCACCTGTCCAGAAGGCTCTCAGCACACCATCTCCAAGGCAGTTCCAAACAATAAAACTGGCTATATTTCTAGACGTGTCAAGTTGACACAGTATGACCTTGCACCAATGGCTTTCTCTTGTCTGCAACTGAGTCATGGGAGTCTATTTTAGAGGGGGCAAGCCAGAGCATGGAAGGCTTGAGGAGCAAGAGGGGAAATCAAAATGGTTTTAGAGACAAGCTTCTTGGTACAGTGTCTTCATACCAGATGATGTCAGAAGGCCTTTGACTAAGCATATTGGGGAAACTGGACAGATTACCTTGAGAAAATCGAGGAATATAGGAGCTTTTCAAACCAGAAGGCTTTCAAATGCATGGTGATAAGGTAGCCAGGCAATTTGGACAGAGCTTTGCAATAACCAGGCATCATGGTTGCAAATTCTAGATTCATTTTTTTTTCCAGTCCTTAACTGTTGTCAGCTGCTTTTCCACATATGGTCGCTTTGAGTTTTTATAGTCTAACTCAGTTGGGCTGATTTCCTTCTTCACAGCCTGGGGAAGCAAGGTCCAGGTGGGGTTCAGTGACCACTTCAAGTGGCTGGGAGTGAAAGTCAACAGGGCGACTGGAGTGCTGCTCCAAAATCTGGGTCATTACTCTTCCTGCTGTGGTACGCTGTGTTCATCATCGAGGAATGTGAAATATTGTCAAAGCAACCAGCCATTTATACAGAGAAAAGGAATGAAACACGAATTTGAGAAAACATCAGCAAAAATCAAAACAACAATCTAGGGAGGGCCTTGATTTAGGAGACACAATACATTACTAGGAGTGTAACTGTGGCTTGTCAGTTAAATTCTCGTCTTACTTTCCTCTTCTGTAAAATGGGAATACTATGCCACACAAAGTTACTGGACAAAATAATGATAAATCATCAGCTGAAGCATCTGATATGGCACCTAGCCCAGAAGTGCTGTTAGTTCCTTTCCCTCTCTCTGAAATTGGTCATTTTTTAAAGCCAGGTATGCATGGGTGAAGTATCAGAGGTATTTGCAATAATCTATGCAATCTCTAGGGAAGTTTCTGAAGTTTGAAAGAGTTTTGTCCATGCCACTCTAATGTTTACCTTCCCTTATTTTTAATACCTCCTTTTACCCTCAGTAAATTGAAATTTATAATCTAACCAAAACCAAAACCAAAACAAAACAAAAAAACCAAAAAACAAAAACAGAATTATTTAGGAGTGGGGACCACTAAAAGGTAAATGAAAAGTATTTGAAAGCTAAATATTTTTTATTGTGGTAAAATACATGCAACATAAAATTCATTACATTAATGAATTAATTCATTACATTAATTTTATTTATGGTTTTAATTATACAATTTAGTGACATTAAGTAACTCACTTTATAGTGCAGCCATTACCACCATTCACTTCTGTTTCACCACTGAAAACAGAAACTCTATGCATTAAACAATTCCCTAGCCCCTGGTAACCACTATTCTACTTTTTGTCTATAAATCTGACTTCTTCCAGGGACCTCATATGATTGTTTTGTATTATTAACTGCTCACCCTCATGTGTTGTTCCTTTAAATTAAAGTATCTGGAAATCTAAATTCAATTTTGCTGCAATATTATGTAAGCTCAATATGATGTTATTTGGTTAACTTTCATCGCCAAGGAAATCACATTTAAATTTATGACTTTATTTAATCAAAAACTAATCTTCACTAAAAGTATAACACTAAAAGTATGACACTAAAAGTATAAAGAATTTAAAAAGCAATTAAAAATGTTTTAGCAGCAAACATTGCTAATTATAACTATCTTAGTTATAACTATAATGTTTGCAATATAAACATTGTAATGATAACTAACACTGAACATACACACACACAGGTTGGGTGGGCATGTAAAAGGAAAAAGTACAGCTACATTAAATATCCAAAGTCAAATAATACTAGATCCAACTCTCATGTCATCAAATTGCTTCCATTTGTACTTATAAAAACTAGATCATAAAATTTACATTAATGAACAGAATTACATTGCCATTTTATGCTTGAATATTTTCTTTACATTTTATCATAAACAGAAGGCCTTTTAAATATACTTGTTTATTCGGCATGCAACATTTCTAGTGGCCTTCTGATCTTCCTTAAGATTGCTCTCAAAATCAAACCAGTAATAACTACTAAATGTTTGAAATGACCAATAAATTCCACTTCAGACCCTCAGTTACTTGCCCTTCAAAGTCAACTAACACTGACTTGACATACATTATTTCATTTATTTAGCAACATTTGGGAGGGATTATCATTTCCACTTTACAGTTGAGGACAAGAAGACCTGGAGATGCTGAGTGACTTACCTGTGTTACACATGTCTGGTCTGAACCCAAACCCAAGTGAAGCAGCTTGAAGTACTGGGTCTTACTTTGAAAGGCCACAGTGTTGCTGATCCTCATGGCATCAGCTCTCTGTAGCTACCCTCTTCCTCCTTTCCATCATCACCTTCTCTCACTTGGTACTCTAGTGGTTTAAGCATGAATCTATTGTATTCTACCAGACTGATCTCCCTGAAGTCTCTAGTATTATTAGTCACCTTAGTACCTTCCCTAGGACCTCATGTGTCACTTAATAATTTTTTTTTCTGAATTGAGACAAGTGTTGTTGAAGTTGCAGAGTATATCATGTGAAGTTATCTTCTTGGTGCCAAATTATTAGGAAAAAAGTGAAAATTTTAGTCAATTAACCACATGCCCCTATTTGGAAGCAGATATGTGACTGCCTCTTTCATTTCTGAACAGCAAGATTAACCATGTGTAGCATATCATTACCATCAGTACAGTTCTTGTGGCTGTGTAGACTAAGTTGTTTTCATGACTATTTGAGTCAGTTTATTGTAGGATTTCAGGTAGACTACATCAACTTGGGGTAAATTGGGGGTAGATTCAGTTTTGTTGTTGATCCCCCTCTACAGACTCTATTTAGCTGTAATAACTGTCAAGTTTTGATTTTTATAATTTAATAGAGATAGCCTATGAAAACAGGGTATGAGTATTGGATCCAAATGCAAGCTCATTATGATTTTAAATCCTGGATATTTTAAGATACTTAGCTTTAAAAACTTTTATGTCTAGAACTTTTTTCAATTATGTAATGTAAATTTAAAATGTATTATTTTTGAAATAGTGTATTTATGATTTGAAATATATTATTTATATAAATATATACTTATTTGGATATGGCACACAATTGAAGTTTTAGATTTATCTTTCCTGTACAATGTAAAATAAATTGAAAATATCAGCATAATGTATTGCATAGATGGCCCATCTGCCCAGTATGTCTCTTTTGGCATTTCAAGAACAGAAAATTCACTGGGGATCAATTGAAAATCTGTAAGTCTGTGTCTGCTATATATTATTTGAGCCTATATATTCATTTAATTAAAATTTCATAAAACCTAAGATTATACTCTCTCCCTAGACTATGTAAAACATGCTCTCTGTTGAGTTCACTGGCACTGTAATTGTATCTCCTTTGCCAATAACAATGCTTTATATTCTTTGTGTTTTAGACAAGCTTTAATATGAACCCTCTTCCCAGATATTTTACAGCACTATGTAACACAATTAACAAGCTAATTTTATAAGTAGTCTTAGAGAGAAAGAGAAGGTGAGAACTATTAGCCATGAGGGAAAGAGATATTTCTGGGTGAGATCAGAAGGAAGACCAGGAGTCAATGTAATGTCTGTTGCTTCAATATCTACAGATGTCAGCTCCAGCTCCAATTAGTGTTGACCTGGTAGAAGTACAACCTTCTAAAGGCTTAAATGGCCTTTGGAGAAGAGAAAGTTGTTAGCAATTCTCCAATCAGCATAAGTGGAATTCTAACAGACTGAAACTAATTGGGGCTGAGGAACTAAGGACGTCTCGGCTTCTTAGACTGAAACTGGGCAGCAATGAGGAAGCTGCATGTTTTGGATTTTTGTATATTATCCGCCAGGATGAATGCCTCCAATGCCCATTCCTATTAAAGAGTCCTGGGCATGGTATGCTGGACACTAGAGGACTGTGGATAGGGAGGAGCTGTTGTGTGGGTATGACTTCTTTTTTGACTTCGAAAAATATGCATACTCTCCAAGAGTTTCCTGCTGCATGTTGCTCTTGGTCTCATTTACTCTTATCCTCTTCCCTTCTTCCTGTCTCAGTCAAATTTTTATTTCGTAAAGTTCCCTAAAGTCTGAAATAATGATCATTCAGTAGGGAATTGCACTTAACATGGCAAAAGTCAGGTTAGGGTAGAGAAGAAAAAGTGAACCATTTTTTGTTTTATTTTGTTGTCCAACCCTGGGCCATGAAAGCATCTTACAGAGGTTTTGAACACTGTGCTTCTCAAGTAGAACTTCTGTAATAATAATAATAATAGAGATGGAGCACACACATCTGAAAGGAATAAGTCATAGTGGAGTAATGTCCACCCATCAGTCTTGGGGCGATCTCAAGGAGATGTAGTGGGTGCTGCAGACTGTTAGTCAGTCTTTTGCTAAAAAAAAGTGAAAAAAACAAAGCAAAACATGATAAATACTATTTAAATGATAGAAACATTTATTTTGACTCACGGTTTCAGAGATCTCAGTTCATGGTTCATGGCTCAGCTCCATTGCTTTGGGTCTGAGGTGAGGCAGAACACCATGGTGGAAGGGTATGGCAGAAGAAAGCTGCTCACCACATGGCAGGAGGGAAGTAGAGAGAAGGAAGGTGTTGGGGACATGATATATCATGAAGGTATGTCATGAACATGTCCCTAGGGACCTAATTCTTCCAACTAGGCCCTAGCTCCTAAAGTTTTTAACACCTCCCTATAGGCATTATTATACCATCAAATTATTATTCCATTAATGGTTTAATCCACTAATGATCCAATCACTTCCAAAAAGCCCACCTTGAACATTGCTGCATTAGGGAACAAGCCTTCAATACATAAGGCTTTGTGGGACATTCCAGTTCCAAATCATAGCACAGGCGTGATCTCATGTTTCTCTGAACTTGGAACCAATGTGCTTAAGCCTCCTGCTATGTAGGCTAGTGGTAGGTTGCTTTGACTTTGGTGTTTGTGACCTGGGTTTCATTTACAGCTTCTCCTGTCACTAGTGTCCTATCAGAAGATACTATTATCATCCGTATTTTTCAGTATTGGCTTTACCACACTTGATTTCATGTGAGACCCAACACTACTGAAGTTTTAGCACACAATTTATTTATCTTACATATCTTTACCTCCCAGATCCAATTTTGTGAAAACCAGCTCCTTGAGTGGAGATTGAAGGGGTTTCAGATCACATAACTCTTCCCTCCACTTGGGAACACCCATCCTTCCAAGAGCAGCATAGTGGAATTATCAAGCATATTCTTCTTTTTCCCTAGTTGGATAGAACAATACTCAGCTAGGCCCATTGACCTGTCTCCCTGGTTTAGCACACAGGGCAGAAATCATAAGACCTCCTAATTGTGGAGTCCCCATGATAACAACTCATCCCCATTGTGTTTCTCTCAGGAGATCTTTTGGTACTTTGGTTTTTGATTCAGTGCTTGCCCTATGTTATACCATTAGATTTCTTTTTTAAAAAATGCCAGCTCCATTCTTGTTGTTTATTTAAAGTGAAATAACTTCAAGTGAAATAGGGTTAGCCGTAAGAGCCCTGGATTCTCCAGTCATACTCATTAGGTACTTGTTTAGTTTCAGCAAGTGAAGCCCTGCCATTTATGTGTGTCCTCTTCTCCTGCAGTGTTCACATTGTGCCTGAGCAAGGTAATCAGGGACAAACTGTTTTTCACTAATCAATTCTTTTTGGGGAATGGACAAAATAGTGCAGATCAAGTTCATGGGAAATGCATTAAATGGGCCAAGAGAGAGAAAAAAAATACAACTGAGAGAAAATGAAGTTCAAGATAGAGAATAAAAGATGGGAAATAGATATTTAGATGCACAGGTCTTCCATAAAATAGCTTCTCTAGTATACTCATCACTGATATGTATGTCCTTTTCGGTGACTAATGCCATGCTGTGTGACACTTACAATCTAATGCAATTTGACTGGCCTAATCCATCAGAAATGACATGTCAAAAATGGGTCTGTCAGTTTGAGTAATTGAAAAAGAAGCAGCCCTTTGAAATTTCATTCTTAAATGAACTTTGAGAATGTTAATAAAGTTGATTACCAACATTAGAAGAAAATTTTTTTGTTAAAAAATGGCTCTTTTCTGTTTGCATATAGAACCTGGTGCTCAGCAAACCAAACATTTGGAATCACTGATGTATTCTAGGAAGACTGGCTGCTTCTCTGCTCAGTCCCAGTGATTTGCATGCTGGGGATTACAGTCTTCCAAGAAGTTCTATGAATTCATATATTTAAATTTCTATATTCAATATAACCATCCAGCTGTTTTCCTCCTCCAGCAACTCTTCTTCTGGAGAAGACAATTGCCAGACAAAGAGAAAGCATGAAGCAGTCCTCTCTGAACAATCTCCTTCTTTGAAGTCCACTGTACAATACCTATGAGAGCCATAGCCCTTTCTCAGTGACCCTTCTCACTTTCTGATAAAATGTCATTAACTGTTGCCTGTGATCTGTTTGAGCAGCAAAGTCAACATGGGTGTACCGGTCCTTTGCTTCCTCAAGCCCAGCTTAGCTGGGGTCTGTCTAAATGAAACTCTGTACAACTCTTAGACTATTCCAGAACAGGGAGGACAGTGCATGGAAGTATAAAGAAGCTTACTTTGGTCTTGGCTGCATGACTACTATGAAAGGAAACCATGGGAACTCTGAACACATGCACACATATTGTGCCATAGTATTTTCTTGGCAAAGTTGTGTGAGTCCACCCTAACTAGCTGGCCCTCCACCTCAGTATTTTTTTCATTAGGTTTCCAGGTTCCAACCATAACCACAAATCTGTCCTCATAGCCTCAACCCACTTGGCTGAGACCTGGCTTTCTGACTTATCTTTCTCTTCAGGGATTAACTTTTTACACCCTAGTCACCAGATAGGGAGCAGGACCAGTCCAGTACTCCCAACTGGGAGTAGCTTAGTCTACTCAAAGTCTTTGCACCCTTCTGTTGCCTGATTTCAAGACTCACACACTATTTTTACCTCTGGGGTTTTGTTCCACCCATGTAACTGAATGTTATAATGCTGACAGTATGCCACCCAGAGGAACCAAAAGCAGCTGCTGACCTTCACAGAGTGGTTCCAGAGAGCTTTAACTCTGACATCACTGGTGTGCAACCCCCCACCTCATGCCTCCTGAACAACATTTTCCAGGAGCACAGTTGTTTTAACAATTCCAGGGTACCTTGCTCTTAGTCACATCCCCACCCTGAGTGACTTTGAATTGCTGTGAACCTGATTTTGCAGAGAGAATCATGTGCTTCAGAAGGAAAGAGTTTGCCAGAAAGTGGTTCAGAAGTAACTGTGGGGGGGAATTCCAAATGGTAATCAAGAAGGTGAATTACAAACAGAAAAACACAACTTATAAATAAGTTAAGTGTTATAAAATCCAAGTGCTATAAAATGAAACTCTTGGAAATTACGCAACTATATGCTGTGCATTGGCATTGGAACACAGGCTTTCTGATTCCAAATTCCTCAATTCTGCTGCACTAGTTTGCTTTTGTGAGGCAAAGATGTAAACTTCAGTGTCCTATGAGATTCCTCTGTCCTTCACACATGCCCCATATCCAGAACTGCCCTGCCACCAGTCTCTATCTGTCTCAAAGAAACCATCACCTTTTAAAATGAGAATAGACCTCAGCTCTTGCATAGTTAGCACCCCACATTTTACTGATGAAAAAAGACACTGAAAGGTGAAGGAACTTTCTCAAGAAAATAAGCTGATTAGTGGCAGAATCAGGACTGAAAACTGTTTCTTGATTCCAGGTTCAGAACCTTTCCTATTGGTACCCACATTTCTCTGCCCATTTTAACAATCCTCTGGGAACATTTGTCACATAAATTAACATGATAAACAAACTAAGGAGAGAATTGCCCATGATTTCTGCTAGACAGACAGTTCCAGGATTATTTGCATTTGAGATAAGTCATGGGAAAGACTTAGGGAAGCTTATGCACAGTACTTTATCTTCTTTCCTTCCTTTATTCCCCTAGAACAATACTTAATGATTTCAAAAAGCAAAAACCCATGAGGACAAATAAAACAGAAGAAATAATAGTGGACGTTAGATCTTATTAGTGTTTAGATGATGGAAAGCAGACAGCTGAAAGATGGTAAAATCCAAAGTACTTTCAGGGTGAGATGCCAGTGACAAGCACACTTATTCATCTTGAAAAATGTTGGGATGATTCAGGAGTGGAGGCACCAGGGACCGTGCAGAGTCAAAAGTGTGGTGACTGTATCCTGCACATTTGATTGATAGGCGTTAAAGGGATAGTCAGACCCTGCAGGTCCTCACATCAAACCCACAGCCAGGTGAATGTCCCTCCCTACTTCCAACAAGAGATGGTAGGCTTATCTTTTGTAGAAATTTGACCGAAGACCTGAATTCAGGGGAATTAAAGTCTGCATATCAAAAAGTGATATCCCAAGCCCACTTCCTCTGACAGGCTTCCAGGGTATCTGGGGAAAAAGTTTTCACCTCACCAATTCTTTCAGGCAGAGACAGACTGTTTTCTGGAAAGATAAGACTGTTTCAAAGCAAAAACCTCCAGATACTGATATTTTGGGGGCCCTAAGGAAGAGTCATCTTTCCAATGGCTCTCACAGTGTCATCTTTGCATCCAGGGCTTCTAGTCAGTATTTAAATGCTTCGTTTTTAATTAGGAACTGCCAGCCAAGGGTGAGCAGTCGATATCGAAAATATGTAACAGGGAAGACAGGAAAAGAAGAAAACAACAAATAGGGGGGGGAAATTAACTTGCAAAAGATATATGGGAGACTAAGTGCACAAATCTCTACTTATGAAATCTCCAACAAATAAATATGAAAACATAAATCTTTGTCCTCTGGAGCTCAGCCTGGAGGAAGAGTCAAGTAAATAATATGGATTAGTAATTTATAGACTGCCCATAAAAATAACCTACAAGTGAAAGAATAATCAACTCCAATAGTATTTGGGAAATGTTATTTAAGACAATAAAAATGCTTCTTAAGAGATGAATTTAAAAAAAATTATTAAGGTTGATAATCTCCAATGTTGATATGATGTGTGAAGTTGAGATTTCCCACTCAATGTCTGTCAAGTGTAGGTAGATAAACCATTTGGGGAGACAATACAGTACTATATAAGTACATTTCAAATTATGCATACTGATTGTCTCAACAGTTTCACTTCTAGAAATCATCCATCAGAGTTACATGTGTATGTACACAAGGATATAAATACAGGGGTGCTTATGGATGGCTTCTTGTTTTAGAGAAAAATTGGAAACACCCTAAATATTCATTATTGAGGAAATCATGGAACTGATTAGTTAGTGTAACATTTTTATAGTTATTGAGTGATATGTGCAATTCATGGATGAATGTCCTTGTTATGTTTTTAATGAAAAATTGTTGAAAAGTTGCACACATAGTTTAACAACATTGAGTCAAAAACAAATAACACTACTTATAAGTCTGTTTTAATACACACACACACACACACACACACACACACACTGCATGCAGACGGAAAAATCACTGGAGAATTAAACAGATTACTATTAGTGGGAATGGAACAGTGACCATGGGAAATATATTTTCTTCTCATTTTATCCTCAAGTATTTTTGAACTTATTTTAAAAATAAGCTTGTATTGCTTACTTACCTGTTACTCTTCCAAGCTCAATCCATATGCACAACTATCAAATAGTGTTGGGGTAGACATCAGTGGCTAGCTCAAAGTAGTGAGCAATAGTTATTGTTTGATCAAAAAGCCTCTAAAAAATTATCACTGTTTGTAAATAATTTCAACCTCTGCTAAAAAGCTATTGTTTTTAAAAATTTCCACTTTGCAATTCTCTTATAAGAATGCTGGCTTAATCTGAATTCTTTATGGCCTGTATAAGAACCCTGATTTTATTTGGTCTGATACACCTATTTGTGCAAGTGGCATCATTAAAACCAAAAGAGCAAGATCAGTGCAACAGGGAATGAAGCTTCAGTTACTATGAAACCAGTAACAGGTCAAGGAGATCCTTGGTTTCCACAACTGCACAAAGGCGTGCATAGTCATGGAGGTTCAGATGTATGTATTCAAATGATGAATGGCAGGTTCTGGACAGCACGTGGTTGGGATCTGAGCCCAGCACTGGGACAGCAATCAAACGGTGCCCTCAGTAGTTGCTGATGCCACCATTGGCAGCAAGCGACTCCAAAAGGAGCCGTCCACAGCCCATCATTTCCCTTTTCAGCCCGGTCTGTGCTGCAGCACCAGGACCAGCTGCACTCGGAGGCGGTAATTGATGGCTGTGATTTACTGAAGAGGAATAACCGTGGGCAGTTGTCTAGTCCAGGGACAAGCCCTCGTGAATGTTAAAACTGCCCTCTCAGGAACAGGGAACTGTTGTAGATTTTTAAACTGTCATTTTAGCTGTGAAGCAACCCAGACCAAGTATGGGCTTTCCTCTGGGTATTCCTGCCCCTGATTTATTCCCAGAACAGTCTAGAAACTCATCAGACCTGTATCTTAACAGCTTAATATGGCCCCACCTCACCTACTTGCCTTCTGTCTCCCTTATGACCTGTGACTTCATTTGTGTTCTATTGTTTTCCAAATTTTATTCATCGTTTTATATTACCTTCAAGGTGTGTCAAGCATGTCCATCTAGCTTCCTGCCTTAGAGACAACCTGACAGAAGGAGGAAAGAAGCTGAATTGATGCCAAGCAGACTGCTTGCTTTCCCAAAATCGTTTTCACTGCAAAAACACCACCACTTCACAGGCAGGTGTCGTTTTTGTTTCTCTTGTTTATTTTCTTTTGTAGGAGAGAAAATATATGGAGGCATGGCCAAGGAAATTGCCACAACCACCAAACCTCTGGAAATCCTGTGGTTTATTTTAAAAACTCTTTTGAGTTTTGCATTCTTATCCACTACTGCTGCCTTTATTTTAATATATGAATAAAATTAAAATTATTTAATACAGAAAAAAATGGATGCTGCAAGAAGATGGAGCTTTCTGTCTCCCGTGTCTGATTTGAGGCCCTGATTGCATATCCCAGGATGTGCACAGTGCTGGAGATTTGGAGAAGATCTCAAGCAACACCACTATTGGGAAGGCACTGCTATGTCTGTTTTAGAAACCAACTAACTGAATCCCATAATTTGCTTAAGGTCATGAACTAACATGTGACAAATCTGGGAACCAAATACAGGCATTTCCATCAGACCAAGCTATAGAGATCTTATTCCATTAACTGTTTCCTTTTTCTCTCTTTTCCTTCTGTTCTCCTACCTAAGCACTGAATAGAGTGCTTTTCATATTAAGCACAAAATACATGTTAAAAAGTACTAAGTGAGCACTGGAGGTACCCTGATTTAAAATCTCCAGATCAATTGGCATTCAGCAAAGAGCCTGGAGCCAGCCTAAGCCTAAACTCTGTCTCCAGGAATTCTACCTAGGGGATTACCTCTCTCACTTCAGCAGTCCAGAGGGTGGAGCATCATGCTCTAGATGACCCCACCTAAAACTGCTGAGAAGAGAATCTAAGAAACTTTTGAACTCCAAGGGAAAGAATTCTTTAATTTTTCATCAAGATCTTTTTTAAAATTATTTTTCTCTGTTTAATTATGATCTTAATGTTGCATGGACATTTCTAAATATTCATATTCATTTTTTTTCTCATTTCTAGCATTTTGAAGCCAGTTATTTTTCATGGATTAGATTTTTGTGAACTAGGATGTTTGATTAGTATATTTTAGTTTTCTTTTGTATTCTTTTATTTTTAATTTTTAAAAAATTTTTACTTTACATATATGTTTTTCTTCTATTTCCCTTGATTCTCTCTTTTATTCTGCTAACAGACAATCTCTATTGTTCTCTCATTCACTCTTCCTTTAATTTTTTACTTCTTCTCTCTTCCTCCCTCAGAATCATCACATCCTATATCATCTCTGTTCTCCTTGTGTCCACTGCTTGAAATTATAAACCCTTTTGCAAACTTGCTGTTTTTATTGTAGGCAATAACTGATCATATCATTTCTGTTTATTGTGATAATTAACATTGCATATGCATGAGTAGAAATTATTTGGTTTATGATGTATATTGTTTGCATTGGTTTTTGTTATCATTTGTCTCCCCCTAAACAGTGAGGTACTGGAAACCTTCAGGGATACTAAGTCCACAGAGTAGAAACTCTACAGCCTCAGATCCATACTGTTAGATGGATAGACACAAAAACAACATGAAAAAGCAAGGGAAAAAATTGCCCCAAACAAACCAAGATACTCTAATAACAGAATCCATCAACACTACAGTGGAAGAAATGTCAGAGAAGGAGTTTTGAATGTGCATAGTTAAACTGATCTGCAAAATGAAAAATGATGTAAGAATTGAAATTGGAGAGAAAATACAGGAAGTAAAAGGTCACTTCAACAAAGAGGTAGAGATTCTGAAACAAACAAACAAGCAGAAATCTTTGAAATGTGTAAACCAAATTAAGAATTTAATAGGAAGCATCACCAACAGACTAGACCACTTGTTAAACAGACCCTCAGGCAATGAATACAAAATATATAATCTTGAAAATAGAGTTGACCACAGAGAGAAGATGTTAAGAAACCATGAACAGAACTCCTAAGAACTATGGGATAAAATGAAAAGACCAAACCTAAGATTATTACAGAAAGAGGACGTTATGAAGATACAAACCAAAGAAATGCAAAATATTTTCAATGAAAGAGTATCAGAAAATTTCCCAAACCTAAAGAATGAAATGGAAAATCAAATACAAGAGGCTTACAGGATCACCAAATGTACAAAATTACAACAGACCCACACCAAGGACCATTATAATGAAAATGCTTAACATACAGAATAAGGATAGAATTTTAAAGGCTGTGAGAGAAAAATATCAGATTACATATAGGGGTAAACCAATTTGAATTGAAGCTGATTTCTCAACCCAGACCTTAAAAGCTAGGAGGTCCTGAAATAACAGATACAAAGCTCTGAAAGAAAATGGATGCCAAGCAAGGATCCTACATCCATCAAAATTAAGCTTCCTATTTGAAGATGAAATAAAATCCTTCCATGATAAAAAAAAAGTTTCAAGAATTTTCTACTTGAAAGCCTACACTACAGAACAGTTTCAACAAAATATTCCATGAAGATAAAATGAAAAAAAAAAAGTCAAAACCAGCAAAGAGAGGAATAACACTGGGGAATAATATCCTTTCTCAAAGGAGAAACTGATTCAAGTTAAAAGCTAGAAATAAACCCAAATGACTGGAAATACAAATCATATCTCAATAATAACCCTGAACATTAATGGCCTAACCTCATAAATCAAAAGATACAGACTGGAAGACTGGATTAAAAAACAAGACCCAACAATATGCCGTCTCCAAGAGACTCACCCCATAGGCAAAGACATCCACATACTAAAGGTGAAAGGATGGAAAAAGACATCACTGACATGGATTGTGCAAACAAGCAGGGGTTTCTATCCTTAAATCAGATAAAGTGAACTTTAAGCTGAAGTTAATCATAAGGAACAAAGAAGGACATTTCATACTGGCTAAGGGAACTGTGCATCAAGAAGACATATGATCATAAATATTTATGCCCCAAACAATGGAGCATCTATGCATGTCAAACAAATTCTTCTCAACTTCAAGAATCAAAGAGACCATAGTACAATAATACTGGGTAACTTTAACATGCCTCTGCCACCACTAATAAATACTCAAACAAAAACTAAATAAACTTGGAATAGAACCACCTTTTGACCCAGTTTTCTCACTCCTCAGTTTATACCCAAAGGACTTAAAATTAGCATACTACAGTAATGCAGCCATATCAGTGTTTATAGCAGCTAAATTCACAATAGCTAGATTGTGGAACCAACCTAGATGCCCTTCAACAGATGAATGGATAAAGAAACTATGGTATATATACACAATGGAATATTATTCAGCCATAAAGAAGAATAATATTATGGCATTTGCAGATAAATGGATGGAACTGGAGAATATCATGTTAAGTGAAATAAGCCAATTCCAAAAAACCAAAGGCCAAATGTTTTCCCTGAGAAGTGGATGATGATATAGAAATGGGGTGGGGGATGAGAGAAGAATGGAGGAACTTTAGATTATGTAGAGGGAAATGAGAGGGGGAGGGGGAAGGGGTGTGAAAAATGGTGGAAAGAGACAGACATCATTACCCTATGTACATGTATGATTACATGCATGGTTTGAATCTACATGATGCACAATCATAGAAATGAAAATTGTACTCCATTTGTGTACAGTGAATCAAAATGAAGTCTGTAAAAATAAATAAATAAATAAATACTACAAACCTCAGTCTTGACAAATTTAAAAAAGATAACAAGCACATCATAGAGGTGCTATAAAACAAATGAGGAAAATTTTAAAGGAATTTGAAGAGAAACAATACATTATCTTCAAAGAACTGACCGCCTATGGAACTCATGGTAAAGGCAGCACATGAAATCAATGAAGGGAAGAATTTTTTAGTGAATGGAGCTGGAATAAGTGGACAGCCATAGGAAAGAATATTAAACTGATCCAGTCTTCATAATAGTCATCAGGATAAATTGTATAAATAAAAACAAACAAATACTAGGAAACCTGTATGTATTCTTTTATAAACTGGGAATGAGAAAATATTCTCTAACAAGACTCAAAATCCAGAAGCAATAATGGAAAGGGGTGAGAAATCTGACTAGAAAACATTTTGCATGGTGAAACACCTCGGAATCAAACTATAATGAGTAGGGGGATGGATTCTGTGGCCACATATCAACCTTGTGGTAAAACAGGTTGGGTCACATGATTGGTAAGAATCATGTGAAGAAAGGCCAGTTCCTGAAAAGAACAGATGCCTACTACCATTGCACCATGAATTAGATACTATTTTTCACTTTGCATGTTCACTTATAAAACTAAACTTACCTTGTAAATATACCTTATTGACTAATGAATTCACCAGTTTTAAGTGTTGTTTTACAGAGCAGAATTTGCTTATATATTAAGCAGAAGCTTAAAGCCTTATAGTGGTAGTAATTGAAACTTCATGTGGTCTTTAAGCTTTTGATTTTTTATTTCAATGACGTCATTTCTTTTTCTGTTACTTCAAATCTGTCATTTGTCTCTTCAGCTAATACAATAGAAATAATTTGTCTACTGCTAGAATGTTGTTAAAGTAGTCCTCAAAAATGAAACAATATCAAGTGGACTTTGATTATAAAGTTTTACTTCATTTCCTTGTTTCCCTCAAAAATTTCTGGAACAAGGCAGGGATGCCCTCTTTCACCACTACTATTCAACATTGTTCTTGAAACTCTAGCCAGAGCAATTAGACAGACCAAAGAAATTAGAGGAATACGAATAGGAAAAGAAGAGATCAAACTATCCCTATTTGCTGATAACATGATTCTCTATTTAGAAGATCCTAAGAATTCCACCAGAAAACTTCTGGAACTAGTAAATGAATTCAGTAAAGTAGCAGGATATAAAATTAATGCTCATAAATCCAATGCATTTTTATTTGTAAGTGATGCATCCTCTGAGAGAGAAATTAGGAAAACTACCCCATTCACATTAACCTCAAAAAAAAAAAATACTTGGGAATCAATCTAACAAAAGAAGTGAAAGACCTCTACACTGAGAACTACAGAACACTAAAGAAAGAAGTTAAAGAGCATCTGAGAAGATGGAAAGATCTCCCATGTTCTTGGATAGGCAGAATTAATATTGTCAAAATGGCCATACTTCCAAAAATGCTATACAAATTCAATGCAATTCCAATTAAAATCCCAACGATGGACCTCAT
>JAJEJO010050467.1:1667867-1907016 GCA_020662805.1 Glaucomys volans
CAACCTAGATGCCCTTCAGTAGATGAATGGATAAAGAAACTGTGGTATATATACACAATGGAATATTACTCAGCCATAAAGAAGAATAAAATTATGGTATTTATAGGTAAATGGATGATGTTGGAAACTGTTATGCTAAGTGAGATCAGCCAATCCCCAAAATCCAAAAGCCGAATGGTCTCTCTGATATATGAATGATGATGCATAATGTGGGGGGGAAAGATGGCAAGAATGGAGGAAAGATAGCTAGCATAGAGGGAAGGGAGGGGTGGGGGGTGGGTGGGGGGTAAAATTAATAACAAAATGTGTGACAGATACCATTGCCCTGTGTACATGCATGAATGCACAGATGGTGTGACTCTACTTTGTGTACAACCAGTGAAACAATAGCTGTACTCCATTTGTGTTCAATGAATCAATAAGTAAATAAAAAAAAATATATATGGGAAGTATTGTCAAATAGTAAAAAAAAAATAAAAAAAAAATAAAAAAAGAAAATGTGGTATATATACACAATGGAATATTACTCAGCCATAAAGAAGAATAAAATTATGGCATTTGTAGATAAATGGATGATGTTGGAGACTGTGATGCTAAGTGAGATCAGTCAATCCCAAAAATCCAAAGCCCGAATGATCTCTCTGATAAATGAATGATGATGCATAATGCGGGGGAGAAGGGTGGCAAGAATGGAGGAAGGATAGATAGCATAGAGGGAAGGGAGGGGTGGGGGCGGGGTGGGGGGTAAAAATAATAACAGAATGTGTGACAGATACCATTGCCCTGTGTACATGCATGAACGCACAGATGGTGTGACTCTACTTTGTGTACAACCAGTGAAACAATAGCTGTACTCCATTTGTGTTCAATGAATCAATAAGTAAATAAAAAAAAAAGTTTTACTTTTTCTCGCTTAATTTATTTAAAAGTACATTTTCTAAATCTTACCTAGAAATTAGAGAAAATTCTTAAACTATGTGTTAATTATGGAAAGCATATGTGGTTAATTTTGTGAAATGGGCAAATTGAAAGTACGGAGAAGAAAAGGGTTCAGATTATTGTCAGATTATATGTCATATTAACCTTTGTGAACTTTAAAAAAAGAAGCTATAGAAGTAAAAAATACAATTGATAATTTAGACCTAACAGACATTGATAGAATATTTCATCCATCAATGATGGAATACACTTTATTCTCAGCAGCACACGATCCTTCTCTAATATAGACCATGTTATGTAAGCTATCACATGTTGTCATACAATTGTACTATTACCTTAATATATTTTTAGCATCTGTAGGGTTATTTTGATAGCTCCCTTTCCATTGATATTAATTTTGTGTTCTTGCTTTTTTCTTGATTAGACTTGTTTGGTTTTTTAGCAAATTTTAGCTGTATTATCTCTTCTCTATTTCATATATTCCTGCTCCTATTCTTATATTTTCCTTCCTACTACATGATTTGAAAATAATTTGATTATTCTAGCTTCTCTCTGATACAATTATTTGCTATAAATGTTCATCTGAGAACTGTTTCATTCCAGAGATCCTAATATTTTAAGCTTTTTTTTTAAATCACTTAGTTCAAAGCACTTTTTATTTACTTTTCTTATTCTTTCTTCCTTGACCTCTGAGATATTTAGAGTGTGCCATTTAATTTTGAAATAGTTGACATGGGGGAGTGGGGTTCTATATATCTTAAGGTGATTGATTTTTAATGTAATAAATCAGGTAGGAAACACATCATGCCTGCATGATTACAAATTTTAAAAAGTAGTGGAAAGGCTTTTTATATTGATTGTATTTGTTACTTGCTTGTCAAATTGCATACTTCAAATATGTGCATTTTATTGTACTTCAATTTTACCTCAATAAAGCTATGAAAAAAAAGTACTAAATGAGTTTTCTGAAAAATTGTTTTTATTTTTTTCTTTTTGTTTTTGGTAGCTGTGATGGGTTGAGGTAAAGCTAAAGTCTCATCAAGACTCCTACACGAAATTTTAGGAAAGGTCCAGTCACAGACCTGGGCTGGGGCTGCCTTCTTTGCATCGGACAGATTTGGCAGAGGCTGAGTAGCAGAACACCAGACCCAGGTTCTAATTCATGATGCCTATGTATGGGAGAGCCATAAACTCTTATGTCCTTTGATGCTCGTATGATTGAGGAAGTCGGAAGTGAAATCAGTGACTTGTGAGGTCTCCACACTGATCTTTTCCTCCAGAGGAAGAACCTGTTGAGGATGGAGGGAACTCACACCTATGGACCTTCTCATCACCTTACTTTGGCTGATTCTAGAAGTGGTGCGGTTTTTAAACTAATGCTCTTTCTTTACGGTAATGCTGTGGTGCCCATTCCACATTTTGTTTTCTTCTCTCAGATGGCCCTGGCATCCAGTGGTCTATCATACCTGTTTGAACTGCAGACCAAGATTGGTTGATCCTTCATGAAGCACCCCATCTGTTCACTCGGTGGCTCTGCTTCTCCTGGCGGTCAACTGTTCTGGCCATGCTGGAGGTTTCATTCCGTCTGCAGCCAGAGACCCAGTGGAGGGTTGGTTTGTCTTTGCTCAAATGCAACACAATGTTATTTTTATAATTTGGAAGTTCCAGGTAAAGAAAGCAATTCGCCTTCCATCAGCTACTCTCTATATTCAGGAACCTTCGGTTCGTCAATGATTCAGAAGGCAGCAAACTCTATGACATATGAAGTATATGATCTCCTGGCCTAGTTTTTCAGGATCCTTCATTGTAGGGGCTACAGCTCTCAGTTTCACATTCTTCTTTCTTTTGATTATTTTGTTTAGTACTCTTTGAAATACTGAGCCTCTGCCAGGGTTTGTTGAGGAATAATGTGGATTTCATTTTTGAGATTTATTTATTGTAAGAAGGATATAGGGCTGGGGATATAGCTCAGTTGGTAGAGTGCTTGCCTTGCATGCACAATGCCCTGTATTCAATCTCCAGCACCCCCATCTCCCCAAAAAAGAAGGATATAAAAATCAGTGCAAAATATCTCTAGAGAACATCATTAAGCTATACAGTTTCATGCATTTTAGATTTGGGTACAAACTAATGAATGACAATAATTAATTGGAAGTCATAGAAACAGCTGTTTCTGGGCATTCTTAATAAGTTCTTCATTAAACTCTTTTTCTTTCTTTTCTTTTTTTTTTTGCAGTGCTGGGGATTGAACCCAGGGTCTTGTGCTTACCAGGCAAGCACTCTACCAACTGAGCTATATCCTCAGCCCCTTCAGTTAAACTCTTAACATTCACCTATAAAGATTTTTATTTCCTCAACCTCTTCCCTGGTGTCCCATTAGCAATATCCAACCATACCAGGTGGAGGTGATTTTATTTTTCTAAAATCTCTGGTATCAATTCAATTATAAATTTATGAGAGATTTATTAAAAAGTAATGGACAATGATACTTGAACATCTTACTCCCAAATATACTTTAAAAATTAGTAACATAAGATTAACATTAATATTAATTAATTAATTAACATTAACATTAATAACATGTTTAGCATCACTAGTCTTTAGGGAAATACCAGTTAAAATCACAATGAGTTACCACTAGACACCTATTAAAATGACTTTAAAAATGAAAATACTGAGTGGAAGGATGTGGAGAAACTGGAACTCTAACATGCTGATCTTGGAAAGAAATTTCCCAAGTCTTAACAAGTTAAACATATGCTTGTCACATGTCCCAGGTTGCTCATACCTAAGTTTTTATAGAAATGAAATAGAAAATCATGTTTACACAAAAATATTGATGATTTGTAATCTGCCAAACTGGACATAACCCTGATGTCCTTCAACTGGGACATGGATAAACATTGGTATATTCATACCATGGCATACTACTCAGCAGTAGAAAGAAATGAACGACTGATTTGATCAAAATAAATCTGGAGGTCAATATCACAAGTGAGAAAAGCCAAGCTCCAAAGCTTCACACTGTATGAATGTGGTTCCAGGGGCTGAAACTGAAAGACTGATTACAAAAGGGCAGCATGAGGAGATACAGCAGTGATGGAACCATTTCCTACCTCAACTGCCATAGTGGTCACACTGTGTTGTACGCAATCTTCAAAATTCACATATAAGGAAAATCATACTGTATATAAATTACTCCTTAATATTAAAAGAAAAAATGATTTCAAATATGCTGATTTCAAATATAAATTGATTTCAAATATTTCAATTTCACGTATGAAATTGTTAGGGTTCTCGAAAAGGACAGACCAAGTCCTGGCTTTCTAGAATCTTATATCCTCATTTCGGGCTCACTTTGTTCTGTGGTCACTGTCAGCACTAAAGTTCACAATCTTTTCATCTCTTGTATGCTTAAACCTTCCAAATTGATTTCTCTGTCCACCAACTCTCATCCTCTCCTGCCCATTTCCAATAATGTTGCCAAAGGAATATTTCTATGATGTAAATCTGATGCTGCTTCCTCCTCATGAAAGTAAACAGTTTCCATGATTCGTGGCCCTTTAGATTCGTTAGCACATATTTTCTGCGTTTGAAGTTCACTGTATTACAGGTCCTACATGCCCAGGTAGAAGCTAAAAATTCATATACCAGTCTCCCTTGCAGCTATGGTGGCTAATATTAGACCTGGGTTCTGCAAACAGAAGGTATATAAGAATTTGATTTCAAAGAGAACAACATGAGGAAGGAGGTGCTGTGTGGAACACATTTCTGTTGAGAGTGACAGAAATGGCTTTCTTGAAGCACTAGCGGAGGTTTTGCCAATTTGTGCCCAAGGTCATTGATATGGTTGCTTCTGCTCGTGTGGAGGTGATGGTGGTGTTCGCTAGAGCCTCTGAATCTGGATGCATAGGTGTCTCTGAACTACTTCATACCCTTCAATAACATTTTTCTCCTTAACCTAGAGTGCTTCTTGTTTGCACTTGCTAAGTTTGCCTGTGAATCTCAATTGATGCACCTGCCTATGAACCTTCAATGTCTTTCTGTCACCTTGGGAAAACCATCAAAACATTTAACCACGGCATCCAAGGCCTTTGACGTACAGGTCAAATGTACTTTCTGGTCAACACTGGCCCCCATGAGCTCTATGTTTTAGCTACGTTGAGCTTGCATTTGTCAAACACCACGTTTTCCGTCATACCTTTCATGCCTTTACAGGTGATGTTATGTTTATTTCGTATGACTTTTACTATGTTTTTTCACTATTTTATGACCCTATTCTCACATTGTCCCTATTCACCTTCTATCCTTACTGATCCTTCCAAATGCATTTCACATATCACCAACCCAAATACCTTTGTGAAGCCTGCCTCCACAGCCTTATCACGATCTCAGTGTCCCCAGGCTGTTTGCCTCCTCTTCTCAGAGAACTTTGCATTTGTATTATTACATTTTGTTTATATGTTCATTTACTCAGAAATACTTATTGAACAATTGCCATGTGCCAGGCACAGAGCTAAAACCTGAGGAGGAGCAGGAGTTAATTAGGTTAGGGTTAGAAAGAATGGAGGACAGTGCGTTCCCATAGGGATCAGCACAGAAAGCTGGTAGCTCATGGAGACTGTGTGCATCCCCAAGAGGGTCAAGTAATGGCTAGGGCTGGAGAGCAGGAGTAGCCCCTTCTCCTTTTGAGGTAGGAGCCCAGTCATACTCATTTCCGTGCATCTAGTACAAATGAACCAGCCACAGAGTGGAACATTCAATGTGGTTTCGTTGAATTCATTAAAAAAGTGACTGATCCTGTCTCTCCCCAAGAATTTTGTCTGATACTTGAATCAGAGGAAATGATTTAGACTTAATTTCTTGTTCATTAATTCAAGGCCAGGATATAGGAAATGCTTTTAATTATCAAACAACGTCTCCCATTTCCTCACACTAATAATCTAGTGTTGCGTTGATATAATTCTGTTAGGTCAACTTCATAAGTGTTTTCCTTGGATAATTATTCAGGTGCCATCAGTTTACTCATCTTTAGAAGCCTATTAACACAGCAAATGTCTCCAATCTGCCTTTTTCATCTGATCCTGTCATCATAGTAACCTCCGAAATCAGCTCTCTGATGTGTTCTAACATTACAGATTGGGCAAAAAAGAGGCAAAATAATTTTCTGATCATAACATAGGAAATCAGTGGCATAATTAGGAGTCATTCCTTCTCAGACCTCTTATTCACAGCAAAGGTCATCTTTTGGTAAAAGAGGTATCAATGAAGAAAGGGCTATGAGTTTAAATAAATCTGTGTGCAGAAATACGGGCACCTCCAATAGCCCTATTCCCACAAGGTAATGAAGAGTGGCTTGCTGGGTATAACTGGAGGCACTGAGCTTCAATATTATCTACAGTGTTTGGAATTTAAATGCATGCCATTGCTGCTTTGGACAGTTCTGAAAATCCTCCCATATCATCTGATAGCAATGCCTTTCCTTTGATTTGGTACCAAAGTTAAACTGAATTTTAATCACCTCCTTAATGCTTAACTTCACAGAGAAACAGACTGAGTGTTAGGGATATCTTTCTGATGTTTTCAATGAACCAGAGGCACAGACTTTACTGTCATCTTCAGCCAAGGACAAATTGTAATTGGCTAGACTAGCAAATTGCTTCTTCTCATTGGAAACTGCCATTGGCACATTAGATTGAAAATAAAATTTTTACTGTATGGATGTGATGTGGTTCTTTACCATGCAGCTGTAAGTGAAAAGTTGTTTTTCTCAACTAATTTTTATAGAGATAATTCAGTTTTTTATGCTGAGGGATATAAATTTGGGAGATAACTGGGGATGATTCAGCTTTCATTTTTTTCCCCTTGAACTCCTGCTATTGCCTTTTTTCTCCCTCCTTAAACATGTGATGGCACATTCATCTTGTTAGGAACATCCTCAGAGGATATAAATGAGCAGTCTTCCTTAAGAGGAAAGTGAGAATTGAAAGGAGGGATATGCCATCATCTCAAATGTTGCCCAGATGACAGACAGGGGACTTCATATTGGCACCATCAATCATGGTGGGGCCCATGGCTGTCTGTTACCCAGTTCTCAGCTAGACACACTTCCATGAGTCTGTGAGGCTCATTTCTGGATGTTAAAAATGTTTGGCTGTATGCTACATTTTAATGGAGACTTGAGGGAATGGGAGGCTCTAAACTAGCATGAACTCAAGGTACTCAAAACTATTTTCTAATCAACAAACAAAGTATTGAAGTTTCTGGAGCAGAATGAAATTCTACTCCTTGATGAAAGCAACTTGCTAAGTTTAAGAAGCAGCAATGGTGAAACTTGAACATTTATTCTGTATGACTCTATTGACTTTGAGAACTGCTAACTCCTTCTGTATCTGTAGCAGAGGCAAGTGTTATAAGCTAGGATCATGATATAGCTGAAACAGCAGAGTTTGTAGGCAGATTCGTTGTACAAATCAGGTTTTGCTAAGATTGGGATAAATTGGTGACTAATGGACATTTTTGGCAACACTTGGTGCTCACCAAGATCTGACAATTCAACCCTCAAAAAAATATGAAGAGTTAAGTCAACAGTATCACCATAAGATCTTGGGTTCAAGTTTCTCTAACTATGTCCTCTCAGTAAGTGGGTTGATTAAATCACATTGCTGAAGTTTTAGTTAGGGCCTTACCACTCGGTACTGAGCAAGATATAGGCCAATTGTTTGATCTCTACAATGGGAATGATATATACCTCATTTACGTGAGGACTAACTAATGCCTGCTAAATACTTAACAGGGTGCCTGGCATATGATAAGGACTTGATACCAACTATTCTTGATCTTGTAGCATATTTACAGGTAGAAGATTCATGCTTCTAAACTCCTGTGCTATGGTAGGGGTATGGTTTAACCATTGCCAGTCTTCCTGATGTCCAAAGCTGCCTATTTGATGCTAAGTCTTTTGCAGGTATTGGGTGGTAAATGATCACAATTTCCATCACTGCTCATGCTGTGAGGTCTGCAGTCTGAAGGATACTAAAGAAGTATTCAAGGGGTCAAGAGATTCATTTGTCAGACAAGCTGTGAGACAAACCTGTGTGTGTGTGTGTGTGTGTGTGTGTGTGTGTGTTAGATTCATGTAAGATGTGAAATTGAATGTCAATAACTTAGGATATCTTTGTGGTAAGGAATTGATTATTTTAGTTAAAAGCTAGGCATTATTGAAAGACTCATCTAAAGTGTGAAATTATTAGCCTTTGAGTGGATGAGCTTGGATGAGAATATCAGTTCACTGCATTCAGAAAGGGTTGAAGGTTGATCAGTGCAGTCTGCCCCCTAGTTACCTAGGCGTGTATAGATATGAGAGGAACAGTGTAACTACTTGCTAACCTGACTGATTGATTTTTTTTTTTTTTTTGTACTAGGGATTGAACTCAGGGGTGCTTAACAAATGAGTCACATCCGCGGGCCTTTTAAATATGTTATTTAGAGACAGGGTCTTGCTGAGTTGCTTAGGGCCTCGCTTAGTTGCTGAGGCTGACTTTGAACCCGTGATTCTCTTGTCTCAGCCTCCAGAGCCCTGGGGTTATATGATTGATAAGATTCTTGAGAGAAGGAACATTCCTTTGTCTTTTAATCACTAATGTTGGCCTGGTGCCTGGCATATAGTAGGTGCTCAGTAAGTATTGGTTAAATTAATAAAAGAATGAATAAATGGGGTATTTTAGTCAGCGTTTTATCCTTGTGACCAAAATATCTGACAAACAAAGAGGAGGAAAAGTTTCATTTTGGCTCATGGTTTTAGAGGTTCAGTCCATGGTTTGCCTACTCCATAGGTCTGGATTCAAACTGAGGTAGAACATCACGGTGAAAAAGTGTGTCAAAGGGAAGCAGCACAGAACAAGGCAACCAGGAAGCAGAGGGAGAGCTCAGTTCATTGGGGACAAAATATAAACCCAAAGGGATACCCTTCAGTGACCTAAATCCTCCAGCCACACCCTACCTACCTACTGTTAGTACCAAGTTAATCTGCATCCATGGATTAATCAACTGATTATGTTACAACTCATAATCTAGTCATCTTATCCCTGAGCCTTCTTCACTGTGTCACATCTGAGCCATTGGGGGACATCTCATATTTAAACCATAAAGTGGTGCCTGAGAGAAAGAATTCACTGTAAGTCAAAAGGGCTACTGGAGTCAAGCTGTGTTCCATTCTTGGGTGAACTTACACTTCTATCACTGCTCTTGAGGAATCTAGATCAAGGTCAGTCCTTCTGTCTTTAATGTTTGTATTCTTTGGGAAGTGACCAATCCTGATTTTGTGAGTACAGAATCTGATGATTTGGAAGCAATTCATAAACAAATCTGAAAATGGAATAAGTTTGTACAAAAGTCTGGACGATCATTACATCATTGTTAGTTGTACCTTTTCTACTATGGGATGGTGTTTCATTATGTTGGTGACAATTCACAGTCAAAGGTAATGCCAGAATCTTCAACTTGTTTTCTTAGTAAATAATTATTCTTGGCATGGGTGTTTCAGATTAAGTGACTATATAGAATTGTCTAAATTTCCTTTTTTTCTTTTTTCTTTTTTTTTTTTTTGCAGTGCTGGGAATTGAACCCAGGGCCTTGTGCTTGCAAGGCAAGCACTCTACCAACTGAGCTATATCCCCAGCCCAAATTGTCTAAATTTCTGAATAAATGGAGCAGAATTGCTCAAGGAGAGAAATTACAGGCAGGGTGCCAACACTTGTGAACAACAATTTAAAAAGAGTCTGAAACTCCTTGTGATATTGATAAGATAATTCTGAATAGTGAATCAGTGGTTCTTCCACAGTACATTGTCAAGGGGACAGTTAAAGAAGTATTTTTATACATAAACATCTTAAATTGCCTGGATCCATCTCCTTAATGGTGAGACAATGATATTAATGAACCAATCCAATGATATTAATGAATTTTCTGACTCTTTCAAAGTGTCCATGTCCTCTAGAAGTGGGGACTTTAGGGACACTGCTAGGTATAACATGATAATGAAAGCTACTTCAAGTGTTTTTTATATAGGTCACAAAGGGAAAGCCAGGATTTACTAATGCACAATGGAATGAAATGTTGTAGATGATAAGCTGGAAAATTTTCATGTACTTCTCTTTGTTTGATCATGTAGCTTTCTTTGTCCCTTTTGGGTTTAAGTTAAAACTTAATGATTACTTTAGTTAATTGGAACTGGTCCAATAATTCAGAGATCAAGAACAATGGGTATTTTTTAAAATAATGATGATCACATTTAAAACCTATAATTTCCTGCCTCTCTTTTTTATGATAATGAATATTCATATTTATGAAACTCTGCAGGAGAAGTTAAGGCCTGTCTGGATGAACCCATGCTGCACAATTTAGACCATTTGCTCATCTGTACAATGAGAGAGCTAAACCAGATGATTACCTAATGTCCTTAGCTCTGATATCCTAAGAGTCTAGGATTTTACGTCCCATGAATCTTCATTTCTAAGAATATCTGAAAAGCAGATATTGACAAGGAAAATATGCATTGACATGATGCGATACATTCACCTTTCTAAGACTGAGAAGTCTTTAACTGGTTAATTCATGGATTTAGAATACGACTATATTCTCATTAGGTGGGAGCTTTCTGTTGCCTCTGGTGCTCCTGACAGTATACTAGCAAATGTGATGGTTGAGTAAAGTTGACACAGTTGATTTGGAACATGCCAAAGGAAGGCACCTTGAGGATCTTCTCTCTCCCCACCCTCAAGCTCCTACAATTCTTTCCTCACTGTGCAGACCTGACTGACTCTTCCAGAAGCAAGATCCTTGTATTACAGACCTATTCTTCACCATATATCTATTGTAATTTAGCTCAGGTCCACTCAGTTTAAATCACTGAGTCATGAGTCTGAAGCCTGCAAGTTAAGAGAGAGGGAGATTATCTATTGTGATATTTTTTCTCCAAGACTTTCGGTTAAGTTACAACATGTGAATCAAAAAGACAGATGCCAGAAGAACTAAGGCTCCACCTTTGGGTGCTCCTGTACACAGGATCTGGGCAGTAAGCTAATATTTTGTAGATGGTTGAGTCTTTCCTCCAGATTCAGAGGGAATGGACTGCTGCTCTTGGGGGAAGCCATCTTATATTCCAGAGGGATGAAAGATCAGATTGGAGTGGGGAGAATGAGGTCTACTGCCATGATGTCTTATGTAGACTTGAGTGGAGTCTCATTTAGAAGGTGAACTTGAGTCACACAGAAGTTACCATGAAGAATGTCCAACCTGGTTCTCCTCTGCAAATCAGTCACTTAGTTGTTAAGAAAGGCATTTTAGATCGTGATACAAAGGACAAAATATGTGGCTGGGGATATAGCTCAGTTGGTAGAGTGCCTGCCTTGCATGCACAAGGCCCTGGGTTCAATTCCCAGCACCGCAAAAAAAAAAAAAAAAAAAAAAAAAAAAGGACAAAATATAAGCATTACTGTCCCAAGGTGTTGATTTTACTTAAAATGACAAAGTCTAAAAATTTAGTGAGAGAGGAGTGAGAGAGGACACCCTATCAAAATAAACATAAACTGTGAGTATCTCTTTAGAAGGTAGAAATAAAGCATACAATTTTCTGTTGTGGACACTTGGTTATGAGTTTTTGAGTAGTAGACAGCATATAACCAGAAAGTCTTGGCAGGTTTGCCTAACTGAAGCTATATGTGCATGCATTTTTAGTTTGTTTGAACATAAACACACATGTACACAAGATGGAAAAAGAAAATAGAGTGTCACTGATAGCCATGTTTTCCTTTTCTTCTTGCAAAGAAATATCAGAATATAATTTATGCATAGGGCTTTCGTAAAGTAGCAAAATGCAATATTTGCAATGATGATGAAGATATACATGTCAAAGTGTAGTCAAACATGACAGTCATTAAATGCTTGGCTGAGAAATGATCATTAATTACACAGGACATTAGATGCAGCTGGATTAAGAATTATTGGCCCAATCAAAATTATTCTCAAGCCTAGATTCATGTTATAGCAGTGAATAGAATCAAAGTGAGCATTTTCAGCCACACTCAGATCATAGGCACCACCAGGCTTACACTTCTCCCTCCTGTCCCCTGTGATCCCTGACTCGATCTCTTTGAAAGAGACATGTTCACTGAGGCCTTGGGGGGTATGAGCTGTCAGAATGGTTACTAATGCTTATAAACAAAGAGCTGCCAGAAAGAACCTTCTTAATAAGGTAGATGATGGTGTAGAAACAAACAATATGAAAAAAGCAAGGATAGACAGAGGTTGGGAAGGTCCCAACTTGGGTCTCAGGTTCTGGGGCACAGCTTCTCTTTCTTGGAAGGGCTTGGTAAGAGCAAGGCAGCCCTCCAGTTCTAGAAGTTCTGGAAGAATTATGGGCTGAGTGAATATTAAGGCATCAAGAGCAGTGATGTTATTAGCTAAAATGTATTATGCTATGCTAAACACAATGTTCATACTTCATTTAGTCTTTGCAATGACTTGGTAAGGTGAATATTAGTGTTCTTCTTACTTTCCATATTAGACATTGAGAGATTAGGTGATCTGTTCAAGGTTGCACAGTTAGGGTGCAAACTGATGATGGCCTACCAGTTCACTTTGACTGTGAGGGAGAAATTTCCTGGCTAAATGAACTTTCAATGCTAAAACCAGAACAGTCCCAGGCAAACCAGAATGGGGTTGATTGCTCTAAAAGTGACAGTATCACAACTCATACTCAGAGCCTGAGATACTAATCCTTATGCTAATTACTGTCTACCTGAATCAGGGATTCAGGTGCAACACCAGAAGGCAATGGATCCAAATGACAAGAACCTAGAGATTTGTCCAAGGCTTTGTTTGCTCCAGTGCTGACCAGAACACCAGGACAGTGAGCTTTCAGTTGAATCACCTTCTATGTAAAGCAAGAATGGCCCCAAAGCTTTAGAAGAGAGAGGGTTGAGGTCTGGCCAAGAAACTAAAAGAAAAGTTTCCTGATAGAAATTCCTAGAGGTTTCCCAGCCAGGAACATCTGAGGCTGTTAACACTGAGTAGTGTTAACACTCAAGATTTATGCCAAATGTTACTTGTGAAGCTAATACAACATTAGATAACAATAATGATAGATGATGACCAAAACCAAACAAAGGTATTTTATAGCAATGTCCTTTTTCATGTTTGGGATGTCCCTGGGGGTGGCCTTGGGTGGTGTTCCTGCTGTATTCACGAACAGGCGAGGCAGCAGCTGGGCTGATGCTTACTGGACCCAGCATGCACTCCAGCCCCTCTAAGCTGCTAGAGAATAGATCTGTGCAGGAGAGGGATCCCAGAGTTTGTTGGGTGTCCACTCTGAACTCCTTTGCCTATTTTGTTGACTTGATGAGTACAGCATACCAGAAATTGCACAGAATTTGAGTTCAGATAACTCTCTTTTGGAACACTGACTCTGGAACTTATTATTTGTATGTCTTGAGAAATTGACAAAACTTCCATCAATGTTAAGTTTTTTTTTTTTAGCATTTTAAAAGTGGGAATTAAATTCAATATAGAGAGTCTTAGTCTGTTTGAGCTGCTGTAACAAAATTCCAGAGATTGGTGGTTTCTAAACAACAACAATTTATTTCTTACAATGTGGAGGCTGGAAGTCCAAGATTAGGGTGACAACAGATTCAGTGTCTGCTGACTATTGACTTCCTTATAGATAGGCCCTGTTGTCACTCTGACTTTCCATGGCAAAAGCAATGAGGGGTTTCTCTTGGATCTGTTTTATAAGGCACCAATGCCATTTCTGAGGGCTCTGCCCCAATGACCTCCCTGGGGTCTCACTTTGTGATATCATCATGTCGAGAGTTAGGATTTCAACTTACGAATTTTGGAGGAACATAAACATGTACACCATATCTCAGAATTAAAGAGTAGATTAAGAATTAATAATGTACATCAAGACCCAAAACATACTAGACATACAGCAAATGGGAATCACTGTATCACCACAGATTCAAAAACAGAATCCAAAATGGAGGCTTGAAATCTTCATCTTTAAAAATTAAAACTGTCTCTTAGTGTTGGATTTATCATTTTAGCCCAAGGCTGACACCTTGTGGAATTCTCTGATAGTGGTGAGTTTATCCTGGTCTATGAATAGTCCTCATTCCTTTCTGAAGGCTGAACAAACAATGCGGATGAAGGGAAACATGCAGGCTATTTAAGTCAAAGGAAAAACAGAAAGAGCAAAAGCAGAGGAATTTAATTTTTTGGAAACTTTTTGGGAGATTATTTCAGAATTTAATTTCAATTCATTATTTATTTGTTTTTACTGTTTTCCTAGCAAAAATAGTACTTAAAAAATTAAAACTCCTTCTCCCTTTACATAAAGTTACCCAACTTCCAAATATTATTCATATCCTGGAATAAATCTTTCTTCTTCACTTGCATTCTCTGACCAGTTGTGGACTCAATGGCCGTCCATTTGAGTACTACCAAACCGCTCACAGGAAAGAGTAGTGACATAATATGCTGGGCTCAGTGAAAAATGAAGACTTGGACCCCTTTGTTCAAAAATCATGAAGACTTTCCAGATAGAGGCCATAGAGCATTTAACCAAGTGCAGGACCCTTCAAAGAACAGGCCCTGGTCTGATGGTCTCATTAAATATTAAAACAAAGACTTATTGATCTAGTTGGACATAAAATTTTTGCTAGAAGAAACAACATCTTTTTTTTCCTTACCTTTATTCTAATTGCTGAGATCATTTCTCTCTTCCTCAAAGCTCCTGCTTAAAAAAATATAAGAGAAGTTCTACTCAGGCTGCATTTCTATAGAGAGAAGCTTAGAAAAGACAATCTTGCTGTGAGTGCAGTACTAAATGACAGTGACACTTTTCTTTTTTCTTTTTCAGTCCTGGAGATTACACTTAGGGATGCTCTACCACTGAGCTATATTGCCAGCCCTTTTAATTTTTTATCTTGAGACATGGTCTTGCTAAGTTGCTGAGGTAGCCTTGAACTTGCAGTTCTCTTGCATCAGTTTCCTGAGTAGGAACCTGATTCCCAGGTTCCCAGTAGGAACAGATTCCCAACTAGGCAACCTGTTTTAAGGTTGCATCCATGCAACAAGCATTGTTTTTACATGTATTTGCATGTTTATTTGGGGGAAGCTGGGAGGGTTACTGATGCAGATTATGGAGAGGCTACATCACCCACAAGCCTTCCTTTGTCTAGGTTCATCACAGTGTAGAGCCCAGGCTTCACCCTAAATCATATTGATATAGATGCTTTTTGGATTCAAACTTCCTGGAAAACAACCAAAACCCAGTTCTTGGAAGGGACATCAGTGGTGGAAATCGGCCAGTGGATGCACTAACCTTGGTTCATAATGACCATCTAATTTGAGTCAAAATTACATGATTCTGATAGGATCACTTATTACTGTACTTAGATGCATAACAAGTGATAAATAACCATTGATTCAGTGGAGATGGGAATCCCCAGATGGTGGCTCATGGTTGCTTGGTCAATTGAGAACCTGCGTATTAGTGATCATGGTTCCTTTCCAGCCCCAGAGCTGGCAGACGTTTACGGAGAGAAAAGCTGGCCCATGTGGCTAAAGCAGATTATTTCAAGGTGGCACCTGGGCATTCACCTTCTCCTCTGTTTCCCCTCAATTTCAGCTTAACCCTTATGACCTTATAATGCTAATCTGTATGCAACTTGCAGAGTACCCTGATTTATTTCTCTTATCTATGTCTGGGTTTGCATTGCACAACCCGCTCTTCCTAAGATCTGCCCATCTCTTAAAACAAAGCACAAGAATCACCTCTAAGTTCCTTCATTGTCACTATTATGATGATGATGAGACCAAAAAAGAAAGACACAACTTTAGGACTCTTAAAGATTGAGATCCAAGGAGCAATGGACTCAAGTTGTTTTCAGTTTATACTCTGTTTCACAAAACGAAGTCCATATTTAAAGCTTAAAATCTCAAAAAGAGATTACATCAGTTATTGTCAGGATTTTGAACTGGTACTGGCAAAGGCTAAGTGGTTCTGTTAGTGGTTAACAGTCTCTAGGCAGTTTCTCAGAAGGGGAGAGGAATGTTTCAGTTCAACAGTTTTGCAGAAAATAGCCAACACTGTTGCAGGGAGTGGTGATTTGGGGTGTTCCAGGAAGTCAGCCTACATCCTGGTGTATACATGTGGGGTATGAAGTTGAGGTGTGCGTGTGTCTGAGATCCCATCTACCCACCACCTCTGACTCCAGTTTTTGAGTGCTCTGCACTAACAGTATTCCATTCTAATGTATTTCTTAACAACAGACATGGGCAGATTAAGAGAAAACTTGTCACCTGACATACATGACTGAGCTTGAACAAGGTGATGTTGTGTCTGCATGTTCCAGCTCATACTGTAAATTAGTGTCCTTTCCATAGTCTACTTAGAGCCACATTTTTCAAATTTCTATGCTTTTTGTTGGTGATTGTGCTATCTTAATATGGCCTCCACGCTTAATGCTGAAGTGGTGTCTGCTGACCTTGAGTAGAAGCAGGGAGATACTGACACCTTGATCTTGGACTTCCCAAACTCCACAACTGTGAGAAATGCTTCTGTTCTTGATAAATTACTCATCTATGTTATTTTGTTATAGCAGCAGAAACAAACTTAGACACTCACCTGAGGAAACTGCAGGGAATAGACTATTTCCTGGGGGCACTTGTCCTTCCTGATCATCTCTCTTTTCTTCCTTATTTGTGAAGAAAGAAGATGGTTCTTGGAATCACCTACATTTATTTAGTTTTCCTAATCTTCCAGTAAAATAGATGCTCTAGAAGAATGTGCTACTGATATCCTGCTCTTTCTCATCTACCGCACAGAGTTGGGACTATGCCTGGGCTAGTATGAGAAGTGTGTAGTAACGTAGTGTTTGGAGATGACCTGAAAACCTGGCATTGCTTGATCCCTGCAAGCTGGAGAAGTTTGGGAACCTCATTGTCATAATAACATAAGGAAACAAATTACTTAAGGTCCTCCTTACATGTTCTATTGGGATAATATGCTTTCCTACTAGTTTGTATCTTTAGAACTGTTCTTATAACTTCTTTCCTGGTGAGCTGTAGGAATCAGATTAAAGAAGGAGAATGAACTGATTTTTTTTGATAGGGAATAAAATGAGTTTATGCAATATTAATTTTTCTAGAGTCTAATGAAGTGTCAAATGAAAGTTTTATTAGAGGTTTTAAAATACCCCTTCCAACTAGAGACTATGGTTCTGAATTTCTTTGAAGTTTTCCCAAGTGACCTGATTTTATATGGAATGGTTTTATGTTTTATGTGACCCTTATTTACTTTATTATACATTTATTTAACCCAACCAAGTTCAAAGCATTATTTGCACATTGGGAACCATAGCTATCTGCCAGAAGACATGTAGTGAGTTGCGAAGGGCAAAGAGAGCATCTTTAGAGGGTCCACCAACAGCCCCCTTCACAGAGCCTCAAAACAATAGCCAGGAGCAGGTGAAAAGGCAGTTTAACAATCCAGTCAAAGCTGCCCCTTGAGCACTGGAAATCAAGGCAAACATCCTTGCCTGATGGAGGTCCCTGTGCTGCTTTGAATCCACAGTGGCTGCAATGACTGAGTAAGACAAGAATGAGAAGTAATCTGAGATTTTAAAAGTAGTCTTTTGTGTATATGTGTGTGTAACCTGTGTTTCATGTGCCCAAAAGACTGCCTTAAATTATTTTTTGAAACAAGGTGTCATATTCAAATGAGTTTAACTGTAGAGAGCTTCTTGAAATCTGTTTATAGAGGTTTGGGCAGGACTCACTAAGACACAATGGCACACTCAAGGTCTAGCATGAGCAATACACCATTTTCCTCACTAGGCCTGAGGCAGCAAGAGAAGAGCCCCATGTGACCAGAGTGATGAGAGAGATTCTCTGATAAGAGCTGGAGCCACAGAGGCAGAGAAGGAGCGGGGAAATAACTACCCTGACCTCCCTCTCCTCCCACTTGCTCACTTCCCTCAGCACCTCCCACAGGCCAGTTCTGATCAGAAAGTCAGATCAAAGGAAGCCCAGGTGTGTAGTTCAGACATTAGCTGTCAGGTTCAGAACAGGACAGAGAAGTAGAGAATGGATGGGGAAGTAAGAGCTTCAAGCAGTCCCTAAGCAGCTGCAGAGAGCTGTTGGGTAAGTTCTCCACAATTTTTTAGATGTGGTTGGGAAGCAGAAAACAAGCCCCAGTGTATTTAGACAATTTATTACTCAGCCCAACAAGCAGCAAGAGCTTCATGTCTGCATTTGTCCCCCCACTGCCACCAGCCACTGCCCTGGCATTCCTTGGGGCCAATGCAGAGGCAGGTCCAGATGGAGACTGTGCATCCACGAGCTGTGCAGAACACTGAGCTGAGGAAAACCCCTAAGGGGGCTGCTAGGATTAGGGGACAGCAGATGAGAATGGTAGGAAGAAACACAAGGTTAAGATGGTAATTCCACAAAACGGGCTGGCCCACTGTGCTGACTCCCACAGGCTTTCTTTCCCAAGAAGCAATTTACCTGTAGACCTTCCTGGCCTAAATGGACAGTATATGTCACCTTCCTCCTGTTATCTGCAGAAGAAATGCAGGCCCTAGATAAATGTTGGCGGGAGAAACCCAGGAAACTTTTGTGACCGGATCCTGAAACTCTGAAGATAAGAATAGTTACTCCTAACCACAAAATCTTTAAGAACTGGTCAGCATGGGCCAAGGTGACCCATTGCATTGGGTACTTGAAAATCTGATGTCACCCTGCTGTCAGTCAAAAGTCAAGAGGTGGACCTGGGCAGGACTCTCTGAGAAGACCGACTCTCTCCCTTGAGAGTGTCCCCTTTTCCTCTTCTTATCCCTTCAATAAACTCATTCCTGTTACTCTGAGTGACATGTCTGAAATCTTGCTGACTTTGTAAGGGGGCAGATAGATGAGGATGGTGGGAACATGAGGTTAAGAGGATAATTCTGTAAAATGGGCCCACATGCTTTTTTTTTTTTTTTTTTTTTTTTTTTTGCCTGCAGCCCCACCTGGCCTAAGTAGACAGGATATGTCACATTCCTCAGTAAACTGAGGCAGGTGCAAAGGTTAGGCAGTTCATGTAGGTAATGAATGATAGGGATGGAGAGAGGATGATGACTGGTTTGTTAACCTCTGTGATCATGCTCCTGGGTACTCTGGGTTGCTAACCATTAACCTTCAGAGTCCTTGCCCTTGGTCACATATACAGGGAAGAAAGAGAAGACAGTAATTAAAATAGGAGTTCTGGGGTCTATAAAAAGCAAAATGCACCCCCTCCAGCAGGTATTTTGGCTTTGAAATCCCCTTCTCTTAGGAGAAGTTTGTTTCTATCGCTTTCTTAAATAAAACTTGCTTTCTATGCTTGACTTGGCATTTCTTGGGTGTTTAATCTTCAACACTGGGGAACAGGGACCCATTCCTCATCTCCAAAACTGGTATCATCTGGATTGCAAGAATCAGAGTTTGAAATGGGGGGTCTTTGCACTGTCTCAGCTTCTCAGGAGGCACCAGCTCTGCAACACTAGAAAACATGTCCAATCATTGTCCCTTGGGGAAGACATTATGTTATCCTAGTCAGAAAACAAATCTGCCCTCTGCTCTAGAGAGAGACATCACACTATCTCTGCTTTCCAAGGCTGTTTGTTGTGCCCACATCCTTGAAATCTGAATCTAGTCCAGAGCTCAGGCCAGAGTAGAGAACTGCAGTGGTTAATCACCTGGTGGAGGAAGAATAGCCAGATGGTGTGATTTGTCCCTAGGTCCTTGGGTTTTTCAGGATAGCCTTGAATTCTTCCGTTCAATGGCTAAGACACAGAAGGCTTCAGGAGCGTTGCAAAGTGTGGGTAATACAGCACAGCATGACTGCAGAGGGCCCCCAGGACTTGGCACAAACTGGAGCCACTGCATCCTCCCCCTGGGCACACATGCTGACTCACTGCCTAGTCCCTGCTTTCCACAGAAGAAAGGAAGCAGGAGGTCCCTGAGGAGTTCTTCAAGTGCCTGAGCTTGGATTAGTGTTAAGGGAATAAGTACACATTTTAATAACCCTGTGGATTTAGTGAAAAACAAAACAAAACAAAAAACAAGAGCAACATACATTTGTTCAGGGCATAACACTTACACTATTTATAGGGATTTGTGAAAAAAAAATTGCACCTAGAGATTCAAGACCAAATAAATACCTAAAACTCTTTTCATAATGTGAACCTTTATAGGCTAAATATAAAAAGAGGTAGGTCTGTCTTTGCTTAATATTCTTAATGATTTGGAAATCTCAAAATTCTCAAATTCTCCAAGATAATAATTAATGGAGTACTTTTTTTCTAAATCATGTGACTAATGTCACAGAAGAAAAATAAAGAAAAAATGCATATGACCATTTATTAAAGCAGAATAATTCAAAGACTTCCTTAAAACCAGACAGATGAAATATAGTTCTTTTTGAAAATTTGGCTAGATGCAGAACAATGAGTCCAAGCGTGGAGACTCAAGAGATTTTTCTGATCAATTTCCCCAGCCTGCTTTCCTGGCTTAAGAGTCACCTACTTATCACACAGCGCACACACTTCCACGCACTGTCTCCATTTCAAGGTTCTGACCCAGACAGTTATACAGTTCCCGTTCCTCTGAATTGTTGCATGTGACTGAATTCCCTGTTCCCTTTTTTTCTTACATGTGAGCCATCTTTTGAAGCCTGGCACAGAAGAGGAAATTAATACACGTTTGCTAAATGGATCAATTCAGATTTTTTTTTGACCTATAATGATTTTCGTGGATATAGTCAGAGGATCTGCTGGATGGCATTTTTGTTTTAGCAACCAGCCTGAAGTCAGTTCCCTGTACAGATCATTTAAAGTTTTGCATAAATAGACACTTTAACATCCCACATGAATTGTATAGATTGGTAATAATGGGAGAAGACCTTTCACTCCTCCCAGGTGTTCAATAAGCACTGAATGAATAAGTATATGTATCATTTGGAAAACTTTTTTCCTCCCTCTGTATCTCATTTGCAATGTTTTGGAGCAAAATGTATTCTTACTTGTAAATGAGCAACATTGTTTCTGTTCTGAATATTTTGTTGGTGATATGAACAAGAGACTTGAAAGCCAATACTGGAATGAAGGCATTTTGTGATACTTTTAGTAATTATAACATTCTGTTCAACTTTACTCCTACCCTCAACAACCTCATCAGAATCATGAGTCTAAAGCAAAGTATTTATGATTTTTCAATATTTTTCTTTACCCCATGCAGATTTTTTGTATTTCAAATGAGAGAGAGAAAGAGGCAGAGAGAGAGAGAGAGAAAGAGAGAAGGAAGGAAGGAAGAGAAAAGAAGGAAGGAAGAGGAAGGAAGGAAGGAAGGAAGGAAGGAAGGAAGGAAGGAAGGAAGGAAGGGAAGAAAAAACTGCTAACTTGTTTCACATTATCTTTCCTCCTGGAGTCCCAGAATCTCAGGGCTGGAGGGGCCTCTAAATATGCTTCCTACTGCTGGACTGAAGTCATTCTGGACTGTGAGCATTCTAGTCCATTGCTTCCTGAATAGTTATGTACATATAAATCACTGGAAGATGGTTTTACAATGCAGCTTATGGAGTGAGGCACAAGCTCAGGATTACTCCTAAATGACCTCAGGGAAGCCCCTTTTCCTGCCTCCTTTTCTTCAACTGATGAGAATGCAAACCAATGGAGACAATAGAATAGGGTTGCCAGATAAAATGTAGGAGATGTAAGCAAGTCAGATTTCAATTAATAGCAAATATTTTTTCCACATGTCTGAAATATCACATAGGGCGTACTTAAACACTGAAAAAATGTTATTCATCTGATGTTTGAATTCATTTTTCTGCAGGGAGTGGGGTGGTAGTTGGGGTGGGGATGATAGCTCTTCAGTCTTATGTCTCCATCTTACTCTCTCTCTCTCCTGGGCATCCTGCATTTTTTGTTTGCTAAATCTACTTGGGCATAAAGGAAAAAAAAAAAAAACAAAAAACCAAAAAGCATAGGTTTTGATGTCAAGACCGAACTGACTTTGAACTGGCTTTTCATTACCTAGCCATGTAATTGGAGGTGGTCTTGTGACATGAGAGAGCTTGCCTTCTCATCTATAAAAGAAAAGAGCACTAGCCATACAGGGCTGTTGTGAAGATTAAATAAGCTGATACAGTCAAGGATGAGGCCCATAGCATGTGATTAATAATGAAGGGAACAGCGATGGTACTGATGAAGTTCACCAATGCTATCAAATTTTTAAAAAGATCATTGCAGTCATTAGGAAACAGAATTTGTCATGTTCAGTTTTGCACTACCTCAATGAGCAAACCTGCCTGATATTCATGCAAATCTGGTGTTGCATGAGTAACATTTTAGCATGCTATAGAATCATCTGGGTGACTTGTTAAAACAGATTGCTGGCCCCTACCCATAGAGGTTCTGATTCAGTTGCTGTGGAGAGGGGCCCCACAAACTGGCCGTTTGAACAGGTTTTCAGGTGATGTTGATCTGAGGACCAGCCTTTCAGAACCTCTTATACCAAACCGCACTCCAGCCTTTCCAGGGTTCTCTGGCCTAACTCGTGGTAGAAGTGGTGCCACCTACTGGACAAAATAGAGAAGAATTTGCAAAAGAAGCTTAATGCATTAAAAACAACAAACAAAACAAAACAAAACAAGAACTGGTTAAATCTTAAGGTGCCCTGTCAAGATCTTGTGCTTTCTATGAGTCGAGAATATACTTTTATTGTGGCACATTATAACATTTTGCTTGCAGTGTTTCTAAATAAAGGAAACATTAAGAACCTTCTGAGTTTTCTTTACAGCTAAATGCTTAGGAGCTTGCTGTCACTACTGAGTACTGCCCATTGCTTTTGATTTCTAATCCCCTCAATTTCAAGGCAGGAAGGAAGATATTCTAGTGCAATAAGGTACAGTGTTTTTTTTAAGTTTCTATTTATTCATCTTTATAACGAGAGGAGGTGAGATAAATCAGAAAGCATTCTTTAATATGCTATGGTTCCCTCCAAGAAGTATTTTGCTTAGCTTAACTCTGAAAGGAGAGAGATTTACATTTAGAGTGAAGGCCTGTTCTTTGACATTATACAATACTTTCATTTTATAACAACTCACGGAAATGTTTTTGGGACTCTCATGTACTTCTTCCATTTCCAGGTTACAACTTCTATAGTAAATTGACAATAATTGTGATACCAGTTTCCTCTAGAGAATTACTTAAGACCATAGCAGAAGTGGAAACATTCATTGCATTAATCTGCTAGAGCTTCTATAACAAAGTGCCACACACTGAATGACTTAAGCAAAAATATTTTTTTCTGAAATGTAGAAGGATGACACAAAGCTGTCAGCAGGATTGATTGATTGCTTTTTTTTTTTTTTTTTTTTTGGAACCGGGTTTGAACTCAGGGGCACTCACCCACTGGGCCACATCCCCAGCCCTATATTTAGAGAAAGGGTCTCACTGAGTTGCTTAGTGCCTTGCCCTTGCTGAGGCTGGCTTTGAACTTGTGATCCTCCTGCCTCAGCCTCTGGAGCCCGTGGGATTACAGGCGTGCACCACCCCGCCCCGCTAGGATTGGTTTCTTCTGAAACTTCTCTCTTTGGTTTGTAGGTGGCTGTCATGTCTGTGTATCTTCACATAGTTTTCCCTCTGTATGCCTGTGTCCAAATTTCTTCTTTTCAGGACACAAGTCTTACTGGATTAGGGCCTACCTTAGTGACCCATTTTAACTTAATTACCATTTAAAAGGCTTTATCTCCAAATATAGTCACATTCTGAAGTCCTGGGGATCAGGACTGCAATGTATGGATTTGGTGGAGACAAAATTTAGCTCCAAATAGTTGTGTTTGAACACAGTGCAAATATTGTTTTAAAACAGAATCATGGGCTTCATTTTCCACATTTAAGAAAATGGGAAAGTTTGGGAGGGTTTGGAGTAAATCCAACTTTATGATTCTGTTGTGCTCTCAGGTCTCTGTCCCTGAGAGTCTAACATTTGAGGCACATTTCTCTAGGAGCTACCATATACCTGATCCCAAGGGAGAGAACCATTTGCATGTAGCAGTGCACAGAATAGAGTGAAGAGTATTGGAATAAAGCATTCCAACTCAGCACTTTTCTTATTGAGAAAACTTGGATACAACACTCAATCTCTCTGGGTCTCAGTTCCCTCCTGTGCAATATGGGTCTATAACACTTGTCTAAAGTTGCTGGGAAGGTAAGGAAGATAACATGCATTAAGGGCCCAACACAAAGATTGCTTTACAAGGGGGGCCCAGGAAATGGTAGCATATCTGTTGTACATTCAGCCTTGCTTTGCCTCTTCCAAGACAGAATGAGTTTTGCAAAAATGCTTCAGTGGTGTTTTGAAGACTGTGCTGTGCCTCATGCTTCTTTGAAATATCTGCTGTTATCGTTGCTTCCCTCTGAGCTGTCCTGCTGACACAGAGCTAAGAGCAACTCACATTTCTCCCAATTGCAAAATCACTTATTCTCTGCAGGGGCCACTGAGAATAATGGTTATCCCGACACCTATCCAACATTATAACCTCATGCAAACCCTGGAATTCTAACATTAACATTCTCTTTTGAGTAGTTGTCTTGTAGCATCTCCCAGAAAGGTAAGAAGTGCTGCAACAGGTCTAACAGCAACTGTTGAGAAACCAAGCTCTAGAAAATATCCTACTAGGGTCCAGCAAAATTTCCCAGTGCTGGACCAATAGGTAGAGCTATGGGGAATCTTCAGGCACTTTACCTTCTTCAAAATCACCCAACACACAATTAACCCAGGTGATTTCCAAGTAAGTCTCTCTTAGGAAGGAAGGCTCTTGTCACAGTTAGGTAATTTTAAGTATTTCTTAAAATGTGAAAAGCAAAAGCATTAATAAGCCTAGCACCCTGAAACAACTATGTTCATTTGTGCTAAAATATTTGAGTCTCATCTTCATATGTATATATATATCTAAGAATACACTTTTATAGATTTTATACATTAAAGATTATCCTAAGCAAATATTTTCTATTATTACTGTTCTCACTGTATCTTGGCCAAGAAGCATTTTCCATAGCTATTACTTTGATGGTTGAATTCTATTCTATAGAGTGGATGGAAAACAATTTTCTCATTCCTTTATCTATAGCATTTTGTTTGCTTCTAATTTTATAAAACAATGTGGCAATGTTCATGTTTCTACATATATTTCTCATTTCCTCCGCTCAAATCACTTTCTTAGGATAAATTTCGAGAAGTAGGCATGGACATTTCAATACAGACTTGAGAATGAAGCATTCTTCACTTTCCTGCAAAGTAGGGTGCATTTTGATTCTCTGTAAAACAGCTTCTCCTATTACGACAACCTTTAGACTGAGTCAAAGGTTACAGTGCCATCTGCTGCCATAAAAATGTTCCTTCCTGCAATTTCCTGTTTATTATCAGAGATCATGGCCAGTTACCTGCCAAGGCAGGATCTACCTCAGGTTGGGTATTATCTGATGGGAAAGTGTTCATTAAGCAAGGTCATATTGACAAGTAACTAAACCCAGGGTCACTCTTATTTGTAGAGCAAAGTGCACCCAGGCAATATTATTTATTTATTTATTTGCCTTCTTTGAGGCATCCCAAGTCCTAATAATTGGTTGATGAGAGTTTAGGATGCAAGCCACTACAAAATGATGCATACTGTGCTCTGAGTGTTGGTTACTCTGTCCAACTTATCTTCTTTCATGAATGCCAATCTAGCATCTAAGTGATTAGAATGATCTTCTGTCTGACTCTGTGCTTTGGCTATATTGCTGTACCTGTGAAATGATTTACCCTATTTTCTCAGAGACTGAATTCTAGTTAGCTTTGGAGACTCATGTCAATGGTCCCTCTTTTCTCCCAAGGAGTTTTCCAAGATTTTCCCATCCCAAAATGTCCCTACGACTGTCCCTCTCATGGCTAGTCCTTGGGATTTTTCAAGAGATCAAATTGAAAACACTTCCAATGTCACAAAAGGCTTTTTGTGATTTGGTCCTTGACTACCTACCTATTCAGCCTTATCCCTTATAATTAGTTCTTTGCTTTTTATACTAGGGTATAAAAAGCATTGTCCAATAGAAATATAATATATACAAGGCACCTATATAATTTAAAATATAGGTAAAGTAGCCACATTAAAATAGAAAAAATCAAACAACAAAATACCCCCAAACAATAACAGATAACCCAGAAAATGATCATTTTAACATTTGATACCACATGTATTTCAACTGTTCAATAAGCACAAGTTTTCTAGTTCTGGGAGTCCCAATCTCCAGCACTAACTGTGTTCCCACCCAGTGCCTTTGCATATTCTTTCCTCTCTGCCCTGAGCAATCTTTTCCCCATCTGGCAAACTCCAAATCATCTCTAAAACACCCAGCACAAATATTACTTTTCCAGTGCTTCTTTCTTGACTTTCTGCAAATGTTATTAATCACTCTCTTCTGTTTTGCTGCTGCTTGACTTTGTATGTTTCTATTTTATATTCATCACTCTACTGTAATATATTGATATAAATTGATAAATGGTTTATTCATAGTTTCATACTTGGTTCTGAACTTCTCCAGGGCAGAGATGTTCACTTACCAACTCTGTGTCCTGAGAGCCAAGAACAGAGTGCGTTCTCACCATAGATGTGCAGTAAAGCTATGAATGGATGTATAACTGCTAATTGAATTACAGCCGCCTGTCTATGTTGAAGGCTTACTCTTTATTCCAATGTCACCTTATAGGACTTAATACAAGCCTGATGGAAAGATTTACCCAGACAAGCCATTGTTTCTTTGGTTGCTCTATTTCTCAGTCTAACAGAGTTAGAAACAAAATGAAATAACTGGCAGGAAAAGAAGAGAAGTTTGGAAGCTTGATTTTGATGTCTGTCTCCACACTGATTTCCTGGGTGTTTTCTGAGATAATTGGCTTTTCGGGTTAAACTGAGAACACTCTTTTAAAGTATTTAAACTTGAATTCATGATTTGAAAAAGGTGCTTCTCCAAAGAAAAGTTCTTCCTTCACAGAATTGGCTTAGATATGTATGAGGTGTGGGGCTTAATCGCATTTACAGTGAGATCAACTTCCTTTCTTCTTAATTCTCCTGCAGTTGTGCTTCTGGTAGAAAGCTATTGAGAAAGGCTATCAAAGCTTTTGGAAAATATACAATGATTGCCATTTTAAATTTATTTCATTTAAGTTCAATCCATTTATTTTCATTGCATATTTTAAAAAGGAAGCACTTTTCAAACAGTTCGGTGGCTGATGATTTATACAGGGAAGCAGCAATCAGATGGGTCTCATTGTTGCATCACGCCTATGTCTTTATATGTAAAAGAAAAAAGATCAGCTCTGCACTTCGAAATGTTATAAACCATAGGAGAAGAAGCTGCCATTAGCACACTTAGCTGTTATTCTTCTTAATATTGCAAAGTGGTTACTAAGAACAGGTAAATTATGAAGATAAAATATAGCAATCAGAAAATATAGCAATTTTAAAGTAAATATAATAGTGTACCTGACCCCACAATTTAATCTCATTATTTTAAATCTATCAAATAATCAGTCTATCTATCTATCATCTATCTTTTAAGTGAGTCCATTTTATGCACTAGGTAATGTGGATGTGTAGGTATAACAGGAATTAATGACTTTTTAGGGTTATAATGAAAATATTTGAGACTTAAGAGATAAAATGTATTGGTCCTCAAATACAAAACATCATGATAAAATTAGATTAAAAACTCCAGTTGTCTAAAAATGTAACATTATATAAACTTTATCAATAATTAGTTAATGATCCTAAGCATATTATTATGTGAGAAAATAATTTCTCAGTTAAGTTCCTTCACTTGCTAAAATTCTCAAGCATGTGCCATGATTGCTGGATAATCAATAATCATAAATTGAATGAGTTAGATCCAAATAACTTAAAAACAAAACTCTAAAAATATTTTCATATTATAGCAAAAGTACTATTTACTGTGGGATATGGGGCATCTGAATAGATTTTACATTACTATTTTATTTTTAGCTCTTTATATAGTTGATGTGGCTCTTTTTTATTTTTTTAATCTTGCATTGCAGTGGAATTATGCTTGGTCTGTTCTCACGGTGACTATTTTAAATCTCCTGGGATGTGTCCCAATGTTGAAGACTTAAAGTGACATACCATGAGGATCATTGTTAACTGTTTATTCAGAGCATCTGTCAGGAGTTTGATTTCCTTCATGTGGCTGTCTCTGATGTTGGGTCCTTCTTTCTTATTGTGTTCTAGTTTAGTTTTCATAGATTATTACTTCTTTTTGGATTTCTTTCTTTATAGATATCACCCTAATAAACCAAAAAGCTATTTCTGAGGAATGCTGTGACTGTTTTATAGCTCCTGTCTTTCAGTGTGTACTGATTGTTTAGCATTCAATTAGGCAGAGATAAGACATCAGAGTGCAAATAACCAGGACTAGAAAATCAGAAATAGATTCAAGCTCTATCTATCACTCATCAACTGAGCATCAAGCCCTTAATGAGGGAGATAATGATGACTGATTTGCCTTTGAACTTGTTAGTTCTTCTGCCAGAAATATCTCTTCTCCTTAGGCCTCCCTGAAAAAAAAAATCCCATTAGGCCTTCATAACCCAGTTAATAGGTCAAATCTTGCATGAGGCTTTCATTTCTTCCCCCATGCCTCATGCAGACTGTTACTCACTGACATCTTTTATTTCATGCCAGACACCATGTTTGCAAGAATAAAATGAGATGATGTTTATAGGAATATCACGAACCATAAAGTTCCCACAGAATTTTTTTTAGTGGACATAACACCACTTTACCAAGCTGTGGTTCTTGTCCCGAGAGAGTCAGCATCTAATATATATTTGGCTGCACAAGTATGGGTAATTATTTATTCTTTCATTCAAAAAACATTTTGAGACATCAACTATGTCTCAAGAACTATATATGAAATGTATAACAAGGAAGACAAGGAGTTTCAAAAATGTGATGAATTAATATTTATACACTTAAATTGAGCAACTAAGTCCAAGATTGGTAACAAGACCTCCGAAGTCCAGAATATATATGATAGTTGCTGGCACTAGAAACAAATAACATCTTGGGAACTATTAGAGGGCCCTTGTTCCTACCCTGATTCACTATTTATCCTTCAGAGTTTACATATACATGTATATCTGATAGATATTCATTAAAAAGTGTGGCCCCAATCACTCTTAATAAATCCACATATCATAAAACCCCTGGTCAATAATCCCTTTAAATTATATGTGGATGATTGTGCAAAACTGGGTTGGATGGTATTATAGTTTGGATGGGAGGTGTCCCCCAAAAGCTCATGTGTGAGACAAGGCAGGAAAGTTCAGAGAAGAAATGCGTGAGTGGGCTTTGAAAGCCTTAACTGAATCAGTGAATTCATCCCCTTATGAGATTAACAGAGTGGTAACTGGAGGAAGTAGGGCATTGTCTAAAGGTGATTTTTCAGCTGTGTGTTAGCCCTTCAGTACCCATTGACAAGTCATTCAGTTCATCCTCTGGCTATCTGTGACCTGTCACACACTCACTGTCACAGAACTGATCCAATCTGGAGGTGCAATCCACAGCTGTTTAGCTTAGTTGCTGTCTAATTCACTATGTGGAGTCACCAATTTGTCCCTTTTCATTTGCTAATTCATCCATCCAACTTGTATTCAGTGTCAGTCCCTATGCTAAACTCTAGGAATAGTGAAGTTCCCCCACTGCCCTCCTAGAGTTCTGTCTTATGGGGACCAGGTAATACCTGTGATTCTATCTAACAATTTTTAACTCAGTAAAAATAATTGTGATGAATGTGCTTTCTTTTCCTTATCCTTTGATTGGTGGTTATCTCATGGTCTTTTGGGATTCCTTACCTATATATCCAGGGAATGTAAAGTAAATCATGCTGGGTAGTGGTTTCTGAGGTGACACCAGACCCTTCTAATAGCATAGTGGTGTGTACAGCCTTAGAGGAATCTGTAGGACTGGAAGCGGTGAACTGCTTTAGGGAGACTGAAGATAGTTGATGCATTTGTTAAGTTTTTTATTGAAAAAATTCAATTTCTTTATTATTCCAAAGAGATAACTTTCACTTCTATGTTGATTACAGCAGTTTTACAATAGCAAAGGTTTGGAATCAACTGTGATACCCATTAACTGATGGTTAGGAAGATGCGATACAGACAAAAAATATTCAACCATGAAAAGAATGAAATCCTTTCATTTGCAGCAACATAGGTGCAATCAGAGTTTATTATGCTAAGTGAAGTAAGTCAGACTCAGAAAGACAAATACCACATTTGTTCATTTATTTGTAGAAATTAAAAAGTCAATCTCAAAGAACAGAGTGGAATCATGGTTGGTAGGAATGGGGAGGGCCAGGGAAGGAGGATTGGAAAGAGGTCAGCTGAAGGATACCAAAACACAGAGAGGAAAAGTAGTTTAATTACCTATAGGATAGTAGGGTAACTATTAGCTAAAATTAACTCATAGTATATTTTAAATAACTAGAAGAGTACAAAATTATCAGTACATAAAAATGGCTAACTTTTGAGAAGTTAGAAATTTTTATTACATTGATTTGATTTAAATGTGTATGTACATTATATACACATATTGAATTATCACAATGTACCCAATAAAGACATACAGATATTATGGCTCAATACAAAATTTAAATGCATTTTCTTATTGTGGTATCTGGTTCACAAGTAGTTTCAGTATTGTATTGATCAATTTGTAGATCCAAGCTCAGAATAAAGGCATATGGGTTAAACAACAGAAAAACTTTCCAACACATGTAGTGGAGTGAAACAAATGTTGCTTATGCTCTTTGGATTCTAGTCTTTAATTTTAGGATTTTAGTGGAATAAAAAAATCATATCAATAATGTAAAAAAATGCAGTTTGGATCCTTGTTGACCAAACAAGGCGTTTTCTTCTTAGACAATCTGTTGTACAATTGATTTGGATATTGTGGTCTCTCTTCCTTGTGCAGAAGAGTTTCCAGTCCCTTCTGAATCCCTTCTATCTTGAGACTTGATCCTTATCATGGCACTGCTGTCCTATTTAGAATCCCAGTGATTGAGTGGTATGGGTAGTGGTCTTGTGTTGACCACCTGGGATTTTTCTTAATGTGAAAGGCCATAAAAAGGAATGCTTACAAATCACTTTTCTTATGGAGCATGATGTAGAGCAGTGGCTAGACAGAAGCACATGGGAGGCTATTGTATACAATATTTCATCAATGACAACATGCACTTTTCCTTATATACTTAGCATCTCTGGAATTGAGGCACAAATTGCCATTGATGGCATGTTGTAGTTTAATTGGCCACATTTTTGTCCCTTATGAGTGGTGGATAAAACAATAATGGTGCTGTCATCCTAGATTAGATGATATGGCATTTACTTTGTGAACCTTAAAGATGATACTTAAATGTCCTTTGCCTTACATCCCATGTTGATATAATAGGGCAATTCCTACTTTATGGAGTTGCTAGGAAGATGAAATTAAATAATGTTTATAACTCTTATTTTATAATACTTGGCACATAAAAACTACAGAAATAAAATTGCTGCTTTGTGCTTTTTATTGCATTTAGATTTCTCCTTACTCTATCTCTTCAATACAGGACAAAACATAGAACAGATTCATTTTAATATTCATAATAATATGTATTTTGTGATTATTAACTTGTTAATATTATTACTGTAATTATTGTATGTTGACTTATTTTTGTTATGAAATATGATCATGAAACAGGGAAATAAGTATGAAATCAGGTAACAATATATATTTGCAAAATGACCTATGTTTACAAAACTATTCTTTGGTGTTACCCCCATTCTATTTTTACACCTTTCCTAGGTGGTAAAGAGTAGAGATATTACCCTTGATTCATGGAGGGAAAGAGATTGAGTGCCTAAAGGACACTAATACTTTTCTCGTTCTTGGTCTAGCCCTCTCTTTTGTTTGAAATCCTATCCACATAGCATCACCTCTCACTACTTTTAGAGTGTCATTTATGTGTCCAGAAATAACCTCTCATATTTTAAAGACATTCCCACATGTGTCTTCCCCAGCTCCACATGTATTACATGAACTGGTCATCTTCCCCGTAACAAAGCCATTGGAGTTACTTCCTAGGCTTTCTTCTTTCTCCCCCTTTCCTCACCATCTTGCCTCTGAGGTTGTCAATCCAGTTTCTTTCCATTCTTCCTCTCTTGTGTGCTTTCCATTAAAGCTCTAGTGATAGTACTTTCTAGACAGATTTTTTTTTTTGCAATCGCTTTTACCAGTCCAATTCATTCTGTACACAGCCAGATTATTCTTTGTTGAATTCACTTTGAATATGACAGAGAACTCTCTACCACCTTAATACTGAGCAGAATGAAACCTAAGGATTGGTACTGAAAGATGATCTCAGGTCTAATTAGCATTATCTTTTTGTCACTGAAGCTGGAGGTTGACCAAGAGAAACTAGGATAATGGGCAAAGAGAAATCATTCTAGTCATGACAAGCAAGACCCTTCTAAGTCTGACTTCTCCCTGACATTTTCAACTGATCTTTTATTAACCTCAACAAGAAATTCTTCTGTGCAGCCAGTTCTGTCAATAAAATATGAACATGCTGTGCTTATTTATGTGCTGTGCCTTTGCTTGTATTGCTTTCCAATTAACATTATTGAGCACCTTCAAGGCACTGGGACCATAAAAATGAAGATCCTGCTCTGTCCTTTGGTGGCTCATAGGAATGCAAGGCGGGGGGTGAGGAGAGAGGGCACCGAGTAAGCCATCAATTAGGACATGTCCCAACAAGTCAGGTGAAGTCATTGCATCCATGTCAAGCATTTGATGGCAACATAAAGAAGCCATTAGCTGTGTCCAGAAAAGTTAGGGAAGGTTAGAAGCAATCCTCTTCTCAACTTTTCAGATCCTGTTTGGGCATCCATTCAGTGATGCCACTGGTCTCAATGCCTGAGGCCTCTGTTAAGGTGTCAACCTACATTTGTCACCTTCTGAGACTCCTTTGGAAATTGCTGTTGTCTCTTGTTTTGGTATTAGTCACCACCTTCCTCAGCTGTTTTCCATATACATATCTGAGTTCCTCCAACTAGATAATAAATTCCCAAATACTCAGTGGTGCTTTAAAGATCGTGTTTTATGCTTCTCGGTATCCACATCAGATACAGAAACTAAATCCAAGTTTGTTAGAAGATTTCTTTCAATCTTCTGTGGACATCTATTATTCAAGAGGTCTCATTTTAAGAAGTTATAGAAGTCATATATTTGCAGTTATGCACTAGCAACTATAAGCTATAATGATAATGGATTTTTCCAAGAGAAGAATATATTGACTTGAGTTACAATTTCTATTGGAATGTGCATTAAATAACTCTGATTACATATAACAAATCTTGCTATGGAACCAACCTAGATGCTCTTCAACAGATGAATGGATAAAGAAAATGTGGTATATATATATATACAATGGAATATTACTCAGCTTTAAAGAAGAATGAAATTATGGCATTTGCTGGTAAATGGATGGAACTGGAGAATATTATGCTAAGCAAAATAAGTCAATCCGATAAAACTAAAGGCCAAATGCTTTCTCAGCTATGTGGATGTTAATTTGCCATAAGGGAGGGGTGGGATGGCTAGGCAAGAATAGAATTACTTTACATTAGGTAGAGGAGAGTGAAGGGTGGAGAAGGGGCATGGGGGTAGGAAGGATAGAAGAGTGAAACAGACATTATTACCGCATAGACATGTATGACTGCATGACTGATATGATCCTATAATATGTATAATCAGAAAAATTAGAAATTACACTCCATTCATGTATGGTCTATGAAAATGTATAAATGCATTCTACTGTTATGTACAACTAATTAGGACAAATTTTAAAAAATAATAAAAAATAAAATAAATCGGCTTACCTCAAAACAAAAAGAGTTATAAAAAAACACATAGAGCTGGGGGTGTAGCTCAATGATAAAGTGCTTTCCTAGCATGCGTGAAGCCCTGAGTTTGATTCTCAGAACTGGGAGAGGGGAGATATCTTATAAAATGTAAAACTAAGGATATAAGGAAGAAAGTGGAAATAATCCATAATTCCACCTCTTAAAAATGTCCATTATAAATGTTTTATGTATCTTCTATGCAGATAAAAATTTTAATAAAATTGAATTTAGCTATGTAAAAAAAAATCTTAAGCTGATTATTATGTTGATAATGAGTCTGTTATTTAGTGCTCAGAGAGAAATGTACAAAGATTTGAAAGAAACACTGAAGGCAAGAGGAAGTGATGGCGTAGAATCATCAGTGTTCTTAGACGTACTGGGTAGGTTTTTTTTTTTCATTTTTTATGTAGGACTTCAGGTCTATGAAATATTTAACATTGCTCACTGGGATCAGATTTCCTTGAGCAAATACAGTGACTACTTTTTCCCGATGTTTTTTCGTCAATGATTGCCAGACTGTCACCATACAAAATGCTCTTTCCTCCTTCCTTGGGCGCATAAGGAGAGTGAGCTGTGACTTTTTGGTTACAGTCATTTAAAACAGACAAAGTACAGATAAAACTGGACTAAATTGAGGGATTTTATGTCCAAGGACATGTGTATGACTGAAAATGTATTAACTATTCAAAGCTGAGTCAATTTGCCATTTAGGGAAAATCTAATACATCTTTCTATATTTGGATTTTCTGTTGGTGCCTTGGCACAATACTTTTAAGGCATTTGATAATGAATGAATTTTATCTCCACAAACAATTATATCTCAAGATCTGTTACATGCAAACACTGATACAAATTTAAGAAAAGTTTATACTTTAATAAGAGGTTTATACTAGTTGCTAATTTGGGGATTTAAGTTTATAAGTGACTTCCTTATTAGACATACTAGATTTAAGGAGTAGATTAAAAAATAAGCTGCTCAGTTGTAGTTATAAATTATTATAGAAATTAACATCATGTTTTCTACAAGCCATTTCTATTTTTAAAAGCACATAGAAGAAAACAGGAAACTATTTGGAAAAATTCAACAGATGATATCCTGATTTTATCTTGCATCATATCATGCTAAGATTACTCAGAGAATACAAATAAAAGAGAAGTTGTTTTGTATGTGGGTTACAAAGGAAGGATAATTTTGAACACTTTCTTCTGGTAGTTAGACTGGACAGTGGAAGGCCCAAATTATAACATGACAAATATTGAAGTATAATATAATGACTCAGTATTGGCATCATCTCATTTCATAAGAAAACTCATACAAATATGGACATATTGTATTAGATATAAGTTATCAGGAGATTTGAGGCAACTCCTAAGTATTTGTTTTCTATCATTTTCATTATGCATATGCACTTCATAAGTTTGCATTTTCCCGTAGAATTTGCTGATCCACATCGACCATTCTTTCTGTTCACCTGCCACCTTTGTATGTTGAGGTTAAAAGCAAGCATCCTTGTTGTCTCCTGGACACCTGACTGAATAGCTTTGTATATGATCAAGGGCAGACTCTCACTTTAGTAAATATTGTCATAAAATTTGAAAGAAATAATTTGGCTTTAAGAGTTTATTTAAATAAATTTTCATGGTAATTTCTAATAAAAAGCTGGTTTCCCTAACTTCTCAATATGTTTTCAAACATTAGCTAAATATTCAAGATGAATCAGAGGGTAATGATTATAAAGAGTAGAAAAAACAGCTTGCTCAAATAAACTAATTCTGAAATTTATTTGTCATGCTTTGGCATTTTTGCTTTACTTTCCTAATAATTTAAGTTTATTTTTATTGCCAGCACCTGATTCTCATGTTAAGCAATGGGATATGCAAGCAAGATTTTGAAATAAAAATTCAAATACACTTTTACCTAATACAACTAAATAAAATATTGCAAGACTTAACCTGTAAGTTTGGAGTGTACATAATTAACAAATACGATTGTCTTTAAAGTTTAAGAATTCTTTTTAGTTTTTCAATGTAAACATTGGATTAAAAAAACCCACTTTCATAAACTTTGCTAAACATGCACATACTATTTCTTGTCTTGATAGTAAGTCCCATTTCCTACTGGAGAGTGTGAAAAGTTAGGCCAATATTCCAAATGGAACATTTTCACTGTGCAGTAACACTACTTCTTAAAAACTCATTGTATTGATCTTTTTTTTAATGATTTGTCTCATTATATCTCTATAATGTTCAGGGTTAAAGCTCACTTTTATTCATAAGTGTCCTAAACAGAGGAAGGGAAGCAGTGAATAAAACAAACATAGAAACCTGGGAGCAAAGGGTGCACTGGAGACCTGTGTCAGGGGGAACAGAGGGAGACAGGGCCCTTTCTCTGATTGACAACTTGCATCAGCATGAGGAGCTGGTTTACAGACACACTTTTTAGATATTGAAACAGTGCTTTCATCCAGAAATGTACTAAAACTCGTTTTAACCTTCCCTGTATATAAAAAAGCATGCTATATACTTGCATACCAATATAGCATGTGATATGTAAGGATAATGGTTTGTTGACATCTCTGATCTCATGTAGAATTATACTAGGGACATAAAAATATAACCTGCTATTTATTTTTATAGCTATTGAAAAAAATTTAATTTGGGTTTTTGTTTTGCAGTGTTAGGGATCAAACTCAGGGCCTCACAAATGCTAGGCAAACTCTCTACCACTGGATTATGCCACTGCCCTTAGTTTGTTGTTTAAGTCAAGTTATAGAACAGAGTTTCTATTTTTTTTTTTTTTGGTACTTGGGATTGAACCCAGGGGCCTTATACTTTCTGAGCTGTATCCCCTTCCCCTCCTTTTTAAAAATGTGAAACAGGATCTTGCTAAATTGCTTAGGAACTCACTAAATTGCTGTGGCTGGCTTTACACTTGAGATCCTCTGGCCTCAGCCTCCCCACTTGCTGGGATTACAGGCATGTGCCACCAAACCTAGCAGTTTCTGTTGTAAAAGCCCATTGTTATAGCTATTTCTGACTGAGAGACCTGGGGAAATCATGTAGTCAAAGTAATTGGTTTTGAGAGGATATCATTCAATAAAGAAAAAAAAAAACATTTAAAAAAAAGCCAGTTTTACTACTTTGAAAGGACAGCATTTTTGGAAACTATATCCATGTGCAATAAGTTGAAAAGTGATATTTTCAGACTTGAGAGCACAGAAATAGACCTGCATGAAAATATGCAACTGATCTTTGACAAAGGAGCAAGGGCAATAACAAGGAAAAAATGGTAGTCTTTTAAACAAATGATGCAGGAACCACTGGATGTCTACATGCAAAAAATGGATTGAGACACAGGCTTTACACCCTTTAGAAAAGTTAGGTCAAATGGATGACATTCTTAAATTTATAACTCAAAACTATGAAACTCACAGAAAATATCATAGGAACAAATCTACACGACCTAGAATTTGGCAATGATATTTTAGAGTCAACATCAAAGGCACAGTCCATGAAACAAAGACTTGATAATCCGACTCTCATTAAAGTTAAACATTTCCACTCTGCAAAGAAATCAGGAGAATGAGAAGAGAAGCCGCAGACAGGGAGAAAATATTTTCCAAAAACATATCTGATAAAGGCTGTTTTTCAAAATTTGCAAAGAATTCTTCAAACTTAAGAATAAGAAAACAAATAAAATTGCACTTAAGAAATGAGCCAACACCTGACAGACACCTCGCCAGAGAAGATACATAGATGGCAGATAAGGATATGAAAAGGTATTCCATACTGCATGTCATCAGGGAAATTAAAAATAAAACAACTGCGAGATACCACTACATACCTATTAGAGTGGCCCAAATCCAGAACACCAACATCAAACACTACCAATGACGTGGAGCATCAGGAGCTCGCATTCATTGCTGGTCAGAAGGCAAAATGGTACAACTGCTTTGGAAGACAATTTGCAGGTTTCCACAAGACTAATCATCCTCTTACCATATGATCCAGCAACACCAAGGAGTTGACTGTGGGGATGTAAGAAGAAACCACTGAGGTACATGCTACCCTAGGCTGTGGAATAGTACAAATCCTGAAGGACACTCAGAATTTTTCATGCTTGGGGACACACTCTCAAGTGACTAGACCCACCGACCGGCCATTGCCCCAGTGCAGATTCATTTGTCTTCCTCTCTTCCCTCCTCCCTTTGCAAAACTGTGTAACTCCTAATTGGACCATCCTCACAAGATAGCATGTTACACTACCAGTTCTTTGTTCTCAGACTCCCTTCTTCTATAAAAGTGCTGTACTTCCTTAATAAATTTTGAGACTGTGTCATAGAACCTGCTCTCCTGGAGTTTTGGCCTCCGTCACCTTGCTGCCTCCAGAAGGGAAAAAGATCCCATGAGGTCGAGACCCAGCCAATCGGCTTCTACAGTTGACAGCTAATGTCTATGCAAAAACCTGCACACAGATGTTTATAGTAGCTTTATTCACAATTGCCCAAACCTGGATGCTACTGAGATATCCTTAACAGATGAATGAATAAACAAATTGTGGTACATCCAAAGAATAGAATATTATTCAGCACTAAAAAGAAATGAGCTGTCAAGCTGTTTAAAGGCATACAGGAACCTTGAATGGGTGTTACTAAGAGAAAGAAGCCAGTCTAAAAAGATCCATACTATATGATTCCATACTGACATTCTGGAAAAGGCAAAATCATGGAGAGATTAAAAAAAAAAAATCTGTTGTACCAAAGGATGGGGATATGGAAGGATGAGTAGGCAGAAAAATGATGACTTTTATGGGCAAAACTCCTCTGTTTAATACTTTAGTGGTGTTACAAGCCATCATAAATTTGTCCAAATCCACAGAATGTATACACCAGAGTGAACCCTAATTAAACCAGGGATTTTGGGTGATAATAACTTATTATCTGAGCACTTTTTGTCCCTTATTTCCCCCTCCCTGCCCTTTTGTGTTTATGTGTGTGTATGGTTCAACAATCTCTCTCAGGTTTGTGTTGTACTTTACCTGCTTGAGATGCAGAGTCAGTCCCTGCACCCTCCTTTAGTTTGAAATGAAGATCTGAATGCTCTGTATCTTCATTTCTGCCAGGATGCCATTGCTTCTAGTCCATTTCAGTACACAGAGCTAGGAAATGTATTGTTAAGAATCATGACATCACCTTCCTAGGTACATATATGAAAACACCAGTGAATCTCCACATCAGGTACATCCACAAGACTAGGATCCTAATTGGAATAAGACATGCTCCATGTTTGTATATACATGTCAAAATTGACTCTACTGTCATGTATAACTAAAAAGAACGACCATAAAAGAATCATGAGTTTCATATTGGTATTTCTGATTCAAATTTAATATATGGGTTTTTCCCCCATGGATTATTTTTTAAAAAATCTTTTTTTAATGCATCATAGTTACATGTAATAATGGAGTTGATTTTGATATTCATAAATGTATCAACATAATGTGCTGAATTTTAGTCCCCAGTACTACCTCTTTCCCTCCCCTTCTCTGGCCCTCTAATACCCTTCTACGCCATTGATCTTTTATTTATTTATTTATTTATTTATTTATTTATTTATTATTAACAATTGGTGCATTACAGTTGTATATAATAGTGAAATACATTGTGACATAATCATACGTGCACATAGCATAATTTGGTCAACCTCACTATTTTATTCTTTTTCCTCTTTTACTTGGAAAAAGAATATTATTCTACAATATCCATAGGTAGCTTCAAACTACATTACCAGCATGTTACTGTTAAATGTAACTACATATTTTATAAATTTCTCTGTAATTTAATTTTTTTTACAATTTTTTTGGTGTATAGGAAATGCTCTATAAAGCATGGACATTGTGAATAATACTTGGAAAGTATTTGAAATACTTCTGTTTTAGTTATTAATTTTCATGCAGACTTATTTGCTTTTCAAATTAATTTTTGGATTTATTATTGTTCTTTTTTGCTTTAGTTTACTTCTAGAATGTTTAAAACATTTGCTTAATTAAACTAAACAAAAACAAGTACTCAAAGAAATAAGGTTTCTATCTCCATCTGCTAAAGACTATTTCCATAGTTATGTAGAGGTAAAAAAATGTAATTAGTTTCTGGCTTATCTTTCTTGTTTTAGTTTTTAAAATTAAATTAGTGGATTATAGCTATATATAATATTGGGGTTCATTTGACATAATCATACAAGTGTGGAATATAATTTGCTCCAATTCTGTTGCTAGTACTCCCTGCTTTTTTTTAAAAAAAAGAAAAACTAGGCAACTTGTATATACAGGAAGATTAATTGTTTTCCTTTATTGTTATGCTAAATTTAGAGGCTACAAAAATTTTGTATAAATTTAGTGTATTTGCATTTAGTGTATATTACAATTTTGTACAAATTTAGTACATACTAAATTTTGTGTGAGAATAAAGCAATATATCTTGCCTTTTTAAAAACATAATATCTTCTGTAAGTCATTCTATCTTAGCACATACAAATTATCCTTGTTTTCTTTCATGATTCTACAACATAGACCTATTATTGTATCAGTGTTTGTTAAACACATTCCTTATCAATATCCCTTATTACCTAGAATTAAATAGACTTGCTTTTACCAGTGGGATTTTATGCATAAGTTATTTGTAGTCATATTCTATCATCTATGCATAAGAAATTCTGTTTCTCTAACATCATCAAAAAGTGCTTTTTTAAACTTTCAAATTTCAGTCAACCTGATAGACAATTAATGATATTTCAGTGTTATTTTAATTTGAATTTCTCATTTTATGAATAATGTTAATCCTTTCTTCTTTTGAGGCCATTTGCCTTTTTCTTTTATCTTCTATGAATTGTTTGCTAATGTCTTTTGACTAAAATCATTTTTTAATTCTGAAAAAAGTTCAGATTTATAAAGAGTAGTGAAGATAGTGTACAGAGTTCCTATACACCCTTTACTCAGCTTCTTGCAATGTTAGCATTTAATGTAACCACTATACATTTACTAAGATTAAAAAATTAACATGGGCACAGTACTATGAACTGAACTAGAGACTTTATCCAGATTTCACCAGCTTTCCCATGAATAATTTTCTGTTCCAAGATCCATTCCAGGATGCCATATTACCTTTAATTGTCATGTTTCTTTAGTCTCTTCTAATCTGTAATTGTTTCTCAGTTTTTGTTTTCCCATGACCTCGATATTTTTGAAAAAAATGTTCTAGTATTTTGAAAAATTTGTCTTGATTTAAGTGTGTCTGATGGTTTCACCTGATTAGACTGGGGCAATGAAGTTTTGGGGAAATACCACAAATTTGAAGTTCCTTTCTCATTGCATCATTCTGGAGTTATGTGATATCAACATGACTCATAACTGGTATTGTTAACTTTGATCACTTAGTTAAGGTAGTTTCTGATGGTTTCTCTACTCCTCTCTCTACCTCTTTATATATCCTATATGTTAAAAGTGAGTAACTAATTTCAGTCCATACTTGAGACAAGTAGATTCATACTCTATGCCTTGGACGGAAGAGTACAAAATAATTTGTGAATAGATATTAAAAGCACCAAATTAATTTTTAAAATATTTTTTGTGGAAATATTCTGCTGATGTGAAAATATCCTTTTATTCCTTAAAATTTTACCAACTAATTATAGCCTTTTCTAGTGGATCTTGTCTGCAGTAATAGTTATCATGTGATGTTCTACTGATGATTTTCTATTTTTCCCATTCCTTTGTATTTAATATTTGGTATTCTTCTGTAAGGAAGAATTATCTCTTAAATGCTGCTTAGTTATTAAAGAACTTATTTACATAAGTCTGAATTTATAGGTATCTATTTTATTATCTAGCTTATGATTCAACAGTATCATTATTTTGTCAATCAAATTCTTTCAGACCATTGGGACTTCTTTCAGATCGGCTTCCCTATCTTTTTTTTTTCTTTCTCACCACCTGGTTCCTAGCATGACACAATATTTCAGGTTCATCTTGTATTTTTTATCCCATGTTCTATGTGCACATAGAAGTTTTTAAAACTTTTAAAATTTTTTGATATATTTTTATGCTTACAGGGTATTTGCAAAAATAGTATAGAATTGCAATATAACTGTCACTCAGCGTTTTCTAGTGGTAACATTTTATATAACCATAGTACAATAATCAAAGTAAAGAAAAGAGTTCCTTCATCTTTCCTTATTTTTCAAGAACTTGACACTTTTCAAAAGCACTGGTCAGGGATTTCACAGAATTACACTCAGTTGGGTTTACATGATGTTTTCTCTCCTTAGAATGAGGTTATGTGTTTGGGGGAAGATTACTTACAGCAGTGATGAGATCTATGTTGTGAACTTCTGAAAGTCTCAGTTCCCTTGGGTGTAAAATAGAATAATATCATAAAATCAAAGTGCCTCTTTTATAGCAAGGTGATGATAACTCAGTGAGGCGGTAAAGTGCTTAGCACAGGACTTGGTGCGTAGAAGACTTTGATAGGTCTTACACACTTCTCACACAATCATCATTATGACCACCACCATTATCCTTGCAATTATTATTGTTGTTATTTTCCTTGTTTTTACCATCACTATTTCAAGAAACAAATATTGAAAATCCAGCAGTCTGGTCTCCTGGACTCAAGTCTCACACTCTGTCCTCCTCTGCAAATTCATCTTATATATGTCTACTGTAGTGATCTATTAAAAAACAAATATAGTTTGATCTTTGTGATCTAATTATCTTGTTCTTAAATGTTCTCTTTTATTTTAAGTGGCTATTCATCACCCACAAGGTCGAGTTTAAACTTCTTAATGGGACACCAAAGTTCTTTATGTCCTAGATCTTGTCTATATCTTCAGACTCATCTAGACTAGAGCTTTGAAAAACTGTTGGCAGGTCCTCATCTTAATTTATTCTCTCTTTTTTATGTCTTAATTCCTATAATTCTCTTTGCCTGGTTATTTTTCCATAGCATTCCTATCTGCCACTAATAAATTTTCATTCATCCCTTGGGTATTCAGCTTTAATTTAACCACTCCCCAAAAGGTTTACTTTCCCTTGAATAATTTGTACTAAATTTCTTATGTTTGCATAATACCAATTCATTTATTCATAGAGTCAATAGATATTTATGAAGCACTTTCTCTATTCCAGGCTTGGTCTCAATTAGGGGCTCCAATAGGATCAACCCTATAAGTAACAGGATTGCAGGTATCAGCATGAAAGCTATGGCAGAAACAGTGAACAACCAAAAAAAAGTATTCTGGTTTGTGGGGTGGCCTGAAATATCTGGTTTGAAGGAGGTGAAGTTTTTAAAGAATGTCTGTATTAGAAAATTTTGAATCCTGATAATCACTCTCAATCTTTAATTGAGTAGAGGCATAATCGTAGGGGGTGAAATTCTTTTAGAAAAGTTTGTCCCTCCGAGGATTAGAGTAAAGGAAATCCAGCTGGGAATGTACCTTATTGGTAGAGCACTTGTCTAGCATGCATGAGGCCCTGGATTCCATTCCCAGCCTCACACAAACAAACATACACACAAAATCTACCTTTGGAACTTCTATTAGTCAGGTTTTTCACTATTGGGACAAAAAGACCTGACAAGAACAGTTTTTGAGGAGGAAAAATTTATTTGAGGGCTCACAGTTGCAGAGGTCTCAGTCCCTGGACAACTGCCTCCATTCCTCTGGGTTCAAGGTGAGACTGAACATGAGGGCAGAAGAATGTGATGAAGAAAGCACCACTACCCTATGTACATGTATGATTACACAAATGGTGTGACTTTACTTTGTGTACAACCAGAAACAACAGTTGTACTCCATTTGTGTATGATGAATCAAAATAAATTTAAAAAAAAATTTTTGAGCAAAGAATACAGAGTTTCTGTCTACCTCCTACTCTCCCCCACCCCTTGATTTCTCCTATTATTAATTCCTTCTATTAATATGATATATTTGTTATAATTGAATTGCCACTATTTATGTATTACAAATGACTGAAGTTCTTAGCTTACATTTGGGTTCACTCAGTGTCTGTTCCACAGGTTTTGATAAATGTGTACTGACAAGTACCTACTATTAAAGTATCATACAGAATAATTTCACTGTCAAAAAAAAGGAAGCAGCTCACATGATGATCAGAGAGCAGAGGGAGAAACCCCACTGGTCAGAGGCAAAATCTATACCCCAAAGGCATGGCCCCAATGACCCACCTCCTCCAGCCACACCCTGCACACCTTCAGTTACTATTCAGTTAATCCCAGTCAGGGGATTAATTTACTGACTGGGTTAAGGCTGTCATAACTCGATCATTTCTCCTCTAAACCATTTTGCATTTTCTCATACATGAGTTTTGGCAGACTCCTCACATCCAAAACATAACATAACTCAAAGGTCATGTTCAGAAACAGCTAGTTTAAAATTATAAAATTGTAAAATTATTATCTATTCTTTTAATCCTTGAACTTCCTTTTATCTATGTTGTTATGAATTACGTGATTTCTTTGTCCTTTGAAGGCTTTTTTTCCTATTTCCGTTCTGTCTATGCACAAATATTCTCAATTTTCTTGACCACCTCTGACCATTTTCAGGGGACCAGATTCACTTAGATGTCAACCAACGTTAAGAGTAAAGAGCTTGAGGGTCTGTACGAATACCTGTGGTGCCTTCAAATTCAACTATAATTCAATAAAGAAATGGAAGTTAGTATGTAGATTTAAGCAGTGATGAGAAACTGGCAGTGATTGCTTCTTCTTATTAAGCTCTGTGTGGCAATGAGCATGCTCAGTGCTTTACACACATGGTTTAGGTCAACCCTTAGGACAGAGGAACCCTTGATGTGTCAGATGAACCACTGATACATCCCTGCTTACCAGAGCCTCTGAAGGATTATCATTTGCCTCTGCTCTGCTAGTTAACAGTGGCTCTGAGATTTCAATCTATTCATCGAAGGGTTGAAATTCTTAGGCTTTTCCTTATGTGGAGCTACTGTCGTGAGGGTACTGGGATGAGGAAAAGCGTGTGAATTGGAATAAGATTGAACAGCAGGTCCCTCACTTGACAAATGTTCCAATGATTGGAAGAGACTTTATTCAAAACGTAGATTCCCAGGATCTGATATTATCTAGTGTGAGTCTTCAGTGATTTTTGATATTTGATTTTTTTTTTTTTTTTTTTTGGTACTAGGGATTGAACTCAGGGATGCTTAACTACAGAGTCACATCCCTTTATATTTTGAACTTTAAGACAGGGTCTTGCTAAGTGTCTTAGGGTCTTGCTAAGTTGCTGAGGCTGGCTCCGAACTTGTGGTCCTCCTGCCTTAGACTCCTGAACTGTTGGGATTATAGGCATGTGCCACCACACCTGGCTGGTCTTTAATGATTTTTAAAGTCACCTAGGTGATTTTTCTCCATGGAAAAGGGCTAAGGAATCACTGAAACACATTAACAACACATTTGAGTTGTATTGTATAGAACGACAAGGACGTTTGTCCTTGGAGAGAGAAAATAAATAGCCTTAAGAGGAAGGTTGCTTGGAATTATTTATAAAAAGAAGAAATAAAACTTAAGGCAATAGAGATAAGTTGTGATTTATTAAACCAGATCTCCAATCTTCTCAGACATTGCTTTGAATGACCTTTGATGATTCAAAAATACGCATCTCAGAAGATTATAGTGTACTATCTCTGAAATTATTCAAAATAATTTGCTAAGGCTCTCAAAGGCATTTCAAAAATAGGAATTTTCTAAATCATCTAAGTGATGGCCGTTTTGTGTAGTTTCTCAAAGGACAAGGTCAAGAATTACCTGCATAGGTCTGATAAAGGCTTAAAAGAGCTTTTCCTATTTTTAAAGCAAATGTGTTTATAATAGCTACATTGTTTTGTGTGAAAAAAGTGAGTCATTAGTAAAACATGCTTCTCCATGACAGAAGATAACAATATATGATTGGACAGTCAATTGAAAGGCAATAACAGAAATTCGGAATTTTAATTAAGACATAATAGGCATGTTTAAAAATGAGAGCTCAAGATTTTTAATTCTCTCTACATCAAACAAAGGGTATGATTTATAGCTATCAGATCTGGGAAAATCTTTGCTTTCTTGTTCAACAGCTCATTGTTTATTTAAAAGCCTTTTACAATATCTTTGCTGAGAGACGAGGCAAATTGTGATAGGAAAAATCCAGTGAGGAAATTTCATTGTTTCTTGTACATCTCACTCAATCTTTTTTTTTTCCTTTTCCATATTTTTAATTATTATTATTTCACCAATACAGCATATGCTTTACATACATAAATCTTAAATTTTATTTTCAATTTTTCAGCAATTCAAATACATAATAGATTATCATCTTGAGATTACAAAGAACACAACAAGGAGAAAGAATGAGAAAATAGGTTCCCAGTTGTTGCTAGTGATTCTACAGACTTTCTTTTCAGTGTTTTCTATTGGAATTTAAAAATGTTCTGCCATGGCTCTGTAGGAATACAGCTTCCTGGAAGGGGAGGCAACGAAAAATATGCACCCAAAGTTAGAAAAAGTTAAGAATGAAATCCAGGAGAAACAATATATTTAGAAACTTACCATAAGAATCCCCCTTCAGCCAGAATGTGCATATTCAAATAGGTGCTAAGGGAAGAAATTTTATCCTTTCTTTTAATTCTCAAAAATGCCCATTAACAATCAAAATAGGTAGTGTCCATTCCTCTGAGGAGGTGAACTCTCTCCATAGCATTGTGAAAGGAATGGCGAGGCAGAAGGAAAGGAAAGTAATGGGAGAGCAACTTGCTTTTAAGATACCCTAGCTGGTGGACATCAAAGTCTAAGACAAAAGCTGTCACATGTAAAGTTGTGACTCTCCAACTTCCTTCGTGAGTGACAACATATGTAATAGCAGCATTCTATTGATGAGCTGGATGGACTGGAAAAGAAATGTTTTGGAAAGGGATCAGACATCCAGGAAGCAAGGCAATGTGGTTACTGGATGAGAGTTAAGTGCTTTCAACCTCTCTGTTCTATAGATCAGGTTAAAAACACATCTTCAAATGAAGTCAAAAGAAGGTGAACGTAAATTAATGTTGTGCTTCAAATGTAGCAACTAGATGGAGCTGTGAGAAACTAAATAGTTCTATAGAATACAACTTAGAAAGCATAACCCCTTGAACTTGTTCCACTGGTCAAAGATGTTGCACTCTTCAATAAACATAACAGTAACAGTGCCAACAACACAACCCTTTCATCATAGGAAAAGACGTGTAAACACACCAAGAGGGTGATGCTGTGCACCTAGCACTGGGTGTTCGTTGAATAGTAAAAGCCTGAAGGAGGCTACGTGGAAGAGACCCACAACACCTCTCTTTCTCCAAATCTACCCTTACCAAAATTCTGAATTTATAAATACTGAGGTCATTCTATCCATTTTTAGAGTCTTGGGTTAGTGGAAAATAATGTTTCAAGGCTTTGTCTCCTCCAAAATTGCTAAATAGGGTTTCACAAAGAGGCACATGAGGATCATAAGATGATTCTGAAATAAGTTCGAGAATTTAAAAGATGGAGAAGAATTTTACAATTTAGAAGTCATACTCCCTCAAAAACACATGGGTCTTTTGAACCCTGCATTGCCAGCCACAAGTACAGTAAGATCTACTATTCTCCTCCATTGGAAATCATAAGGAAAACAGATACGTTCTTGGCAAGTAATGACATAGGAGAGTGACATCAATCAGCTTGAATGTAATGGAGAAGCTAGGAAAAAGTCCATTACTTTTGGTTTGGGGGAGGGAAGGGTTTCTTACCTCCCCCAGAGATTGGTGCCCTCAATATCATTTTTATTCTTCAAGTCTGTCCTTACTGTCTTGCCAGTGCTATTCAAAACTGGACCCAGCTGGATATCTGTGGTGCCTGGTTTGGACCAGGGCTGGATGCAGTACTAAAGTCCCCCCACAAGTCATTACATGCAGAAACAGGAGCTGGTGCTGGTGTCGTGACAGGAGCAGGACAATCCAAACCTAACCGGATATCTGAATCACTACCTCCATGAATAGATTTTGGAATGCGTGGTGAAGTGACATGATTATTGATGGTAACTGAGGAGGATGGTAGGGGAATAGTGACTTTGCCTCCAGGGGGAGGAGGAAGAAAGCCTAGGCCCCCAGCTCCTTAGGTCATGGGTCTAGAAACCTTTTTTGCTTGTAATGTTCCCAATACTCAATTTGATGGTCTGTCCTTCCTTGAAGCCTTGATCCAACTCGGGAGAAGTGTCTATCTCCTGAGATTCTTTGGAAATCTCAGATTTCTGCTTTACCCACTTGAAGTGATTTTAGAGGAGACATTAAGGTCATGGGCATCTCCCTGATCTGTGAATCTAATGCCAATGAACACACTCTGTCCACTACCATCCTGGATCTGAATCACAAAGTAGCAGCTGGAATTTGTTACTGTCTCCACAGAAAAACCAGGATATTATTCTACTGGTGCCTGAGCAAAGAGATCTCCTGAAACTTTATCTTCAAGTTTTATGTAGGCAATCTTCCCTTTTGAAGTGATTCACAGATGACCAGTCCAATCAGGCTGGTCTAATTTCTTAGTAAATGCCCCGTAACCATGGTTGGAGGCCCAGAGTGGAATCTGGTAGACACTGACGTCCAGCTTCACACACAGCACAGATATGCACTTGAACTTGCTGTCCTCTTGGCTTGCTCCTAATTCAATCTTTTTAAAATTTTTAAAAAATTTGTTCTAATTAGTTATATATGACAGTAGAATGCATTTTGACACATTGTACACTAATGAAGCACAATTTCTCATCCTCCTGGCTGTACATGGTGCAGAGTCACACTGGTTGTGTAATCATACATGTATATAGGAAATAAAATCCATCTCATTCCACATTCCTTCCCACCCCCACACTCCCTCCCCTCCCCTCACTACCCTCTGCCCATTGCAAAGTTTCTCCATTCTTCACTGCCCCATTATGGATCAGCATCCTCTTATCAGAGTAGTGAATGGGGTATGTCTCCTGATTTCTCTTGCTGTGGATTCATTACTGATGTATAGAAATGGATTTGATTTATGTGTATTGATTTTATATCCAGCTACTCCGATGAATTCATTTATTAGTTCTAGAAGTTTTCTGGAGGAATTTTTTGATCTTCTAAATATAGATTCATGTTGTCAGCAAACAGTGATAATTTGAGTTCTTTTCCTATTTGTATCCCTTTAATTTCTTTTGTCTGCTAATTGCTCTGGCTAGAGTTTCAGGGATGATGTTGAATAGAAGTGGTTAAAAATGGCATCCCTATCTTGTCCTAGTTTTTAGAGGGAATGCTTTCAATTTTTCTGCATTTAGAATGATGTTGGCCTTGAGTTAAGCATAGATAATTTTTCCAATATTGAGATATGTTCCTAGTATCTCTAGTTTTTCTAGTGTTTAGAACATGACAGGGTGTTCTATTTTGTCAAATGCTTTTTCTGCATCTATTGAGATGACCATATGATTCTTGTCTTTTACTCTATTGATGTGATGAATTACGTTTATTAATTTTCATATGTTGAACCAACCTTGCACCCCTGGAATGAACCCCACTCAATCATGGCACACTATCTTTTTAACATGTTTTTGTATGTGATTTGCCATAATTTTATTGAGAATTTTTGTGTGTATGTTCATTAGGGATATTGGTCTGAAGTTTTCTTTTCTTAATGTGTCTTTGTCTGGTTTTGGTATCTAGCCTCATAGAATGGTTTTGGAAGGGTTCCCTCCTTTTCTATTTCATAGAATAATTTGAGGACTATTGATGTTAATTCTTCTTTAAATGTCTTGTGGAACTCAGCCAAGAATCTGTGGTCCTGGGCTTTTCTTGGTATGCTTTTGATGGTGTCTTCAAATTCATTGCTTGAAATTGATCTGTTTAAATTGCATATGTCCTTCTGATTCAGTTTGGGTAGATCATATGTCTCTAGAAATGTGTCAGTGTCTTCAAGATTTTCGATCTTATTGGAGTATAAATTTTCAAAATAGTTTCTAATTAACTTCTGTATTTCAGTAGTGTCCATCATGATATTTTCTTTTTCATCACACATTTTAGCAATTTGAGTTTTCTCTATTTCTCTTCATTAGTATAGCTAAATGTTTATCAATTTTATTAGTTTTTTCAAAGATCCAACTTTTCATTTTACCAATTTTTAAAATTGTTTCTATTTCTTTGATTTCAGCTCTGATGTTATTTATTTCCTGCCTTCTGCTGCTTTTGGTGTTGATGTGTTCCTCTTTTCCTAGGGCTTTGAGATGTAATGTTAGGTCATTTATTTGTTTATTTTTTATTCTTTTAATGAATGATCTCCATGAAATGAACTTTCTTCTTAGCACTGCCTTCATAGTGTATCAGAGATTTTGATCTGTTCTATATGGTGTTCTCATTTACCTCTAAGAATTTTTTAATCTCCTCCCTGATGTCTTCTGCTGTCATTCAATAGCATATTATTTAGTCTCCAGGTGTTGGAGTAACTTCTATTTTTTATTTTATTATTGATTTCTAGTTTCATTCTGTTGTGATCTGATAGAATGAAAGGCAGTATTTCTAATTTTTGTATTTGCTAAGAGTTGCTTTGTGGCATATCATAAAGTCTATTTTAGAAAAGGATCCATGTGCTGCTGAGAAGAAAGTATATTCGCTCATTGATGGATGAAATATTCTATATGTGTCCGTTAAGTCTAAATTATTGATTGTATTACTTAGTTGTAAGTTTCTTTGTTTAGTTTTTGTTTGGAAGATGTATCCAGTGGTGAGAGAGATGTGTTAAAGTCACCCAGTATTATTGTGTTGTGGTTTGTTTGACTATTGATATTAAGAAGGTTTTTTGATGTACATAGATGCTCCATTGTTTGGGGCACATATTTACAATTGTTAGTCTTGTTGGGGTATGATTCCCTTAAACAGTATGAAATGGCTTTCTTTATCCCTTCTGACTAACTTCAGTTTGAAGTCCACTTTATCTGATATAAGAATGGAAACCCCTGCTTGTTTATGCAGTTCATGTAAGTGATGTGTTTTTTCTCAACTTTTCACCTTCAGTCTGTGGATGTTTTTTTCCTAGGAGGTGAGTCTCTTGAAGACAGCATGGTGTTGGGTCTTTTTAAAAAATCCAATATGCTAGTCTATGTCTTTTGATTGATGAATTTTGGCCAACATTCAGGTTTATTATTGAGATATGATTTGTATTCCTGGTCATTTCGGCTTATTTTTGTTTTTTAACTTGACTTAGTTTCTCCTGTGATTGACTTTTCCTTTAGTGTACTTTCTCCCTTTGCTGATTTTCATTGTATTTTTCCTTTCCTCCTCATGGAATATTTTGCTGAGACTGTTCTGTACTACAGGTTTTCTAGTGTGAATTCTTTTAAACTTTTGCTTGTCAAGGAAGATTTTTATTTCATCTTCAAATATGAACCTTAGTTTTGCTGGATATAGGATTCTTGGTTGGTATCCATTTTATTTCAGAGCTTGATATATATTATTCCAGGACCTCCTAGCTTTGCAGGTCTGGGTTGAAAAATCAGCTTAGATCCAAATTGGTTTCCCCCTATACATAATTTGATATTTTCCCCACACAGCCTTTAAAATTCTACCCTTATTCTGTATGTTAGTCATTCTCATTATAATGTGCTTTGGTATGGGTCTGCTGTAATTTTGTACATTTGAGGTCCTGTATACCTCTTGTATTTGATTTTCCATTTCATTCTGTAGGTTTGGGAACTTTTCTGATTTTATGTCATTGAAAAGATTGTGCAATGGTCGTTGCTAAGAAATTTCCATACTGTTTTTCAGTTATTGCAGTAATTTGCAGTCTCACCAACAATGTATGATTGTATCTTTCCCTCCACATCCTCACCAACACTTACTGTTGCTTGTATTCTTGATCATTGCCATTCTGACTAGAGTGAGAAGATATCTTAGAGTAGTTTTGATTTGTCTTTCTTTAATTGCTAGAGATGTTGAACATTTTTTCATATATTTATTGATTGATAATATTTCTTTTTCTGTGAAATGTCTGTTCAATTCCTTAGCCCATTTATTGGGTTATTTGTTTTTTTGATGTTAAGTTTTTTGAGTTCTTTATATATCCTGGAGATTAGTGCTCTGATGTGTGTGTGGTAAAGATTTTCTCCCACTCTATAGGCTATTTCTTCACGTTATTGATTGTTTCCTTTGATCCAGCTATCCCACTTCTTAGTCTATACCCAAAAGACTTAAAATCTGCATACTACAGTGATACAGCCACATCAATGTCTATAGCAGCTCAATTCACAATAGCTAAGCTATGGAACCAATCTAGATGCCCTTCAATAGATAAATGATCAAGAAACTGTGGTATATATGCACAATGAATATTACTCAGTGTTAAAGGAGAATAAAATTATGGCATTTGTAGATAAATGGATGGAGTTGGAGAGTATCATGCTAAACAAAGTAAGCCAATCCCCAAACCCAAAGACCAAATGTATTCTCTGATATGTGGATGCTGATCCATACTTGCAGGGGAGATGAATGGAAGAACTTTGGATTGGGCAGAAAGGAGTGAGGGGAGGGAAGAGGGCAGGGGAGTGGGAAAGATGATGGAATGAGATTGACATCATTACTCTAAGTGCTTGTATGATTGCATGAATGGTATGACTTTACATCATGTAGATCCTGATAAATGAATAGTTGTGCTCCATTCATTTACAATGAACCAAAATTCTTTCAGCGGTCATGTATAACTAATTAGAACAAATAAAAATTAAAATTAAAAAAATGAACATCTTCCTAATTTAAAAAAAGACTGTGCATTCCTTTGGTTAGTATCTCTAGACCTTCATCTATCCCAATAAGTCTTAAATTTGGTCTTTTCATGTTATCCTGTAATTCTTGAAACTTCTGTTCATGGTTTCTTACCATCTTGTCTGTGTCGTCAACTACATTTTCAAGAGTATATATTTTATATTCATTGCCTGAGATTCTGTCTTCCAAGTGGTCTAGTCTGTTGGTGATACTTTCCATTGAATTTTTAATTTGGTTTACTGTTTCCTTCATTTTGAGGATTTCTGCTTGATTCCTTTTTATAATCTCTGCCTCTTTATTCATCTCTCACTTCCCTTATTTTTTCTCTGATACCATCCTTTATTCTGAAGATTAGTCAACTATGTACCTTCTAAACTCTTTCTCTGACATTTCTTCTACTGTATTGTCTATGGATTCTATAGTTGGAGAATTTTGGTTTGATTGAGGTTCTTTGTTCCCTTGTTTTCTCATGTTGTTTGTGTGTCTTCTCATCTAGTAGTATGGAACTGAGGCAGTATAGATTCTACCCTGTAGTCTTATAGTGTCCCTTAAGGCTTCCAGCACTTCACCTTTAAGGGGGAGATCAATATTAACACCACCCAATGCAAACAATATACAGCCTTGCACCATATAGCTCCTATGAAGGTGTCTATAGTTTTGTCACAATATGATGTTTTTAATTATCATCTACAATATACACAGTAAGTTTGCTAAAAGGGTTTACCATTTTAAGTAATGGACAAAGAGGGAGCAGAAATAGTGTAGGATGTGATGTTTATGCTGACGAGAGAAGATAGAGGTAAAAATTTATATAGTAAGAGCAAAGGAGGAATTAGTAGAGGTTGGCTATCAGCATGAAAGAAGTGAGAAAGATAATCCAGGGAGACAGATAAAATATATACAGATTTTTTTTAAAAGTAAAAGAATATACAACAAAACTGAAATATACTCTTCAGACATCCCATTCCTCAATAAATTGATCCACAAAAAATATTTTGTTTCAAAGATGGTAGAGATATAAGTGGGGAAGAAAAGGCTCAATGGAAAATTGAATAATTGTTTCTGCTGGCTTTCAAAAGTCTCTTAGTTTCCCTTCTACACCAATAGATAGGACGGTCCCAAGTTTGATGCTAGCTGGTTGGGCAAGCCAATAACAAGATGCTTTCACACTCTCTTCCAGTCTTCCCACCCCTTGAAGCTGACCCCTTCTGTCCCCTCGCATTTCAGGTCTCACTGAGCTGGAGACAGCTGGTTTACTGCTTTTCTCCAGTTTGTCCAACCTGTGCTCCTCCTGGGGAAACTCCAGTCTCCATCTTTCCACAGTCTTGCCAGGCCCAGACTGGTCCACACAGACCCATTCGCAATCTGATGGATCTGGGCTTCAGATTCCCCAGCTTCTGCCTCACTGCAGTCCCAAGATTTCTATGCCATTCTAACTTGTGGAGAGACCACCAAGAATGTGCTCACACAAAGGAGCAATCCTACAAAGAGGCAGCAAGATGGCAGCCACTAGCACACTGAGCAGGAAGATTTCAGGTGCAACCAGACCTGCAGGTACCCCAACAACGGATACCCAGGCCCTGGCTGGTGTCCCCAGACTAAGGTGGCTATAGCCCAAAATGGTGGCAGTGGTGCAGCAAACCTGTAGGCCTTTTGGTCCTGGACTCTCCCAAGAAGGCGGCAGCTGTGTGTGACCAAACATGCAGGTACTCTGACAGTGGACCTCCGGGCAGCAGTGGGCAGAGTGCAGCAGGTGATCTGTGGGTGAATAACAAGGGGCACATGATGGGCAGAAGAAAGGCAGTGGAAAGGCAGGCAAAAGGAGGACAAACATGCAGATCACTGGTGATCAGTGGCAATCGGAGAGCAACTTGCTGTCAAAAGTAGGGAGATCACAGGTGTGTGTGTGGGGCAGTGAGCAGAGAAGGATCAGCTGGCAGTAATGACTGACTTTTAGGGAAACAGTATTTCCTCTGCTTGAATCCTGTGTCAGGGAGTGACAAGGAATGCAGCCTCCCTCTAGTCCGCCATCTTGGATCTCCTCATTCAATCTCTTTTTTTAATTTTATTTTTACAGACTGCATTTTGATTCATTGTACACAAATGGGGTACAACTTTTAATTTCTATGATTGCACAGGATGTACAATCTTAATGCAATCTTGATACAGAGAAATTTCTTTTGAGTTAGAATCTGGGGTTTTATCACTTCTACCCATTATTATGTGCTCAACGAAGACTTTACTGATGAGATCGTCTTTCTTTGACAAGCCTTCAGTGATACTTAAATATTCCTCCCTTTTCTCTAGACTTATCATTTTCATTCCTTTAATTGCTCTTACATAGCACAACTTAAAATCACCTTGGCATTCAGGTTGTGCTCCCTTGAAATGATTCCAATACCTCTGTATTCTCCTTAATTGAGTGCATCTGCAAACATTTTGATGTTCTAAAGTGTTCACTTGCTACTTGTCATTATATGGTGTCATTATAATGGAGTACAATAAAGTACTTATTTGTCTAAATGAAGATAAGCTTTTGCTATTTCTACTTTAATATCTGTCTTCTATTGGATTGTTAGTTCTCTGAGGAAGGAAATAAGATTTAAAAACAAAATCATCACTCTATTTTCTATACCTAGTATAGTGCCTGTCTGAAGCATAGTTGGTATTCTGTAAATATCCATTGTTTGAATAGATGAATGGAGAGATGTTAAAGTCTGCGGCATAATTTTAATTTTGATTCAAGAATAAATTACTTATCTATAGTTTCAGTAGGGCTCTAAGACAACTAGTTCATGATAATAAATCTCAAAATCTATTTTCTCCAAGAGCTATAAAATCTTTGTAGCATGAATTTTTGCAAAGGAGATACATCAAACATCAAGAGGATGTATCAAAGAGGATGAAGTGAGTTTGACCTGCAGAGTAACCAAGTTATTGATGTCTATTTTGTCTTGTGAATTCTTTTATTAATCTCTCACTTTGGAGTGAGGTGGTGTTAGATGATGTGTTAGTCAGCTTTTTGTCACAGTGACCAAAATACCTGACAAGAAAAACTTCGAGGAGGAAAAGTTAATTTTAGACTTACTGTTTCAGAGGTTCAGTTCATGATTTGCTGACACCATTGTTTTAGACCTGAGTGAGGCAGAACATCATGGTGGAAGGGGATGATGGAGGAAAGCTGCTCCCCTCAGGGCAACCAGGAAGCAGAGAGACAGAGTAAGGGATCAGGGTCAAAATACAATCACCAAGGTCATGCCTCCAGGGTAAGCCACACATCTCCTGTCTGCAGTTACAATCCAGAAATTCATTTAAGTAATTAATCTACCAAGTGGATTAATTCATTGTTAATCCATTTATTATTACACATGAGTTTTTTTGGAGGGGGATATTTCACATCCAAATCATAAGAGATGATCTCTTAATTGACCTGAGATAGCCTTGATACTACACACTTTCAACCTTTTAATCAAATTTATGAATGAAGAAAAATGAAGGGCTGATTAAGTACAAACACCATGATCTGGAACTGAACCCTTACTCCCAGTTGATCTCAGCAGATTGAACTGATGTTGTAATTTCCTCTTGTTTAGTCTAATGCTTAGAAACTACCTGAGAACAAGCCATAAATTAGACATCTAAACTTGAAAACATGAGCTTGTAGAAGAACAGAAGTTATGAAGATATCTAAAAGACAGGAAGCTACTTTGCTCAGCTGAGTTTTCCACAGAAAGCTTTTAGGAACACTGCAAAGAGCATGAAGGGCACCTCTGGGAGAACTTTATCTTATAAAATGGTACACAGTCAAACAAATAAAAGAGACACAAAAAGCCTACACAGTTCTTTTTCTAATGCTGAAAGGACGAGCAATTTTATCCTAGGCCATATTAATTGAATTAGAGAGATCATTTTGTTATGAAGGTACAGAATTCTATATTTCTTCTCAGATGTCATTCCTTAAAAACATGATTGAAAAGCAATGGATTCCAAAGAGCAGCAGTTCAGATGAAGCAGATATTTTAGATGTTATTATCTGAGGAGGGATTTAGGAAATTCAGACAATGGCTCTCATCTGTACATGCTTCAGAATCAATGAAGTTTCTTTTTTTGTTTTTAATACTCATAAGGATGCCCCCTCTTTAAGGATTCTTACCTCTTAGATATGGAATAAGCAGAGTATGTGCATTTTTGAAAAATGTTACTGGATAGTTTAAATGCATATACCTCAGGATAAAAAAATCATCGACTAAAAATAAATGTAAAAATAGAGCTAAATAGGATAAAATAATCGCTTACCAACACAAAGATGAAAACGATCCTACTCACTGAATTTCCTGGGAAAGCCAGTTGTCAAATTCCCACCAGGTATCCTTTAGCCTTTCTGAAAGTAATAGCTACCTAGATGTAGATTAACAGAAATGCCTTTTAGGTATTTATATTAGCAGAGTGGACTAGGATTGATACTACTAGTATAGAAAGATTGTGCCTCTTTTTCACTATGCTTTATACCCACATGTTGAGACTACATTTTATTGTCTACTTTTCACTTTTCCCTCAACACTCATCTTCGTTCAGGGTAGCCCAGGCTCTTGTGGGTGCTATGACTCTGAATTAAGACTAGACCTTAGAAAGTACATGGGTCACAATTTAACAAGGGTATAAAATTTAGTCTTCTCTCTCTCTCCCCACCCCCTTTCTCTGTCTCTCTGTCTCTCTGTCTCTCTCTCTCTCCCTCTCTCTCTCTCCTTATTGGCCCAATGCATGGGTCTTGCAAATAAATTATCCAGAGGAAGTTAAGTCACTTTTTGCTCCTGAACTTTGGGCCATGTGTTTGAAAGGTAAGCTAATTTTCAGCTTTGAAAAAGTTTATGAGTTTTTCTGTTTATTACAAAGTGAAATTAGTCACCCATGCTCACAGTTTCTTCACTCTTCTGTCTTTGTCTGTTGCACTCTATTCTCCAAATTTGGTAGCTCATTCCTGACCAAATAAGATTTTCTTCTGGTTATGTTTGTAATTATTGGACCTTGAAAATGAGAAGAGGTAAATCAGGCTCAGTTGTATTGGAAATTTTTCTTCCCTAAATTCTTACAATTTTCTCCCCTTGTAAAAGGGTAACAGGGGTCTTATAATGTCTAACTTAGAATTTGGCTATATTTTGGCTTAAATTATACTATGACCCCAACATAATTTTACTACCAGTATCACAGATCTGTCTATAAGAAAAAATGCTTTACTGACTTAGAATATTATCTCAACTTTTTGTCTGAAGCAAGATAAAGCAGTTGAATTCATAGTGATGTGAAGCCTCAGGAGTTCAGGTCTGCTTCTCATGCAAAGAGACAAGTGGAGGGAACTTTGGGAGATGATGAGCCATGATAAGGCTTGCCATATTTTATGTCTTTAGGAGAGTTTCTAAGACTCAAATACGCTATAGGGCAGGCCCCAAATGGCTATAGTTAGGCTTCCTCACTGGGGCTTCTGGCAGACTATATTTTCAGCATGTGGTCAAGGTCATAAGCACTCTGATTCAGAATATGTATTCAAGATCATAAACATTTGCTTGTGAGCATGCGCCCACTGATGTAACCTGTTGGCTGAGTGCCTTTTTTATCTGGCCTGCTTATTAAAAAATACCAATGGAAATGGCAAGGGGGTTTGGCTAGGAATTATTCTTGCCTCCAAAAAAAGGATGACTTCTATCCCAAATGCACCTCATATCTTCTTTCAACTACTGGAGCCTGGAACTCTGGCTTCCTGGACCAAGCCTTAGCCCCAGCACAATTGGCATAGGCAGCAAGATATTTCACAGATAAGAGATGCATTGACCCCAGTGGGCAGGAGAGACCTGTGGCCCCTAAGCAGTATGTAGCATTTGATTGCCGAGGTCCTATTAACAGGGACTCCATTGTAGAGTTGGAATATGGTGGGTTCCCTGATTGCTCTGCAGTAAACATGGACCTGGAGGGACAAACTGTAAACTGAGCAGCAGAGCCCAGGCATGGTACTCAGTCAAGGACAAAGATGGCAGGCATTATGCAAACAGGACTGAGAGGTTGCTTGTGGCTGCTGGAGTCATGGGATGAGTGTTTCTGACAGCTTTGAGAACAGAAACTGATGAGTTCTACAACAGACTGCCAAGATGAGGGAGTTGCAAGATGAGCAAGAAACCTTGGAAGCCAAAGTACAGTCACTGGAGAAGTCTCTCTGTACCTTGAAAATACTCCTAGGCCTCCCCCATAGTTCTGATGGCGTCTGAGGAGGAGGAGGAGGAGGAAGATCAACACCTGCAAGCCCAGCCAGTGATAATGTAGAAAATGAAACAATATTGGCTGACAGCTCTAATGGGCAGCCCCTGGCACAGCTGGCCCAGGTAACCAAGTTCACCATGTTCCATCAGTCAAGCAGAGGTGGTGGACTTGAGAAAATAATTTGTATAGAGGCCTAGAGAGGCCCTGGCCACTTTTTTATTATGACTGTGAGATTTAGGTGTGCCAGGAGCTGACAGGGGCCAGACACTCCATGTGCTACATGTTTTTGATGCTGTACAACCTTGTGACTTAGATGTGCAGGAAATGGCAGGAGCCAAGAGATCTCAAGTTCTCCAGTAGCCAGCAGAGCCTGAGAGAGAGTGAGCTCAAGTGTATTAGGAGCTCACAGGGGCTAAGAGAGCTCAAATGTTTTAGGAGCAGGCAGGGACCAATAAATAGCCCAAATGTGCTAGGCACTGGCAGGGAAAAGAGGCTTCAGGAGATGGTAGGGCCTGTTACCTATGCGGGTGAACCAGAAACAAGTCCATACCCTGAAGGTGAGGCACTAATAGTGCCCAGTGCTTGGCACACTGAGAACTCCATCTGGGAACAACTCCCTGTGCAGTGGCTCTGGAGTCAGAGAGAGATACTGTTGGGTTTGATACCAGTACAAGACAAAATAGCCAGTGAGCTGAGCTAAATGGGGATAGCAAATGAAGCATCCCCCACAGTGATATATACTGACAGTTGTGCTGTGTACTGGGGACAAGTTCTATGGCAAGAGCTCTGAGAGTTAAGCCACCAGGAACAGGTGAGTATAGGGCATGTTACTGGCCAGGCCCCCCTAATTTAGCCAGGGAATGAAGTAGTAGATGCACCTCCCCCTGACCTGGCCGCAGGTGTACAAACTAAGTGGAATGTAGTCAAACAATGGGGTCTGCCTTTCACATGGAGTGCTCTGTCAGTGGCCTGTCAGACATGTATGGTTTGTGTTTAGGAATATCCACACCCCTGACACCTTGGAGTCATGGATGGCTAGGTTATGCATGGTTGTTTCACCTTGACAGGATGGCAGGTTGACTTCATTGGCCCTTTACCAAGGTCAGAAGGAGCGATGTTTATCTGGATGACAGTAGAAATGGCTATGGTGTTGTCGTTTGCCTGGCCCAGTGTCAAGTGAAGCAATGTGTTTTGATTCACACCCTGACAGTGTTGTATGGCCAGTCCATTACAATAGACGTTACCAAGACACTCATTTCACAGGTCAAGATGTGCAGCAATAGATGTGCAGTTACAGATTTGATGGAAACTGCATGTTCCATACTACTCACAGGCTGCATGATAGAGTCATATAACAGCCTGCTTAAGCAAGGACTTAGGGCTGCAGTCAACCCATCTTCTATGATGGGTGGGCACTGCCTCTGTGGGTAGTTGTGAGAGCTGTGAACGAGTGTCCTTGATGAGGGGGACCAGCTCCTATGGAGGCTTTGCTGCACTGCACACCTACCCTAATACAGGTCCAGGTGACAACAGAGCATGCTGGACTTAAGCCTAGATTTGGGAAGCAAGGGAATGTTCTGTCTGCTACCACTGAATTGAATAGAAGGGAAACTGTGGATTGGATGGGGACTTGGGCAATAAAAGCCCCCTATTACTTTGGTGGGTAGCCAACTTTGTTGGATTTGGAGTGTGGTTTCCTTGTGACACCATGGGTAACAAGTGAAATTCCCCCTCCCCCCATACATGGGACTTGGCTGGATACTGCAGATGGGACATAATTTCATGGGCACACACGTTATTTCCCTTTGGCCAGTGATGAGTTCCCTGGTGCTGGAGCACACGGAACCTGCTAAAGTTTGGGATCAAATTGTGCGAGTGTGATGTCTCTGCCCAGGAAAGTTGCCACAGGCTGCCACTGTGCTTTCCTGGGGCTCAAGTCTGGCATGCATTTTCCTTGGTGGGGTGAATTACCTGTAACTTGCCTGTAACTGCTTTGTCCTTTTGTCCGTAGGTGTGTCCTTGCTAACACCATTGTGAACTGGGCACATGATGGATGCCAAATTAACAAACCCCTCTGCCTACTGGGTGTGCATCAGTGAGTTCTGCTACCAGACTACCCTGGTGAATCCAGGCTATCTATGTCCCTGGACAATTAGACATGACTGGGAAAGACTTTAATTGCCTCCTCAAGATGGGATGAAACTGGCAGTGATTTTCAATAATCTTAGGTGATGGGACTTGTCTTTTGGTTGTATGCTGTTGCAGCTTTTAATGATGTTGTGGTCTGTGCAGGGCTCTTCCCTCCACGCTAAGAGATCACTGTGGAAGACTTCATATATATAGATTGTACAGCAAGGAATCCTAAAAGGGTGGATTCTAGGGTAGGCCCCAAATGGCTGCAATTAGGCTTCCTCACTGGGGATTCTGTCAGGCTATGTTTTTAGAGTGTAGTCAAGGTCATGAACACTCTGATTCAGTGCATGTACTCAAGATCATAAATATTTGCTTGTGAGCATGCACCCACTGATGTAACTTGTTGGCAGTGTGCCTCATTTGTCTGGCCTGAATATAAGAAAGGCCTATGGCAATGGCTGGTGAGGAGAGGGAGCTGGCTAAGTGGGTATTCTTGCCTCCCAATAAAGGATGACTACTATCCCAACTGTGCCTCACATTTCTTTCAACAGCTGGAGCCCAGAGCCCTGCTTCCTGGGCCTGAGCCTCAGTCCCAGTATGACATATGCCCTAACACTTCACCCACAAGATCAAAATATATCTGAAAATAAAGGTCCACTGCAGACAACTAGTTGACAAAAGAATCTTTCACATTCCCTTTGTCCTATAGGAGAAGTGAGTGATCAACCCACTTTGGGAAAAAGGAGATGAGAAAAGAGTACTAGGTATTTGGTGACTTTCATGTTTTCCATTTTTATCTGCAGCAGACAAATAAGTTGATCCTTTTTCAATATTTGCTTCCCTTATGTCAATATTGGTATGAAAGATTGTTTTATAATCCAAAACTTAATTCCTTAAGCTGTAAAATTAGCCTTGTGCTATTACCTTTAATAAAGGTAATGAGAGCAGTTTTTACTCCATCTTGGGATGAATGTAATGGGTAATTCTTTCAGGCAGGTTTACATTTTAAATATCTTGCCTAATCTTTTATTAAATAAATTTTAGATGTTGTGCACATATATAGGGTTAATGCAATCATTTTGGAATATGTGGTGCAATTGCTACTGTGTCCTATGATGGCACTCAGAGCTGACTTCCATATCAAAGTCCCTATTACTACTGATCTTTTCTCAGCTTTGACTCCTGATGTACATAGAAGGACCCTTTAAAAGCATATTAATGACTTTGATCTTCTACCACCAGCTCTATTCTCATTTTGACATTTTCCCCCCGATAAATCTATCTCATCACTTCTAAATGATTGACAGAGAACTTTCCTGTTAACAAGGTCACAGTGCACAGTGACTTTGAGTTTGGGTCTTGGAACCCAAACTTGGATTCCAGCCCTTACACTGATGAGGATGACCTAGGACAAGTTACTTAACATTCTTGATTCTCAGATTACTCATTTGTACAAACGAGATGATACTCAACCTCCCAGGGGAGAGAAAGAATATTTATCAAGTCTGCAAATAAAACATGGCTAATATTTTGGTGGCATCCTACTTAGTAGTCAGGCTTCTTATTTCCTCTTTTCTTACCAGTTAAATGAAGGAATAAAAAGAAATAGCAATGATGATTATAATAGTTATTGATCATAATCATAGTTTATTTCACTTTCACTACAGTGCTAAATTTATATGTGTTGTCTGAAACATCATAAATAATATTATCTTTTCTTTTCTTATGGGGAGAACAAAGCTGAAAATTAATATCAAACATTCAATGTATATTTCACACCCCCACTCACCATCCTATCCAAAAGAAATCCTCCACTGTATTTTTTAATTTCAATCTTTCTCTCTTCTTGGCCCTTTTCCACAACAAAGCCATAAAAATCCAACTGTGATACAGTAGTGGAAGAGATAACGTTAGGGGACAATTTAAACTGTAAACACATTTTGTTTATAGCACTCACTTTATTCCAGAGCATTTTGGATGGAATGAGGGCTGCCTCAGGCCACTGGCTTTTCAGGTATTCATTAATCCTGAAGAAAGCTTCAGGTTAGGGTCATTACTGCTTAATTACACTTTGTGATTACTGGCACATTCTTCAGTGACCTTATTCTGTGTACTGGCCTGTTTGTTCACAAGAGAATTCCTACAGCTGGACTTTTTGGCTGACTAGAAAGTTTAAGTGGGAATTTAATTTTTGGCTTGAATTGAAGGCTGTGTTCTTGCTGAAATGTCAACACATTTTTCTTCCATCTGGATATGGTTAATCACAGTGCTTGCTTTTATATGCTTTTTTTCATGTGCTTTTGAGGTGTGTCTGAACTTATCAAAATGCTGTTTTAAAAGCGGAGTCTCGAGCAGAAGTGTTCCTGTCTTCTTATTTATTCTTTGTGGGCATAACATGGGAGGCTTTCTCATGAACACTCTGGCGAATTCAAACCTGTGGTTGAGGGACATCCAAGAAGATGTGATTGGAAGGAATTTTCATTCTGCGATTACTCTAAGAATAACAATATTCTAAAATCGTAGAGAAGGAGGACTGATCCAGTAGCAAAGAACACTTTGCTATGAATTCTGTACTGAACTCCAACTGATTTACACCATAAATATTTATTGGGTGCTTCCTTCCTATGAACCTCACACTTGGGAAGATATTGTAGGTACTGAAATCTGTAAGACCAGGGATAGGATTTTTCTCTTTCATTATTGCATTTCCCAGTGCATGACAATATGTGAACAAATGCATATGGTTGGGTTCCAATAAAATCATATTTATTGACAATTAAATTTAAATATCATAAATTTTACATTTAACATGTTATGAAATGTTTCTTTGGATTTTTTCCCTATTATATAAAGATGCAAAAACTATTCTTAGTTTGTGCACTGTATACAGACCTCAGTCTGGATTTGGCCTCTATGCAGCAATTTGCGAATCCCTGATGTAAACCAAAAACAAAATAATAAGAAGCATCATGAACACTTGATGATAGACCTTCCAGGAAGATCTTCCAGGAAGCATATGGAACTCTTGGGTATCTGGTATTTTGCCAAGAAAACAGTGACTTCTACATAGGAGCCGAAATGAGAAAGGATAAGCAAGTTAAGGTTAAAGAGAAGAGTATGTACAAAGGCCCAGAGGCAAGAGAGTGTGATGACTGTGATTCCAGAGTAGAAGATGGAAAATTGTGAGAAATGTGGAGTCTACCGGTAAGCTGCAGGCCATATTGTGCATACCCTTGTTGCAATTGAAGGGTTTTGGAGCTGTAGGGAACTTTTGGAAGGTTTTAAGTAGTAAGCAAGCAAAAGATTAAATTTGCAGCTTTACCTATAGATGCATACAGAAAATGAAATAGACATACTGTGTCTCAATTTAACTTCACTTCAAAGACAAGTAATTGATCAGATAGCAGTAACAATATGGTCTGTGGGCCATGTTTTGTTTAATCTTGCTTTACAGTCAGATGACCTGATTGAAATTTTGTTCTATAACTCATTGCATTTTTTTGGCAAATAAACAAAAATCTTTATTATGTATCAGGTTCTGATGAATTCTTCTCTTTCTTCAAGTAGAAGACAATCTTAAGTTCATAAATATAAATAAAAAATGAAAAACTTTCACTTACTGTAATGAAAGAAAGCAATAGCTCTGGGTAAAATGTTCAGCTAATAGTGACTTTATTTCACTTCTTTCACTGTGATGTGAGAGTGTTGATAAAGATGAATGTGAGTGAACAGACTTCTTTTTTATGTAAGTATTGAGCACAAATATCCAAGGTTAAAAATTTGCCTTAAGGAACAATTAGAAATTTGGAAAGTGATGAACTTGGTGGCATGTTTGATATTCTGAAAAGTTTGTACAATTATATTTCTTATAAAAAAGAAAGAAAATCCAAGGAATCTCTTCAAAGTACATTAGCATGTGTAGTATGTAGTGGAAAGATTCCTGAACCCAGGACCATTAAGATCAGTGTTAGTGTCTGATGTTTGCCACTCACTAGCAACTGTTTAAATTTGAGCAGGTGTTACCAGGCCCTGTGAAATGAAAATAAAAAGGGTCTCACTCTCTTCCCTTCTCCCTACTTTTGCCACCTCATTACCCCAAAGGAGAGCCAGACTTCAGTAAAGTTGATTTTTTCCAACATCAGTCAACACATCTACTTAACAATATTATATTAGCATAATTATCATAGTGACTCTTCATAAATTAATCACTTGGATGTTTTATCATAAATCATGTTGACTGAAAGATTCATATTGTATGCACTTGATTATTTTAAAATTGATTTTTAGATTTTAATCCCAGTCAAAATTCTAGCAGATGAATCATTTCTATTTATGATGCGAAGAGCTGCAAAAGAATATTGCTTCCATTCTAATGATGCGAAAAAAAACAATCTACAAAACATTACTTTTATTAAAGCCATCAAAGTGCTGAGGTCAGAAGACAACCAAAAGATCCTAAATTCTGAGAAGTAGCAGATCCCTTGTCAGCAGACGGGCTGACACAAATCTTTTCAACTTTGGCAGGGGTGAGAAGAATAAATGGCTTTCGTGAAACATGTAAGAAAAAAATCAGCTAAAATTGTAAATGCTTCTTAAAGGTCAAGAGTGGGCTTAGATTTTAGTTTAGAAAAACTCAAAACCCCAGAATCAAGGGCAGTTTTCCTTCACTCACAAACCTCTCCATAGGGTTTTCTATGGTTTGTATGTGGAATCCACCCTCCCACCCCCCAATCTGGGCAAAATTCATGTGTTGAAAGTTTGCTTCCCAAGGCAGCATGTCCAAAGGTGGGGTTTTTGGAAAGTGATGGGATCATGAGGGCTCTGAACCCATCAGTGGGTTAATCCATTGACAGTTGAAAGACTAATGGGAGGTGGTGGGAATTACAGGCAGGAGGGACATGATTGGAGAAGTAGGTCACTGGGGGCATTTCCTTGGGGAATATATCTTGTCCTTGACACATACACCCCACCCCTGCTTCAAAGATGTCAAGATCTAGCAGCTTTCCTCTTTCAGGCTCTTCTGCCATGATGTTCTGCTTTATCTCAGGTTCAGAGCCATGGAGCCGGCCAACCATAGACTGAAACCTCTGAAACAATGAACCAAAATAAACTTTTTCTCCTCTAAGTCGTTTTTGTCAGGTGTTTTGGTCATAGTGATGAAAAGTTGACTAACACAGACCTCTACCAGGTGGTCACAGAGGGACTGGATGCAATGCAAGAGACTGGAGGGCCCCACCCTCAACCCCTTGTGGGGTACATATGCAGGAAATGACTAGATGCCACTGGGTGGCAGGCACAAATCACTTCCCACTTCCCTAAATCCTCCTTCCCTAAGTAACAAAAGCTTTAAGCTACTGAGGGAGGACAGAAAATGCTCCTGTCATCAGGGATGCTGACAGAGGAGCTGAAAGACATGGTGGGACAAGAATCCTTCAGCAGTACAAAGCAGAGACATGAAGCCACTTGTGGAGGATCAGTAAACTATCTCTAGCTCAGGACCTGACACATGTTCAAAAAACAATTGGGCTGTTATGGGAGAGAGATGAGGAAATGCTGAAAATGCTGCTCCAAGATGCCCATATGAAGAAGCCCTGCATTTGCCCCAGCTTGTGCCAGGAGAACCAAGAAGCTGCCCACCTCCAACACAAGACTGGGGCAAGTAATGGGCAGTAGTGACCCTGAATGGAAAAGGGCACAGCCACCCTGCCTATGACTCAGGCATTCAGGAATTGCTAAAAGTGGAGGGAGAAGAATAACATTGAAATCCCTCTAGCAGTCCTGGCTCCACACTAAGAGACAAAGACAACACAATACAGGAGGCATTTGAAGCCTGTGGTGCACTGAGGATAAAGACAGCAAAGGGCAAGCCAAACCTGACTCAGTGACTGACTGCATGGAGCCACACTCTGTCAACAGCCTGAGGAAGGCATTGTTTGGGGAATTAATACTATTTGCTTCAGACTTGCCCTTTCTTTGATAGGCGCTGTTCAAGATTTGATCAAAAACTGCGCAACACACAAAAAGGAAAAGAAGAAGAGACTTACTGTAAGAAGTAAAGCAATCTACATAACTAGGCACAGTGTTATGTTTTGCATATGAAGTGTCCCTCCAAATGCAGGAATGCAGGAATATTCAGAGCTGATAGGCAGGTGGGTGTGACCAGAGTGAGTGGGTCTTTGGGAGCATGCCCTGGAAGGGTTTGTCTTCTCTGCAGCCTCTTCCCCCTCACTTTGCTTCCTGGCTGCCATGAATGAACAGCTTTCTTCAGCCATGCCTTTCTGCCATGATATTCTGTCTCATGTTGGGCCCAGAGCAATGGAGTCATCACACAATTAATTGAACCTCTTGAATTGTGAGCCACAATAGACTTTTTCTCCTTTAAGTTGTTCTTATTGGGTCACAATGATGAAAAGTTAATACAAACAAATAATCTCGATATTATAACAGGCAGGAGTCTTAAACTACTATGATTAATATATTAAAAGACGTATTGAAAAGGTAGACAACATGCATGGACAGGCAGGGACCTTGATGAAAATTATTTTCAAAGACAAAAACAAAGATCCAGGAAAAAGAGGTGAATATTTTCTTCAATGAGTTGATCAGTAGACTGGACACATTTGAGGACAGAAAGAATGAGCTTGGAGGTAGGTCAACATTAATTGTCCAAAGGAAACACAAAGAAGAGATACTTTTTAAAATACCAATGTATCATCTAAGAGCTAAGAGTCAATATAAAATACTCTAAAATATTAAATAATTAGAATCTTAGATGGAGAAAAGTGATAGGCAGAATACATATTTGTATAAATAATAGCAGAGAATTTTTTTCAAGATCAATGACCAACAGATCTATGTTGTTCAACATAAATCATAAAATAATGAATAACAAACACCAGATCTATGAAGCCAGAGCACCCCTTGCAGAATATATACTGGATATATCATGGTCCAATTGCTAAAAGTTGGGATAAGGTGAGCTTCCTGAAGGTAAGTGAAGATACATGAAAAAAACACAGGGAGACATACAAAAATCAGAATTCTAGCAACCCTGTCAACAGAAGCTCCATAAGGCAGAAGATAATGGACTGTCATATTTATACTGCTTAAAGTGAAAATCTGTCAGCTTTAAATTCTGTACCCACTGAACATGTATTTAAAAACTGAAGGCAAAATAAATATTTTTTCCAGGTAAACAAATGTGAAAGAGAATTTATTGCCAACTAAAGACCTGTACTTACAAGTAATATTATAGCAAATCTTTCAAACAGAAGTAGAGTTAACACCAGAGGGAGAGCTGGATCTAAACAAGAGAAAAATTATAGATAATAATAAAAATTGGTAGATCTAAGTCATTTTTTCTTTTGAATCACTTTAAAAGATAACTGAGTGTTTAATAATAATGAATTCTGGAGTTTATACCACTTGTGAAGGAAAATCTATGAGGACAAGAGCGTGCAGGATGTGCAGGAGGAAAGGGAAGAACACTGTTACATGACACCTTACACCACGTATGAAGTTGTATAATGTCTTTTGAAAGTAGATTGTGATAAAGGAAAAGGTACAAATATTGTAAATCCCAGAGAAACCTCTAAAAAATAAAATAGAGGTGCAACTATAAGCGAATAGTAAAGATAAAATGGAATTATAGATATTAATTGAAAAAGGCAGGGAAGGAGCAAACTCCAAATAATATATAACACTAAGTAAAATCTAATTAACAAGATGACAGATTTAAACCAAATCACTTCAGTGTTTACTATAAATATAAACAACTTGAAATATAAGTAAAAGGCAAAAATTTTCATACTGATGGAAAAATTAAGGTCCAGCTATCCAACTGTATGCTTTCTACAAGTCAGCCCACTTAACATGGGAAGATGTAATATGTTAGTCCATTAAAGCTACTATAACAAAATTACAGAGACTGGGTAGTTTATAAACAACAAAAATTTATTTCTCACAATAAATCAAGAATTTATTCATGATTATATTTTATCAAGAATCAAGCCATCAGGATATTTAAAGTCTAGTGAGGATCATAGATGTGACAGTGATTAGGTGGGTTCTCACATTGCAGGAGAGGCTAGCTAGCTCCCTGGGGTCTCCTCTGTAAAAACCCTAATCCTAATCATGAAGCCTCCAACCTCATGATACAAGCACCTCCCCAAAGGCTTTCACATTCTAAAACTATTGCCTTGGAAGTCAGAATTTCAATACATGAGTTTTGCAGTGACACATATTAGTCCATTACAACATAGCCAAGTTGAATGTAAAATGGAGGATCCTGTCCTATGCAGTCACTAGCCACAAGAGAAGTGGAGTTACTCTAAGAATAGAAGAGAACACTTTAAAACCAGGACTATTATCAGATAAGAAAGGACATTACCCAGGGATGAAGAAGTCAGTTCATCAAGAAGACAACCACCTTAAATGTTTATGTATCCAATCACAGTTCCAAATGTATCTTTAAATCTAATAGAATGATCCAAAGGAAAAAAATAGACAAATCTACAAAACTAGTTGGAGATTTCAACACTTCTCTTCAGTAACTAATTTAAAAAGTCAGAAGATTGATAAGGCTATAAAATACTGGACTAACACTACTAACCACTTGTCTTAATTGACATTTATGAAAAATTCACTTAATAACAACAAAATACATATTTCTTGCAACTTCACATAAAATATCTAGCAAGGTATGAGTTTCATATTCCTGGTTATTGAAGTAAGTGAAAAGAAATTACAATAATGAACTTAAGTTAAAGATAAGTGACAGAAAAATATATGAAAACCCTGCATATAGTTGGAAATTTAACCAGATATTTCTAAACAATTATTGCATCAAAAAGGAATATAAAGGATTATTAGGATCATTTTTTTAGTTTAATGACAATAAGAATATGTTATGGTATGAGGTTAAAGCAGGACTTTAAGGGACATTTATAGTATAAAATGATTATGTTAGAAAACAAGAGAGCTTTGAATTCAAACAGATAACATCTTAGATGCCCTTCAGTAGATGAATGGATAAAGAAACTGTGGTATATATACACAATGGAATATTACTTAGCTATAAAAAAGAATAGAATTATGGCATTTGCAGGTAAATGGATGGAGCTGTAGAATATCATGCTAAGTGAGATAAGCCAATCCCCAAAAAACAAAGGCCAAATGTTTTCTCTGATAAATGGATGCTGATATATAATGGGGGAGCAGAGGGAGCAAGGAAAGAATGGAGGAACTTTGGATTGTGTAGAGGGAAGTGAGGGGAGGGGAGGGGCAGGGAGTAGGAAAGATGGTGGAATGAGACAAACGTCATTACTCTATGTACATGTGTGATTACATGAATGATGTGACTCTATATTGTGTACAGAAAAATGAAAAGTTGTGCTCCATTTGCATACAATGAATCAAAATGCATTCTGCTGTCATGTATAACAAAACAGAACAAACAATAAAAAAAGATAATAGCAAAGTAAAAGTAAACTCAATTCAAATCAAACAAACAAAAAAATAGGAAAGTGAAGAGTTGAAGTAAAAGTAATTTTTTTTAAAAAGAGTGAATTGATAAAGTTGAATTCCAAATCTTTGGAAAGAAATAACTGATAAGCTTCTAGACACAAACTTGGAAGATATTACAAAGGAAATATTACAACTATATTTATTCCACTAAACTTGTTGACATAGATTAAATAGAGAAATTTTAGAAAGTCTCAATCTATCAAAGCTAATAAAAAAGCAAATAACTTAAATAGCCCTCTACTCACTAAAGATAACCTTTGCACCAAAAACTCCAGGCAGATAGCTTCACTAATTAATTCTCCAAATATTTCCATGCTGTGAAAACTTTTCCAGACAATTGAAGGAATTCATTTTATAAGGTAACTATTATCCAAATATATTACAAGAAAATAAAACTATAGGTTAATATTCCTTATGAAGACAGATGGAAAAATCCTTAAAAGTAAGCATGGTAAAATGGAATTCAACAATTAACAAAAATAATGCATCAGGTGCAAGCAAAGGGCATATCTGAAGAGCACAAAGTTTGTTTAACATTTAAAAAAGCAATCAATATATTTCATTCAAACAGATATATAACAATCTGAGCACGTTCATCTGCAAAAATTGATAAACTGATTCTAAATTTCATTTGGAAATGGGAAAGGTCCAGAATAGCCAAATCTTCAAGCCAATTCAAGAAGAAAACTGGAGGTCTAACGATGCCAGGTGGCAAAATGATAGCAAATAGGAGGATGTAAAACTGACACCTGGACAGACACAACAGTATCACGGAGTAGGGGTTCGGAAGCAGGCCAGCACACACACGAGCAAATGTGTGATTTGACTTGTGACAAACTTTACAATGTGGTACTGTGGAAGAAAGGTTGGTCTTTTCAATACATATTTGGTTAGTTGGACATTCAAATGAGGAAAGTTAATCTTAAACTATCCCACAGTATAAACAAAAATAAATCTCAGATGGATAGTAGATTGTAATATATGTTAAATTAGAAAACTTAAAAAAAAAAGAAAACAGAAAAAAATATTAGAACCTAAAATGAGCACAGATGACCCTAAAAAGATACAAAATACATAAGGGAACAAAATAACTGCCAAACTGAGTTCATAGGTAAGGAATTTCTGTTTATAAACATGTTCCATTGAAAGAATGAAAATACAGGTCACAGAACAGGAGAACGGATTTGTCATATACCTATCTGCTTGTGAATTCTTATTTAGAACATGTTCTTACTGTGCAAATAAAACAGGGGCAGATGACACAACAGGGAAGTGATTTCAGTGGGCACTTGACACAGTAGAATACCAATTGTCCAAGAGGTGTATGAAGAGATCCTCAGCTTTACTAGTAATCAGCAAATGCAAATTAAAAACTGCAGTGTGATAGCATCACCCTCTCAGAAAAAGTAAAAGAAATATTTGTTTAGTATCTGATAGACAGCAATGTAGGAATCCATGTGTAATTGAATGCACTCTGACACTTTGATGTTGTTCTCAGTCTAAAGCAGTTATTGTAGGCTAGCTAATGGCAAATTCTTTGTAAACATACATCCACATTTTTATACAACATTTTAACTAAAATACATGTACAAAAAGTGCAGAAATCAAATGTATGGTGAAATTTTTTACAAAGTGAAAAAAACCCACGTGACCAGCACTTATTAAAAACAAATCCCTGGCTCCGTCTACCCACCTGCTCACTGCCCAACCTTGTATGTTCTAAGATGCCAAGTAGATGACTGGGTTCCATTGGGAAAAGTCTTTGAAACCTCACACTGGACAAAAATAAACACAAATACATAAAAAGCTATTTTTCTATGTCTTGTGTGGTAGGAAATTTTGTATTTCAATAAGCATGAAGAAAAAGATGAAACAAAGGATTTTAAGATGCAACACATTCGTTCTTAGGAAAGGGAGGCAGGATGATCAGCATGAGTGAAGATTTGCCCAAGCCCTGGAAGACAGCTAACACATATTTCCTTTAGTCAGTGGGTTGATTTTTGAAAGTGCCTGTCATTCAGCACCTGTACTGCTGTGTGCCCAGCTCCAGCTGCTGTCATTGGTGACTGTGTATGCTAATATGAGAAGCTCACAACAGCTCTTTATTTTGTTCTGTGTATCTTCAGTTAGCACTAGAGTTTAAAGGTATCATATTGTTTTTTATTTTTAAGCCCTGAGTGAATATTTTCTTGTACTTTGGGAAACTTATCTTGTAGTATTCAGAGAAGTGAGCTCTCTGATGTCCTGTGAAGCCAGAAATTGAATTATGATGCACTGAACTTTATCTCTAAGTTGGTAGAATCTACATTGTTTACAAGATGTGATGTGTGGCTCATACCAAACACACAGGTGCAAGGACAGTGGAAGGAATCAGTGGAGAATCAGATGAGTTCTTAAGGAGTTTTCTGGAGGAACAGAATTCTGTTATGGTTTTGATTATGCAATTAACATATGTTTATTGAGGAAAATATAGGTAAGCAAAAAGAAGAGAGTAAGCCGGGCGCGGTGGCACACGCCTATAATCCCAGCACTTGGGAGGCTGAGGCAGGAGGATCGCGAGTTCAAAGCCAGCTTCAGCAACTTAGAGAGGCGCTAAGCAACTCAGTGAGACCCTGTCTCTAAATAAAACACAAAATAGGGCTGGGGATGTGGCTGAGTGGTTGTGTGCCCCTGGGTTCAATCCCCAGTACCAAAAAAAAAAAAAAAAAGAAGAGAGTAAAAGTACCTTTAGAATATACTTGAACACTTTGGTATGTATACTTCTGTTCCTTTCTCTATGGGCTTAAGTACCTTAAACAATAGAACCATACTGTATATACATTGTTTTGTAATGTCCCTTTTCAGTGATCGATATTTGATAAATGTATCGATCATTCCTGAACATTCCTGGACATTGGGGTGTATGCTTATGCATTTCTTGCCATTAAATGTCATTTTACCATATCATTTTTATCACTAAAAAAAAAAAAAAACAAACAAACAGAGCATCAGTGGGGTGTGGCACATTCCTATAATCCCAGTGGCTCAGGAGGCTGAGGCAGGTGAATTGCAAGTTCAAAGCCAACCTCAGCAACTTAGTGAGGCCCTAAGCAACTCAGTGAAACCCTGTCTGTAATAAAATATAAAAAAGGGCTGGGAATGTGGCTCAGTGGTTAAGAGCCCCTGGGTTCAATCCCTGGTACCAACACAAAAACAAAAAACCAAAACCAAAACCAAACCAAACCAAAACAAAACAAAAGAACATTACCCAAATCCCAGAAAGGTTCTTTCTTTCTCTTGTTTGCCAAGAGAAACTGCAGAATTGTAACACCATAGACTGATTTTACCTGTTTTTGGAGCTTTCATTAATAAAACCACGATATATGTACTCTTTTGAATGTAGCTTCTTTTGCTCTGCATTGTATTTGTAGCTTGCATCCATGTTGGTATAGATAGTTGCAGTTCATTCTCACTGCTAACTAGTATTCATTGTATAAAATGACACTATTAGTTTATCTGGCTTATCTACTGCTTTGGATATTTGGATAGTTTCTTATGTGGGGATATTATGAAGAGTACTGCTATGATCATTCCTATACATTGGGGTGTATGCTTATGCATTTCTGTGGAATTTATATCTAGGCATAGAATAGGGGGTCAAAGATGTGTGTTATCTTAACGTTAGTAGATACTACCAACTGGATTTTCAATTTATATTCCCACAAATAATTTACAAAAGTTCCAGCTATTCTATCTCTTTATCAATACTTAGAATTGTTATATTGTTTACTTTAGCTTTTTTGGTGGCATTGCTTTGTGATTAAATTCTTATTTTCCTGATATTAATGAAATTGACTGCCTTTATGATTATTTGCTACATGGATATGTTCCTTTGAAGTGCTTACATGTATCTTTTGCCCATTTTTTCCTTGCAATTGGATTGCATTATGTTCTTGTTGATTTGTAGAGGTTCTTTATATATTATGGCTTTAAATCTTTGTTGGAAATATGCGTTGAAAATATTTTCTTTTCTTTATGTCTTATCTTTTCACTTGCTTCATAGTATTTTTTAAATGAGACTGCCAAAGCCTACTTAGACCTTTAGAAACTGTTTAGGTTTTAGTTTCCTGCCCAATAGTGCTTTAGAATTGGGTAACTGTGATGAGAGGAAAACTAGAATATGCCTTTGACTCCCCTTATCTCTAGCAAAACTTATTCCCCACCCCCCTCTATCCTTGTATATCATCCCTCTTTGAGTATAAAACTCAGTTCTGATTATGTTAGGCAGGGTTCTTTAGAGAAACAGAATCCATAATATAAAAAAATACAGTTCAGTATTACAATGCAGTCTGAGTCTGAAGAATTGAGGAGCAGGGTAAGTCCACAGAGTGGGGAGAGGGAGACATCTGGCTTCAGTTCTGCAGACTAAAGGCCCCAGGAACAAGAGGTCCAATGTCTGAGGGCAGAGAAGGTGGATCTAGACCTTTCTCTATGCTTGTGTTCTTTACAGGCCCTAGGTACAGGGTGACTGAGGCCTGCCCACATTGTGAAGGCAGATCTTTACTTTCTCCACTGAATCAAATGCAAATGTCTTCCAGAAACACCCTCACAGACACTCAGAAATAATGGTTAGCTGTTAGGGCATCTCTTAGTCCTTTCAAATTGACACATAAAATTAACCACAACACTCATCCTTGCGCCCATATACAAAATAGGCAAATGCCCCCAGGGTGCAAGTAACAATTCTATTTACTTCTGCTGAGTTCCTCCCTCTGGGGAGTTATGGCCCTTTTAATTCTCTTCTGTTTTACCAGTCTGCTGACTTCAAACAGATGACCTCTATGTTATCTGGCTCTTCTTGTTCTTGGGGGCAGCATCAGTCTGCCAAAATCTACTTCTTCCCAATTTAAGAAGATCTCCTATTTGAATTGTTATGTGAAGGTAGCAGATATCAGATATCACTCTCTAAAGGAATATCAGTTGGAAATATTTCATGTAAAATGACTTCCAATCTTTGCTAACTTCAGTGCTGACACATTTTATGTAAGTGGGTGTCAGCAGATCGAAGAGGAGCATCTCTTAGTAATTAATGACCTCAGTCTTATTTGCTTTGGGGAATTGAGCACTGATGAACAGCATTGGAAAACTAGAGTGAAGTTGATGGTCCTCATAAATTGGGAGAAGTGAAACAGAAACAGATCTAAAAGTGTTAAACACATTAGTAATGCTTTTCTTGTGCATGACTAGCTTTGTTGCCAATTCCAGTAATGTAACTAATTCATGGGTTTGGTGTTTCTCAGAAAATCGTGAGAACAAACTGAAAAATTACTTGGCAAATCACACAAAAAATTGTGATTTGTTCCAAAATGAATTCTGGAATTAGAACACCAGCCTAATTCTTGCTTTTGTGCCAATGGTGGAAATTGAACATAGTACGCCATATACCACTGGGGAAGGAAGAAAACCTGCCTGAGGTTGGCAAACCCCAGGGCTGTTGCCCCAGCTGGCAACATGGACTAACCGAGTCCTTTGATGGACACTGTCTCCCTTACTGGTATTTTAACTGAGGCCAACTTTTAAATTGGACTTTAGCAGTGCTTGTGTACTCGTTAAAAAGAAAAACAAAACAACAAAACAAAACAAAACAAAAACAAAAAAAAACATCTAAATGGCTGCTTCATAACAAAGCAGAAATCTTAACACTCAGATACTCCCAGGGGATGCTTTTGGACTTTAAATTTAGAGCTTAGAGATTTTCTCAAAACAGTGAGAAATAATATTTGTTGGTTTGTTTTTAAAAGAAAGATTAATGTCCAAGCAACACAGGAAGTGCTAGCATAAACACTGTGACGCTTGAAAAATAATAGTTAAACGTGTGAATCATGGATATTTATTTGGATTCCAACTTTTAAAATGTTTGACTTTTTCTAAGTATTAATAAGAATTTTTTTTTGTGCAAAACTTAAAAAAAATTCATTATCATTCTACCCAGAAAAGTGTTTGATTTTGTGTAAAAACCTCATCTTTTTACAGGATACACAGAATATTTAAATTGCATTTATACTTCATATGATCTTGGATAATCTTATTTTTGGCATTTACATGAGAAATTTCTCTTGTCATTTCATTTTCTATAAAATGTGATTTTAAGACATATAATGTAGCAAAATACATATATACTAACATCATTGATGGACATATAAGTTGTTTGGGACTTTTCACTATGTTATATGGATTCTGCTATTTATGGATTTTTTGTACATATCCGCACATATTATTAGAATAATTTCTTACAAATAAAAATGCAAGGAAAAATTCACAATTTCAAGGCTCAGGGATCATAATTATCCTTCAGAATGGTGGTCAGCATACTTGAGAGCATTTACTGAACGTTTGCTGATACTGAGAACTTTGCTTTTAATTGCTTTGCCCATTTACAGATGAGAAAATGGCACTTCATTGTTCTTTTTAATATTACTTACAATTTTGATCTACTGGCAAGTTCATCATCTCTTCAAAATGTTTACTGACCTTTTGTGTATTCTTCTCTTACGTGGATTGCTACTTCATGCACTCTGCTTATATTGGGAAGCTTAGCTTTTTCTTACTATTAATGAGACCTCTTTCAATATAAATGTTGTTAGCCATTTGTCTGTCACATATGTTTCAAAAGTTTTGTTTGTAATTTGTCTATTAATTACCTGATGTCATGACATTTTTATTACTTACATAGTAAAATCTATCTTACCTTTTCTTTGTGGTTTTTTATTGTGATCTTATGCTTTCAAAGGTACTGTTGGCTCCAAATGCAAGTAGATGTATACCTTTATTATCTTTTGCTTCTTTTGTGGTTCCTTTTTTTTTTTTTATGCTTAGATTTTAATTTCATTTGGAATCAATTTGGAATGTGATACTGATCTAATTTAACCTTTTCCAAATATCCAGTTTATCAGATAGCTTTTATCCTATGCCAAATTGTTGTGGACTTTAGATCTTTTCAAAGTGCTTTTTTTGTGGTTTGTCTTACACTAATATTTAACTATTTTACTTCTTGCTCTAGAATATAGTTGAGCATTTATATAGCTTGGTGAACTCCCCATTTATTGTTAAATCTCTTCAAAATGTCTGAAGTATTTTCATCTGTTCTCCCATATTAAGTCAAAAGTAATTTTATAAGATAGAAAAATAATCCCATCCTGCTTTCCAAGTAAGTTTTATTGAACTCTCAGATATGGGAAGACCTTCAGATATCTTCATAAATGAAAAAAAATTGTGAAAGCCATAGGGAGTAAATACCTTTAATATTTAAAAATGAAAACAAATTGCATTTGCTTGAATGTGCAGAGGATTTCTCTGTAAGAATACATAAGGAACAGTGGTTAGTTTTAGAACTGGAGGACAGGAGTTGGTGGATTTACTTTTCACTAAACATTCTTTCATATTTTTTAATTTTGTAATGTGCGTGATGCATAAAAAAGTTTAAAAATATTTCAGTGATGAAATAACTGCCCTGAAGGCAACTTTTAAATTATCCTAAGGTTTATACATTGAGAGAATTAAAGTTGATGGGATTAAAAGCACTTATTCCTAATCACATGCGAGATGTAAAGGGTCAGGCAGGACCCCCTCACCCACACCACGGTGCCCCTCCCATGCTTCACTCAAGGCAAGTAGAAAACCGGCCCCCACTAGCACGCTTAGCCAGGAACTTCATTCTTGTAGTTTCCTAGTGTTTTGCTTGAACATAGATTTCTAGCGGGGTTGGGGATATAGCTTAGTTGGTAAAGTGCCTGCCTTGCAAGCACAAGGCCCAGGGTTCAATCCCCAGCACCTCAAAAAAAAAAAAAAAAAAAAAAAATTTAGCTTAAATATCATTCAGTTTCTGAATGTACCTGTGTATTTGAAAAACAGTTCAGAATAGGAAGGCCATTTGGGGAGGGCAGGAAAGTTGCAAAAAAAAAAGAAAACAAAAATCCCTTTTAAAGAAATACAGTTGAGAGAACAAGGGACCTAATTACCTATACAATATCTGGTGTGAAAAATTACACAATTTCTAAAGCTATTGTTGCGAGCTGGTGTTTAATGGTGAAGCATGCACAGTGTAGCATTCCTGCACAAATGGACACCAAGTGGGAAGACACCATCGAAGGACTAAAGGTTCCATCTTAATGGACAGGGAGACAATGGAGTCCACTGTGCAGAACAATGAGAAGTTGGAAATCCTGCCCAGAATAGAGACACCAATGGAAAGTTCACAGATTACACTGGGAGGGAAGCAATGCAGTGCCCAGCAATGGGCTTTATTACTTTGAAATGTCTCCTTTGGTTTTGGAATTTAAGAAGAACTTGGTTAAACTGCAGCTCCAAACATTCTGTGTGATCTTACGGATAAACTACCTGTTCTTTGATAACTTTGAGGTAGGGCAATGATATTGAGACTTGTTTTTCCTGTCTAATCTTTATTATAATACCTTTAACATTCATTTATTATTTGTTCACAATTTACATTATGGGCACTATTCCAGGAATTGGTGATCCAGTGGTGAGTAAGAAGAAAAGGCCCCTGTCCTCTTGGAGCTTGTGCTTTATTAAAAGAGAACTAGATGAAATAAAAATGATATGGCACTTCCTTTCAACACAGTAAGCCCTAAATGAATGATTTAGACTCCATTTATTATAAAGTCATATATGGATACTCTAATATTTTATAAATATTTTATTTTAATGAGTACCTCAGCAAAATTTCAGTATGAGCTGCAAAAGCCTTGACATAATTCTTATAGAATGGCAACATGGCACTCACCAAGAGGGCACTAGACAGAAGCAGAACCTAAGCCCCTAACCTTAGTGGTGAAGGAGTTTCATTTGTCCTTAGCAAAGTGGTATTGAAATTCAGAATCAACCTCATAATCTCAGTCATGGCCTATGTATTGAAATCTGTGTCTGGTCCTCGTGGTGTGGCAGGTTTCACTTCTTTACAACAAACTCTTCTATTATTCCTACAAAGTTATTGAGACAAAGAACCCTTTTAATATGTTCCATATAGATACCTACATCTGGAGAATGTGATTCTGCACCATGAATGGAAAAGTGAAAGGAGAAATCTTTCTTAATGAGACTACATATTTCTCCTGTTGTTAAAAAATTCCACTTTGATGGCTTAAGGAAATATACCTCTTTCAAAAGAAATTACGACCTTTCTCTGACCTTTATTATTCATTTAACATTTATGGAGCAAGTCTTTCAAGGGCTCAGAAAAGAATAATAAAAAGGTGAGACAGTGCACAGAGTTCATTCTGATTTTCAAAAGCCTTTTGATATAGTCCCTCCAAGGTTTGTAGAGAAATTGATAGTCCAGTGGTGGAGGATGAAGCACAGGCCTTTATCACTGAAGATTAGCAATCACTAAAACTATGCTGGGAATCTATTGAGTTCTCTTCTTGAATGAGAAAATGTGTTTTCAAAGGGATAGTAGAGAAGGATAAATTTGCTTGGATTGATTATAAAATTATGATATCACCATTAAAGAGTCAAAGTACACTTTAGGAAAATGAGATAAAGAAATGCCACAATGATATTTTGGAAGTCCCCCTTACCAGTCCATGAACGTTACTAATATTTTTCTTTCTTGGTAAAAGCTTTTGACCATTCATTTCCATTCAAAAGGTTTAGACATATGGCATTACCCATTGCTCCTCAGGCATTTTCTTAATTGGAAAACATGTGCATGTACCTTTTAGATTTTTCAGAATACTCTGGATAAAACATTGTCCCATCCGTGGACATTCATGTCTGTTCCTCTTAATTCACATTGAAAGTTCCATGTGAAAAATCCAGTTGCATTTGTGTGACAACATTTACTTTTCTAGCTTGGTTAGGTGTGGGTCCAGAGTGGGAAATGGACCACTCTATCGAAGAAAATGTTTTAAAGTCTTCACTGTATTCATTTCAAAGTGAAGAAGCAAGGCAAAGTCAAAGAACTAGACCGAAGCCCACATTTACCAAGGATGCATTGGAAATAATCAGATCTTTCAAAGAAATGGAAACTGCCTCCCACTTCCCCTCTTACCATCTAGAGATGGATTCCAAAGGAGATCCTTCCATCACAGATATGTGTTTTGGGCATGGGGGAGGGGCTCTACTAAGGAAGTCTTCTTGCTGTCCAATGTCCTCTTCCCTTAATCTCCCAGCAGCCTCTGGGGGAGCGATGTCCATAGATGATCCTGCACTGGATTTATGGGATACCTTGGGCAGCGGAAGCCCAGCACTTAGGGCCTTCTCCCATATGTTATGCTATTGTACCCCGGGAGAACTGCATACCAGGAAGTAGACTTTGTAACTCTTCTTTGCTTAGTGTGATCACAAAAATGTTAATCCAAGTAGTTTGTTTTGAAAGAGTTTTTTTTTTTTTTTTTAAAGGACGAGACAGGTGACAGATTAAAACTCTCACAGCACAGAGAAATTCTATCATGTCTTTTACCTCCCCAGAACTACTGACTGCTTTTACTCCAGTTGGATGTTTTGTGATCAATACTGTTGGTTTTTACTGACTGCGTTTACTCTAGTGTGATGTCTTTGTGATCAGTGTGTGTGTGTGTGTGTGTGTGTGTGTGTGTGTATTTTAACTCCCAATGACTTTCAGCTCAAGGCTACAGGAATTGAAATTCCTAGTGGTTCAAACTTACATTAAATTTTCCTTTTAAGGACTCCAAAGCATATCACCTTATTTTTCCACTTATCTCCTTCTCCCCCAATTAGGTGGTACATACCTATTGTTTTGATACAATTTGGAGCAATGGAGTGTAGAAAATAGATTGTATGAACAGATTTCAAAGAGAGTAGGCCATGCTAAACCCGTGTGCAAGGTTTTCATCTGCCATTGAATCCTCCCTGCCATGGTCTTTTTGTGAGAAACTCCAGGCAGTGTGACAGAATATAGTGTTTGGGGCCAACCCCTCTGGGTTTGCATCTTAACTCCACCTGATAGTGCATGTGTGTAGATTCACCTGATAGTGCGTGTGTGTAGCTTCACCTGATAGTGCACGTGTGTAGCTTTGGAAAAATATTTCCACCTCTCTGTATTTCAGTTTTCTTTTCTGTGAAATGGGTTATTAATAGGTCCCACTTCTTAGAAAAGTTAAAATAATGAAATGAGTTAACATATGAATAACATTTGAAACAGTACCTGGCACTAGTTACTGCTATCTAAGAGCTTCCTGTCATTACTAATAGTTCAGGAGTTCTTTACCAGCATGAGAGTCAAATGTCTAACAAACTCCTTGGGATTGTACACAGAATTTAGTGTGGCTTCTCAAATAAAAAAATTTCCTGGCATAGTGTTCGAACTGTTCATCAAAGTCATCTGTGAACTAAAAAGTTTAAGAATTACTGTGACAGACTACATAGGTCTCCAAACACTAAAAACTAGTTTCTATCATTAGTAAAACTCTATGAACCATTATGAATTTTGGTTCCTAAGACCAATAATTAAACCTTCAACTAAAATCATCTTTAAGAATCTGTATGAAAGTTATTGATTAGGTATGCTAATTTTGTTTTCTAATACTTTGTGTTATTTTTTAAAATCCACAGTTACAAGCAGGAGCTGGCTAGTGAGATGAATGAGCCAAACTATTTAATCAAAGAGTGCACCACAAGGAATATTCCAAAGATTGGAAGATCTTCCCCAGCTTTTGAGCTGCCCTGCATTAATTCAGTGACCCACTAGATGTCAATGTTTCCATGAGAATGAGTAGCGGTGTTCTGTTGTCATCCTTGAAGCAGAGGATTAATTGATTGCTATAAAAAGTTAGATGAAATAAAATGTTCTCCTTGCTCTTCAAACTAAGATAAGCTAATAACTTAAGGCACAATTTCACTCCTCTGCATTCACCAAATGTCCAATTACATATCCTCTCTGCCTGGACCTTCAAAACAATATAAAATTGAATGAAGGTGATGAAAAAAAGACACAGAAGGATTTCTGCAGAGCTAGCTACCATCCACTTCAGAAACAAAGCAATTCGATATTGTCTCCATGATTTCTAAATGTAGTGACATAGTAAGTAATGTTCTTTGCATGTCACCCCCATGTTCTTTTTCTTTTTTGCTTTATTTGAGACATTTAAAAAATGTCTCTTTATGAAATAATGTTTTAGCCATCTTGCTTCAAGTAACCTTTTTTCACTGGGATAAAGGAGATTCTATTTGAATCATAAGACTGCCAGCAATATTTCTGTGTTTTCAGATGTTCTGTTTTCTCCATTGGTCTGTGCACACATTTTAGGTGTTGTTCCTCCACGGTCACCTCAACAGTCCGATACAGAGATACAATCAAGAGAGCCACAGAGGTGATCTAAAAAAGCAAGAAAAAAATTTAGATGAGATATAAGAAAATTGTTTAACCAGAATTATAGAAATGAATAAAGAGGATGAGAAAAGTGTTACTGGAAGAAAATAACACCAAAGCTTCCTAATTTTCCTGCCCTTGTGGTTTGATTTAGTATGTGTCCCTATCCCTCTGTGAACAGAGTGAGTGTGGCTTGAGAGTATTCCATTGTCCATGCACTGAAACTTCCCCAATGTTGAGTATCACTTACCTGGAGATTTAAGGTCTCAAACTTAGGATGTATGGCAACTATCTGCTTGAATTAAAACAGAGAGATTGATTAGGGTGGAAATGTTTTTCTAATAAAAGCAGTGGGAAAAACATTTTCTAAGAATTTAGTCATCTCTAATTATTTTGGGGGCTGGAAGCAGATGGCCTCAGAGGCTATCTTGGACATTGGTTCAGAACCATCACATAAGGTTAATGACAGCATGTGCTGTCATTCATGAGTGCCAGAGTGCCAAGAAATATGATAATTTATCCCAGTTGGGTCATTCTCTGAAATATTGTTTCCTTTGTGAATTTTTTATGAGTTAATGTAGAAAGGGGCCATTTTATTTCCCTAGGTCCAGTTAGGGAACTCTCCTGACACTCAGCACTTTTACTGTCTTTTACAGTTTTCTCTGACACCATGTTGAAAACTTTTTATCTTCTTTGAGATAGTATTCCAGTGCAATAGTCTGAACATTTTTTAAATGCAATTCTTTATTTTTAAAACAATATGGAGAAGTTATGAATCTAAACCTAGGGTGGTAGACTTGGAAGTACCTCTCTAATTAATAGTTGGAGCTAGCAGTTGCAAGGCTGACCATCTCCAGTTATCTCCCCTTGCTTCTTGTCATGGATGTCTGAAAGGACTGCTTTAGAGATTCACAGAAGAGATACCTTTACTTTTGGAGGAGAAGTCCATTTATCAAATTACTCTTGATGTCTTAGTGTGAACTAGTTTATTTTCTCTTTTCTGTGTCATGGGGAAAGAGAGTCAAAAAGGCAGTGTGGGGTGTTGTTCCAGGAGAAGGTGGAGCTGGGGGGCAGCATTGGGTGGTGAGAGTCCTAGGAAATACCGATGTCCTAGAAAGAGAAGCATCAAAAAATTTTTAAAAATGTTACCTAGATGGTTAATAATAGAAATTCAGGAGCATATTTAAAATCTCCTCTCCACTTTTACACCTAAGAACAGGCATGGAGTCGAGTAAACTCTATCTCCAGTCCTACCAGAGATATGGCATTTCTGGTAGGAAATGCAGGATGCCAAGGGGTGTCATCAGTGGGGTTCTTACTGCGGTGATACGTTGGGTTTGGCATATCTCTTGACTCCACAAGGCCATGCTAGGGCCACACGAAAGACTCTACTGCCTCCTCCTTCTCTCTTTACACAGAAGCAGGGTAATCCTAGTTTTAGAGGCAGACACACAGTTTTCAAGAATTACTTTACCATTTACTTGCTACGTTAACCTTGAGAGTTTCACTTAACCTTTCTGGACTTCAATTTTCTCCTCTTTAAAATGGGAAAAAACAGCACCATAATCTGCACAAATAAGCCATAGGGTCATTTTGAGTTTGAAACAAAGTATATGTAAATGGGCATTGTGAGGGGTTTTACATAATCTCTTGAGGGTAACTGTGAACATAAACAGTGTAATCAAATCCTCCGAAGGTCCTCTGGTCAGGAAATCTGATGTAATTACAGGTCAAAACACATCTGATGTGAACTAGGTTTGAAAGCATGGAAATTTGTGTGTGACGAGATTAAAACGGTTACTCCTCCAAGAAAAGAAAAAAGAAAGAAACGCTGTGGGATTTTTGTTGGATTCCTGACAATGGCACAAACTTCAGGATGTGATATTAATAGGTTTGGAGGGGATGGAGCAAGCATGTTGGAGTTGTGACAGTCTCCTTCTTGTGTTTTCTTTGGAGATGAAAGAAATAAAGCAACTTTTAAAAACGGAATCCTAAATGCTGACTTGGTATGTGACCCTTTCAAAACATTTGTGATCACTCATTTTGATGACCTTTATGATATGACTAAATCTTATGAGTTATTTTTATTAAGGTCTTGCAAGGTTGCCAGACAACTAATTGTGATGGACAACAGCCAAGGAGCAGAGCCAGAGTGGTCCACGGGCAGTGTTGACTGTCTCTCCAGCTTATTATCTGTTTTCCTAATCCTTCCAACAATCCCCTTTTATGCTGAACACACATCTTTCTGTACACTTTCCTTTTATTGTTCTTTGTGTCATGTTTGTGTGTGTAATTCTAGTCTCCTGTCCTTTGTTATCTTTGAGACTACCTGAAGTTTCTAATATAAACTTAGGCACTTGGATCTTGCACTAATATATATCCTTTCAGTTGCAGGGGACCAAAGCTGGGTTCTAGATATCACTGACCTCCTTACTAGATGTACAAATTTTATAATATCTTTACAAAATTTGCTTCTTACCTTCTCATGAGGCCTGAAAGTGGAGGAGAAATTTAGCTTATTGCTTCACATTAATTCACACATCAAACACTATTAATGTCATATTGCATGCCAGGGTCTGTGATGGAGACGGGACTTACCAGCCAAATATGACAAGAATTCTGTTGTGAGAATAGTACAATAGATTTTCAGAGAAAGAGAAACTCTGTGGAGGAGAATTTCAACTGATTGAGGTTACAGGAAAGGTGACCCTGTTTCTGGGTTTTAAGATTCAGATGTATTTGTATCTTGTTGATTTCTTCTGTTATTAAAAACTTTTTAGTAATGATTAAATTTTAAAATTAATAGCAATAGTGGGACATTTGAGATTATTGCAAATTTCAGGTGTTACTCATCCTTCTAAACCTGGTTTTCCTAAAGACTCTTTAGTGTGGGATGTAAAAGAAAGATTCTCAACCAGTAAGAAGGAAGCATGAAGAGCAACACTCAGTCATCAAATGGTACACAGGGTACTACAGGAATGAAAGGTCTCAACAGCAGCACACAGAGTAAAATAAAGCAGAGGTTAGAGGTAAAGAAAACTTGCCCATCATGAGTCTTAGTCTTAGGCACTGAGATGTTTTCTGGCTACTGTGGAAAGGCAAGTACACCTAGCCTCACCTTGTCCACTCCTTAAACTTCCCCCAAATATCCCGTGCCCCTCCACCAGAGAGAGCTAAAAATAATTCTTAAGAGTTAAGTCTAAAATTGAGGGACTAATACTGACAGATGTTCCCTGACTTTTGATGGAGTTGTGTAAGGTAAGCCCATGGTATTGAAAATACCGCAAGTCAAATGCATTCAGTGCACCTAACCTAGGGAGCAGCATAGCTGAGCCCCACAGTCCACTCTGAGAAGTAATTGCTCACTCTTGTGATTCTGTGATTGACTAATTGCTGCCACACTCAGCATCTGTCCACGTCAGGGAAAAGAATAAAATTTGAAGTATAATTTGTTGCAAATACATATTGCTTTTACACCATTGTAAGGTCAAAAAATCCTGCATCAAACCATTACTAACTTGGGTACTGCCTGTATTTCAACATCTGGAGAGATTGGCTTCTCAGTGGGATGCTCTAATTTTGGGGTACAGGTGGGAAAATGGAGCCCTGTTTTCAACACCCTATTTAAATGATCTGAAGCAAGTGCGGACATAATAGGAGAAACATCCCTCTTATATTTGCACATGTGGTTGAACTGTTTTATTGGTTCAAATACTGGTACCATGTTGTTGACAATCCCTTCATCAGATGGCTGTGGCTCAGCGTGCACACTGGCAAGCACACCAATTGCACCATTAATTCCAGATGTGGCACTGTATACTTTACATACACCTCACATTTTCCCTTAAGTCTAAATTCCTCAAAAGAGACCTTCTATGCCAAAGAAAATACACATATTAACCATTCAACGCATTTTACAATCTGCATGCCAGTAAGGCTTTAAACATTTAACCAATTGACTGATTAATGTTTTAAAAAATTTATACTTGCACCAGGAGAGTATAAAACTTCCTGTTTCTTCACCTCTTGGTCATTAGGCATTTTTTCTTCACTTATACAGAAATCACACTTCTTTCTTTTTATAATGTTTACCTATTTGATTGTTAATGTCTTTGAGCATTTAATATTTGAATTGGCCATTTAAATTTCACTTTTATTGATTATTTTTTCATATCCTATGGCTATTTGGGGGACAAGTTTTTCTTTTTTTTCATGTTCATTTTGAAACTATTCATACCTAATATATTGTAAATACTTTTTAAAGTTTATTATTGGCAATTAACTGATCATCTTTTATGGAATATTCTAGTATTTCGGGAAATGCATAGAGATCTTGCTCTTTGGTTTTGCTTTGGGTGTCATGCCTACAAAGACTTTCCTCACAACAATGTCATAAAAATGATTATTTTTCCTTCTACTATTATTATGGTTTCATTTCTTTATGTATAATTCTTTAATCTTGATTAAATTTATAATGTCAAAAAAGTAGGAACTTCTCTTTCCCTTCCACATAGTAAGTCAGTTTTCCAATACCACTTTTTAGAATATCTTCTTGATCACATTCTACATTTTCCCATATGCCTCTGTTTTAGACTTGTCTGTTTTTGCACTAGTACACCATGTCCAAATATTGCTCCATTAAAATCTGATAGATGTTTTCCCACCCATCATCCATTTTTATGTGTTTATTCTTTTTACTTATTTAATAACAAGAAGAAACTATACTATCAAAAATAACAATAAAAAGGATTTAGTGATAAAGAACTAGCATATCTTTTATAAGAGGGAGACAAGCGTGTGAAAGATATGTTGGTGATTCCAAGAGGGTGAAGGTTACTGAGCAGAGGTATCCAATTCTGATTCAGCCTCAGATTTTCTAGACTCTGCTGATCCAGTTAATCCTATAACAACTGCCACTTTAACGGATTTGGAAAGCAATTTGATATTCTGCAGAAAGCTGCCTTGTAAAACCCAGAACCAAAATAACAACTAGCTGACCAGACATTCAATTAAAATAGGTAGCATTCACACAAATAATGCATTCTTGGGCATGAAGGTACCCAAACCATTACTTTCGTGTCTGATGAGTGGCAATGAGATGTTTTTGTCTAAAAAAGTAAGGTGCCTACAAAGACCATGTGGAGCCTAATGTGTCAGGAGGCCTGGGCCTGCTCTTGAAGATTCATCATTTTTATGATCTTTGTTCAGATGGACTTTGTGGCACAAGTGTGACTCTGATAAATCATCTCTTCAAATATTTGAAGACAGCAGGCACTGAAAGGATCTCAAGTTGACCATTCTCATTCTTGGACGTGACCCTCATGTTATGCTCTTTTCTGGACTTCTCTAGTTTCTTTCCTGATTTACTAGAATCTGATGCTCCAAACCCAATGAAAATGCTGAGTCATATTCCACCAACATAGTGTATAAAGAGATGAACCATTTCTAAAATCCACCATATTTCTCTTCATATTCCTAATGGCTAGCACGGAGCTCAGCATGTACAGAGTAGGTGCTCATTAAATAATCAAAGACATAAATGAATGAATGAAATGTTCTTGGTCCTTCTCATGACTATTTTAGTGGTTGTACCAAGTGGATTCTGTCTTCTCACCAGAATGAAATTCTTTTGCTCATATGCCCAGGTCCCTTAAAGTATGTGAGAAATGTCACACTTGGTCAGGTCAATAAATGTAAGGTTTACAATTTGCATAGGTAGCTTCAAGAGTTATAGAAATTTTATTTTGTTGCTGTTTCATAATAGTGCTAGGATCCAGAACGGAAGTCTGATGTATGGCAGCTCTATGTATCTGACGAAGGAAGACTCCACATGGAAAGTTCCTGTGATGTGTCAGGACACTGACACCGGCCTGTTTTAATTTGCTGGTGCTAAGGTGGCATGCTTCTTTGTTTAATGACCTGGCGGTTTGCTTATTAGATAGAGGTTGTTTTGTTAGTGTTTCTGCCATTGCCAGAGGCATTTCTGTTGAACCTGGCATCTGTTAGTGAGCTTTCTCTAAAACTGAACACTAATTTAGACTTTGTAGGAGGCGAAGGCCTACCAGCTCTTTCTCCTTATGATTTTATTTCACCCTTAAATGGCAATTGTAAGGAGGTCATTTTTTACTTTTATTTTCCCGTTTATTTATTTTCCTCTTGAATTTCTTTCTTTAGCCCTTGGACATATGCGCTTGAATTTTGGGGAATCTCTTCCTATTAACACTCCAGGATTTCTGCAATTCTCCTCTCCCTCTTCCAAAACTGCCACTCAGCTTCTTGGTCTAACTTTAGTATAAACTTTTCTTTGTCCATCCCTGAGAATTGGGTGGCTATATAAGTGGTATCATGTGGGTTATTCCAGAGTGGGACCGTACCCTTTCCTAGGAAGTGCAGAAGAATTAGTCACAATAGAAATGAACAAACATCTCAGAAGCAGGCGAATCTCAACCTATCTATGTGGACAAATTTAGGCGTTACAACCTGGTTGAAAGAACTAGAGGAGGGGTGTGGTTGGGGGTTCGCACTGAAGCTGCATTTGTGTATGAAGCAAACTCTCTACATTGATTAAATCCTTACTGAGGGGAAGAGGTGCCAATTAGTGCAGCAGCTAAAGCCACCTGTGGCTAACCCTGGGTCCACCATTCTGTGCCTTCTATCCAGAGATAAGAGGCATTCCTCCTGGTGTTTAGCATCTCCCACCTACTCCTTCTCCAGGATTCCCCTTGTTTTATGACAAGACTGGGATGACGATGGTGGTTCAACAATGGAAATGAGAACTCAGGCCAGAATCCAGTTTCCTTGTTGTCTGGGAAAGAATGACATAGAAGGGAGAGGGGCAGGGGCGTTAGGTAACTTTCCCATTCTTCTTTATGTGCCTTTTATGCCCATTTGTACCTATTTCCTGAAAGACCATATTATGATAATAAAGGTCATGACTAATGATTTTCTGGGTTATAGAGTGTAAATAATATAGAAAGGTAAGTGCTAATGCTTCATAATATATAGCACCAGGATATTCACAACTCTACACAGGAATCAGATATATAGTAAGTGGACAGATCTACAAATTAGGGTTTTATTAGAGTAGAAATGTGCCCTGGGAGGAAATCACAGCTTCTTAAGATAGTTTTTGAGGTGAATGCCATTTATGTGAAACCATCTCTGGACTCAGAAAAAATTACATCAACCTATCAAGGAAATATGTCAATTTTTACAATATATAAAATCTGGTGAATTTAAATTACTATACCACCCTCACCCACTAAATAAGAATCTGAAAGTGGTCAGGGAAATCTACCTTAAGTCTCTAATTAATCTTCATAATGTAGTTTACCTATATAATACACCCTTAACAATTAGGTAGAGTCTGTCCGGGCCAATTTCCTTGATGTGTTAAATATTCTGTGTAAAAATACAAAATATTGTTCTAGGTTCCCCTGGGTTTACCTTTCAATCTTTATACCATTAATATATTTAGACAGTTTGATTAAATCAGGGTTGAGAGTGACACCCGATAGAGTTAAATCCAATTTCCCTGGATTTCACACAAACTGGTAGACGTTGTGCACCTAGTCAAGTGAGTAGGACTTCCAGGTGCTGGTTAAGTAGTCATGGCTACTAACATTCCTCCCTTTGAAGGTGAGATTAGAAGCACTGACTGATGGCTTTATCTAAGCTGGGTCCTGAAATGAGCACTCCACCTGGCTCGCAAGGCAGTTGGAGTGCACTTGTGAGGCCATGGACTGCGGCCATGCTGTTTGGCATGTAATTTTATAGAGCAGGATGTAGAGATGTGGACGTGAGAAGCCTAGGTAGCAACGGCCTAGCTAACTCTGGTTGCATATTTTCTGTGTGTAAGGCACTATGCTAGCCACAGCAGATCTTTGTACCACACACACAATCCCAAGAGGTAGGTACCACTATTAATTCTACTTTAGATATGAGAACCATGAGGCTAGCTTCCTGAAGTGATTTTCCCATGGCCATGTTATAAGGTAGAACACAAATTCTCTGATTTTAGAATCACGTCTTTTTTGTGGTTCAGGGTTTTTTTTCCCCCTCCAACTTTCATACATTGGAATGTCTGATCCATTTGTCTAATAACCTGGTTAAGCTTGTCTCATTTAGCCCCTTAGTCAAAGAAATCCAGCCATTAGTAAACTGGCTCTCCACCCTTTCCTGATGTAGAACATCAACTTGCATATTCACCCCAAGCCAAGTAAAACAAAACTTAACAACACACATGCAAAATCAGACTGTAACTCTTGGCCTTGAACCAGGGATCAAAGAAGACACATCCTGTGCTTTCATCTATTTTGCTTTATCCCGGAACTTCTTTTCCATCTCTTCATGAAGAGATGGGCAAATAAGCAATTTTAATCAAACAGACCATAAAGAGATAAGGTTTTCTAGGCAGAAAGCCATATTTTTAGGAAAACATGGTCTATTGAATGCATAAAATTTAGTTTGGACCTTGCTACATTCTATTTGACATAATTTGCAATTTAGATGATTACGAATAACTAAAACCTTATATATTATGCAATATAATAGAACATGTAAAATCATGGGCTTTGGAGACAGGTGGTCTGGATTCAAATCCCAGAATTGTTTTTGGATTGTGTGGTCTTGGACAATTCACTTACCCTAAGCTCTTGCTTCCTCCTCTATAAAATGAAAAAATACTTCGAAAGAAGTAGAATAAACAAAAAACGGCATTTGTGAAATTCTTAGCCTGTATCATAATAAGCACTTGGTAAACAATGGCTATTATTGTTCAGGACTGCTGAGCTTCAGAGATGTCTGGGTTAATGATGAGACATGAAGTATTAATTACATAATCAGGAAGGTCTTAATTACTGCCATGAGTTTGGGTTTGTTGCTTGGGGGCTTCACATGAAGTGAAAAGAACAGAATAAGGGTAAATCATTTGGGATGGAAGAATGAGGAAGAAACAGCCAGTATGGAAGATTAAAGGGGAGAAATAGAAAACCAGAAGGTTTGGAAAGGGAGTTAACAGGAAAAAGAGATGAATGGTACCACAGGAAGTCCAGTAGACTAGCAGGGAGAGGAAAACCCCTGACGTTAGCAGTTAGGTGTGTTATAACAACTTAACAGTTTTGATCTGTGGTGGAGGGAAGCAGCATTTGGAGCCTAAATGGCTAGATGTTGTGTCACGTGAGGAGTGTTGGCAGCGAAAGGGACAAGGGAAAGGTGTTATTTTTCTTTTGTTCTTTTGTTACAGGTTTTAAAGTTTTGTTTTTCGGATAAGCAACATGCATATGCTGAAAGGACTAGCTCAGAGCATGGCTTAAAATGGAGACCGTGAATTGTAAGTCCTTGAGGGGAGGGAGGGGCTGAGACACAGGACCAGGTTCATTCATGCGTTCCTTTATTATTCTACATGCATTTGTTTCTTGGCACCAAAATCAGAATTGGAGACATAGTGGCAAACCAGACACAGACTATTCTCTTGTTCCTTTTTTTAAGTAATGGATATTTTTTTAAATGTTGTTATTCTTTTTTTAATTTGTTCTAATCAGTTATACATGACAGTAGAATGCAGTTTGACAGGTTGTACATAAATGGAGCACAACTTCTCATTCCTCTGGCTGTACGTGGTACAGAATCACACCAGTAGTGTAATCATACATGTGTACAGGGTAATAATGTCCAGTGGTTCTTACTCAGGGAACTTTGAGTGGGCAGGTTGTTATACAGCCTTTGCTGAAATAGTTCAGTAACACAGAGAAAGAGAGTTACATGTTAAAATGCACCACATAGAAGCAATCAGAAACCACATACAGATGGTCCTGGGTGGCGTTCATGGTCCAATAGGGAGAAGTGGGATCTTGTCACTGCCTTTACTTTTGCCTAGGACCCTCCCCACCTCTCAAATTTGCAATGCTGGATCCTTTCTGGAATTCATTTAGCAGTTTAAACTTCACTCTCTCAGAGAAGCCTTTCCTAATTTCCCCAATTTAAAAGAGCTGCCAAGTTGCATCACCCAATTTTAATAAATTATAGCAAATTGATCAGTTCTTAGATTTTCTATGTAGGTATTTATGGTAATCATTTTTAAAATTGTCTCTCCTTCTCTACTGAGGTCTGAGTTGCACAAGGATCTTGTGTGAATTTTATCACATTGCATCTGAAGTAGACTCTTGTGCATTGAGGGCATGATGAGTAGATATTCATGAAGAAATTCATAAAAGCATAACACAATGCAGCTGCCCACACAGAGACATGCACCAACACTGTGACAACACAGAAGAATAAAAAGCACAGAGACCTAGCATCACTGGGTGTCAACAGACGAGATACCAGGGGACAATCTTTCTCATAGGATGTAAGACTGTGAGCAATGAATAACTTGCCAAACTGCAAGAAAGTGATAGAAGTGGTATTTGAACCCAAGTTTAAGTGTGTTCATTTGTAATCTTCTTTATACCCCTTCTAACTGGACTTTTCCTTTCCTTTCTACCATGGGCAGGGTGTATTTTAGAAACTTGCTATAGACAAAAGGAGCATAGTCCTCTAGTTAATAACATAGATGGCAATTTTGGATGATTAGGCTTCAAAATGAGATCCACTTGGATATAAAAGCTGACTCAGCTTCCTACCAGCTGTGTGACCTAACTTAACTCATTGGGTTTCTCTGTGCCTTTCAAGGCTTTACAATCACTGTAAAAATTAAAGCAGATAATACATATCAAGTGCTTGGTGAAGACCCTACCCATAGAAAATGGTCTATAAATGTTGGTTATTTTTGTTATAATCATCTCATTCACATTAGTACTAATGTTAGGACTTACAACATTGAAAGAAAAGTCCTGCCTCTAAGAAGAGAGGGTAGGCTAACTGTATCTAGATTACTCTGTCATTGTTAACAGAAGCCTTGGAACTCAGAGGAAACAATCAGAACTTTGCTTGACTGAGATCTTAAAGACCTGGGTATATATCATATCAAAACATGTCTCTTGCAATGAGGATGCAAGTTGCTAAGTATGAACAAGATGTTTAGTCCTTTGAGAGGAGAGACATAATACCATGAACCAGACAGGGTCTTTTCAAGCCGAGTGCAGCAGAAATAAAGGTATGGATGATGCCAAGCACAAGCTGGTTTTCAGCCTGAGTAGGAGATTTGGCCAGAGCGGGGTTTCATGCTGGAGAGCTCAAGTTGGAGAGGCAGAGATCAAAGGCCTGGAAGGTTTCATCTAAGGATGTGAGCATTTATCTTCTGAAGCACAATACACCAGCAACTGCTGTACCTGCTTTGAAGACTGTTCTTTCAAGGATAGTTGTGCCATTCTGCAACCAGAATTTAAACACAGCCTTTCCCTTAGCTCTGATAAAATGTATTTTGTAAAGATGTCATCTAAAAAGTACCTCTCATCAACAAAGTGTTCCCTCTGTTCACACGCAGAAGGGGTCCACTTGTTTCTCTCCGTGTTTGCCCCAGTGAGCTTTGTTGTCTTTTAACCTATAGGCCTTACTTAGGCACCATTTAAAAGCCTCCAATTTGTTGTATTTTTTAACATAAGAATCCCACTTCTTGCATAGATGTGCCAGGAGACATATATCACTATGTTCAGTAAAGTTTTATTTGTAACCACATAAACTTATTAAATAAGTTTATTTCCTAAATTAATATGTAAATTGATATTGATATGCAAATTAATATAATTAAGTTATAATATCTATAACAGAAAACTGTTCAATAGTAAAATGAAGATTATATCAAAATTACTTAAAAACTTGATTTTGAATAATAGCAAAGTGCTAAAAGATGACTGGAATATGATATTATTTATATAAATCTGCACAAAACAACAATATATACTCTTTATGGGTAGATATGCTAAATAAAAGCAACAAAACATGGATTAGGAAGATATAGGTGAACTATATAAGATTATAGGATTATAGTTGAGTCTGGGAAGAGAGTATGGGTAGAATTGGGAAAGAGATCAAAGAGACCACCCATCTTGACTAAAATGCTTTGTTCCATAAAATAAAGCAAAAATGATAAAATAGGAACATTTTTTCATTCAGAGAGGGTTTACTTGTAATTTTTTATATTTTTCTCTGATTTTCTGTGTCGTTTTCACCATCTCAAGAATTAAAGTGAAGTATGACAATTATCACTGTGGCATGGATTAGAATATTATGGTTTGAAAGTATCTTCTCAAAAAGCCTTTATTGGAAACTTAATCCCTCACACAGCAGTGTTGGAGGCAGGCCCTTGGAGAGCTGATTAGGTCATGAGGAGTCTGCCGCCACCAGTGGATTAGCGCCCTTACCCTGGGAGGGGCTATGTATGTGAGAGGGTTGCTCATAAAAGAACAAGGAGGCTTCATTTTCTTTGCTTGTTTGTTTTTGGCTCTCTCCCCACTTTAGTAATGGGAAACTGTAACAAGAAAGCCCCTCCAGATGTCATGCCAGCCCCTTGGAAGTCCCAGCCTCCAGAAACTTGAGCCAATACATTTCTTTTCCCTATAAATGCCCCAGTCTGTGGAATTTCTTCCTAACAGCACAAAATACACTAGCCCAAGTGCTGAATGTATTCCTTTTGTTATTTTCACGCCCTCATCAATGGATTTTATATTTTGAAAGACTTTGTTCAACAAGTTACATTTATATAGTGCAATTAATTTCCTCACTTTCTTTTTTAAAACGAAAATGCCAACGAGAGCTCATCGTTAGTGTGAGATAAACGGGGTACGTGTGACTGGACTGTCACAGGGCTTTGGTGGCTGAGATGTAGGTACCCACAGAGATGCACGGATGTGCGGCTGTCATTTTGCCCAGCTTTGTGTTTGTTTTGAATTTTGTGAAGTTGATGAATGGGCTTTGGGGAGCCTGGGTGATTCTCAGCCCCTCATCTCCAAGCAACTCTGCTGCTCTCTACTCTTCATTAACCAATTAATGGCTCTTGCAAAGGAATTGCAAACTATTTTTTTCACACATTCATTTATGTTCAAAATTAATATTATTATCCTCTGTTATATCATCTAATTTTCATTTTTTTCCGTGTCTACATGAGATACAGATGGGTGGGGGAGGGAGAAAGAGAGAGAGAACTTAAGTTGGTAGGCATAGAATTCAACAATTATGCATATGTAGGAGTGAAATTCAACTTCACTTATAGTATGTGGCATTTAAGGAGATATTACACATTACTGTAATCAAGGGATAAGTGTCATGAAGTTGCCGAGATTACTTTGGGAGTGCCAAAGTTGTGAAATAACTCTAGTCAGAGCAAAGAAAGCTAATAGTTTAGAGGGTCCCAAAGGCCTCACTGTGGGCAGACACATGATTTTAATTTTTTGAAGTATTTAAAGTTACTTAATGTTTCCCCTACTATCTTTGTCAGCCTCTAGGTCATGAGGGAGTTTACTTGGCAACTACTTTCATAGAATTCCAATGTTTTTTTTGAATCAGTGAAATGATGACCTTTGTCCCTAATAATTTCAATCACTTTGTAAGCATGATTATTTCTTTAGTCCAAGGTCAAGTTCAGAAAAGCAATAAATGATAAAAATACAAATTCTGGTATGAGAAAATAGAATATGGGCACATGAAGAATGCACCATCTATATGAAAGAATGACAGGAAAGTGGTGATGGATGTCTGGGAGCTGAAAATCCATTAGTACAACAGGTTCTTACAATTATCCAGGTGTAACTACAAAGGAAGACCAAGAAGGCTGAGGACATAACTTTCCATAGAAATCTTACCCTGAAGCAAGAAAACTATTGCTAACACACTTTTGCAAGTCACCTTAACTTATTCATCATTCACATTTCTGGTGCATAGTTGGCAACATACAAGACGCTTTCCAAATATGCTGGCTAGAGGAGAGAATATTCATGCTAGTGTGGAAGTACTTTGCCAGATTTCAGAGGTAATTTTAGGTCACCAGCCCCAAGTCAAATATTTTCCAATTTTAAAAAGACTCTATTGGGATGGAGGGATTGGGAATGGGGTCTCCTAATCCTCTGAACTCTATCAGAGCTCATCTGATAGTCATTACTTCAAAGTTAGATTTCTCTGTATATTACATTCCAGAAGGCTGGAATGAAAATCTGCCTACTAATGACAACTCATTTAGCAGAATGACAGTTGTTTGATGCTCACAGGGAATGAAGCAAGCATTCCCTGATGATGCCATATCCTCTTTCAACAGCCTCCTGCAGAGGATCTTTACGATAATGAGCATTAGAATAAAACGTGGACTATTAATGAAGGGAAATGTCTCCCTACCAGATAATAGCCTAAAAAAAGTATGGAAAGCAGAAGAAGACTCTGAGAAATGGTATGATACTTTATTCTTGATTGCTACAACATTCAAATCTATGGGGTGCCCAGGCAGAAGGGGTTTTGGGCCACAGTTACATCAACATAAATCCTTATTTACATTCACTTAAGAATTCATAGGACCAGTTGTCATGGGGAATATGGCTCTTTCCGGCTGCCCATCTGTGTGTAAGCACACTCATATACACAATAGCATTTGTGTGATTTAGAATTTAGATAGCAGTAAGTCTGAATTCTGAATAGCAGCTTACGTAACCTCTAATAAAAATGAAAAAAAAAATGAATTCTATAATACCATTTTGGCTACCACATTTGATTTTCCTTGATGAAATTTTGGAGACTAGTTTGATTTATTATTTTCTTCCTTTTTTTTTTGTTTTAACCCATCAATACAGAACTGGAGATGAAAGGATAGCAATTACTGACATTGCTGCTGCCAAGCTTGTTACAGTGATTTGCTCTGTAAACAGTACCCTGTTTTGTTTAGCTGCTTGAGAGATAACGATTACAACGCTTTGCAAAATGGTAAAAGAAAAAATTTCATTCAAATTTTATATTTCATGGAAGAGTAATTTGTTCAGAAATTTACATTTTGGAGAAAAATATGTTGCTTTTTTTTAAAGACCTTGGATTCCTTTTTATAGCAATGCACAGTTGGCTACATGGGCATAAACAAATGTGAACTACATACTGAGAGATGCTACATAAAGAAATAAATTCAATATGCATTCAGGAAATATCATTCTCTGAACAAAAGGATAAGATGACTTGTCGTGCCAGGGCTCTTTTGGTATAAGAAGGTCTAAAATACCTCTGTGGACTGTTCATTACTTTTTTAGCTTTGAGCCCTCGTTTGTAAATCTGAGAAAATTATTATTTTTTTTTCCTGCTTTCCTCTGCCTCTTCCTTCTTTACTCAGGTATTTTTTGAAATTATTAAAAACTGGTGATTAGATATAGATCATTATTAAAGACTATTATGTTCTACTTCTGGGGGAGTTACCTAAGATACCTTCCTGCTTTTTATGTCCTAGTAGATCTTTCCTGGGCTTATCATCTTGCGGGTAAATTTACTTCTTAATTAAGAATGAAAACCTGTGAGAACAAAATAGACTGTGGCTGTGGGATCCCTTAAAGAAAGATAACTGTCCCTGTTCTATCAGCTGGAAGTGACCTGACTCCTTCCTCCAGGTGAAGCCTGCTTCTCCTGTGATCTCTGTTGCCTCTTTAACCTTCTTCAAAGGCTCTGGAGGCTCTGCCACATCCTTCTGAGCCCTGATTACACATCACATGTTGAGCATAGATAAGTACAATACTCTGCCAGGTCCCTGTAACTAGGATTTTTTCACATATTCTTTGTTCAAAAGACCCTCCTACCTCTCTTCCCTTTTTTTAGTTCATGCCCACTCAACAGTTACATTTTAATTAAATGTCACCCTTTCAGGGAAGTCCTCACCAATCTCCAATTCAGGTTAGGGATTTGTCCTTGTTGTTTGTTTATTTGGTTACACTATTATAGAATCATATTTTTCTTTCCTACATGACACTTCAATTTTGATCTGTGTGCTCATTTTTGTTACTATTTGACTCTCAACTTAGACTAGGGAGTATTTATTTTCTCTCATTGTTATTTTAGGAATATAAAATGGTTCCTGGTATTTAAGTAAGTACATAATAACATGTTGAATGAAAATATATGTAAATTGGCAAGACTTGGTTAGCAAATAATTTTTCTAGAAATTTCTGGTCAGTAATTTCATATATATTCACAGAAAATGAAACAAATTTAGCTTAGAATTAGAAGCACTGATTTTGCCTACAGAATGAGACTCTTTTAGGCTTCATGTATGTAAAAGGAGGGTCTAAAGGACAGCATTTGGCCAAACAATTATGATAAGGCTATTACTTAGTTGTTAATTTCTTTAAAAAGACTCAGAATTACATCAGTTGGCTCTTCCTATTCATTAGGTAAGTGCTTAACCAGCTTTTCAATTTACATTGGATGGCAAACACTGGCAGGGAGACATTTGTGGAATGGAAAGTGCTCTGACACCCAATCAGTTGTTCCCTGGTTGAATTTTACTAAATGACTGTCAACACGCACAGCAAATGTGGGGTAGGGGCATGGAGCAGCTGCTGCTCGATGAGGAAGTGTGGGGCATGTAAGCTGATGGGATCTCAAGCTGCTACTAGGGGAAGTAACAAAAGTCCCTCGTAGTGTTAGCCTAGAATCTCTTCAAGGGTCACATCATTTGCTTCTTCCCTGAATATGCCGTTTTCTGAGCACTACCTAGTGCACACACCTGGGGCTCCAGCCACACCAAATTTCTCACTTGACCCTGAAATGCAGGCCCTGTCGAAATCCTCCCTACACAAACCCATCGCCATTCTAGGTTACTTCTCATAGTTGAGAAGTCAGTGCAGCTGACTTCATTAGTGCCACTCTACATGTTTTTTACACCCCTTTGTGGTAGGCACACTATTTTACCCTTTACTTCTGTCTTTATTGCCATTCACATTGGATGCCTTCCTTTAAACATAGTCTTCTCCCAAGCTAGCTGTAGGTCCTCACCTTTATGTCTCAATGTCTTCTCTACCCCTTTGAGGCTAATCCATTGCTTTTTTTTTTTTTTTTTTTCATGATCTTCCTTGCTTGAACCATCTTTTTTTGTTGTTTCCTGTTCTTGTTGCCTATATGGTAAAAATTCAGTTTTTCCAAATAAAAGCAAAGGCATTTTGCTAATTTTGCTGTACTTTGGAGCCACTGATCTATCTTATTTCTCTTGGTAGCTTCAAATCTGGTTTCTGACAGCTGTTCCCTTTGTTTCTGCCTCTGCCATTGAAATCAACCCAATCTTCCCAGGGTCGTTATGATACCTTTCTAATCAGATCTGAAAGCTTATCTCTTTGTCCTCCCATTCCTTGACATCTCAGTGGGGTTCTGATTCTTTTGGCAACTTCAGATCTTTCACAAACTTCCCTCTCCCTAGTCTAGGGTAGGTCTGGTTTCTCTCCTGCTTCCATTTCCCTCCATCCCCAGCATCTCCCTCTTGTCCGGACTCAACTCTCCAAACATTAATTCTTGACTTTCTGGTCTCAAACTTTATTTCATTAAAGTTACTATTCTCTATTTCTGTTGGAAACCTTCCCTTATAAGCCAAAAGCTTCCAACTACCCATCTTTCCACAAATTTCTCCTTCTAGCTCTAAAGTACCTACAAGAAAGTTTCTCTTGAAGTTTCCTTAAAACTGAAAATTGAGTGTGACTCTAAACAAACCTCTTTGTTCTCAAAATGCCTCTTTTCTTCTTATTCTCATTCAAGATTTGTTGCTAGCATTCCTCAAAGTTCAAACACTTGGCATTAATGACTAGCCCAGTGCACTTTCACATAAGTTTCCCTCTGGTTTTATGGTCTTCTCCAAGTCTCCTTCCTCAGGAGACTCCTCAACCCTTATATGAATTTCATTTCCTCTCACCTGCATTTTCTCTTGCATAGCTTCCATTTTCCAAAACAATATTTTACATTTTTCTCATTTTTTAAAACTCTTACCTTTCTCCGACTTCCTTTTGGTTTGAGTCACACTACCATACAACTGGAGCCCTTTGTAAGATAGAGGCTCTGAAAGACTATTCAGAAATCTGTTAGATAAGAATAATACAATAATTATAGTGTACCATCTCCTTCTGCTTATTTTATTTGTCTTTTTTGGCTTATTATATGTAAGAAAGTTAATATTTGTAAAACATAAAAAAAAGCACAAATATAGCTAGCATTTGGTAAATAAATAGAGATGAAAATGCATTGCACAATTGAGTAGGTACCCGTTGGTAACAGGCACATTGTCCTGGCACCCAGCTTTGCTCCTCTCTGTGGGAGTTTATAGGGAGAGAGTTTGTGAGAGAAGCTTTAGTAATGTCTTATTCTCTTAACTGTACTATATGCTTCAGCACTTTTCTATAGAGTTTGCTATTATTTTGTGAATTTTACTTTGATGCTCTCATATATATACAAATTATAATGTCTATCGGCTTCCTAGTAAGAGAGAATTCAAAGTAACAATGATAATTGTAACCGTATTGACTAATTTTTATTATAGACAATTTGATTACTAATTCTAAAATAAAATTTGAGACTAAATTTATTATAGTCAACATGAAGATAGAACTTCAAGACAAGTGAAGCATTGACTTGGTAAGGGGATTTTTCTCAATCATTAGATGACTGGAAACACACTTGTTAGTTTTGATTAACAGTCTTCAAATGTGAACTTGTTGTGAAGCATTCAAGTTATACGTTGGCATCTTTTTATTGAACCCTACTGTTATGGTATGGATCTAGGATGTTTCCCCAACTGCTCATCTGTTGAAAGAATGGTCTACAATCTGCAGAGGTTCAGAGTGGATCCTTAGGCAATGATTGGATCCTGAGTGCTCTGACTTTTCCAGTGGGTTAATCCACTGGCACACTGGCATCCCATATGTTAATCCATTGATACTTGAAAGGACTACTGGTAGGTAAGCCTAGGTTGGAGGAAATAGGTCACTGAAGTATGCCCTGCTATGATTTATCTTCTCTCTGGTCCTGCTGTCTCTCCTGCTTCCCTGCTGTCATGAGCTGATGGAGCTTTTCTCCCCCATGCCCTTCTACCATGATCTATTTTCAAGGGAGTTGGCCAAGCATAGACTGAGACCTCTGAAACCAAGTGTGAAAAGGAAGCTTTCTTCAGGTATATTGGTCACAGCAAGAAAAAACTAACACACCCACATATTCTTTAAACAATCTTAGATCTAAAATGTTTTAAACATATGATTTTTAAAATTCAAGAATCATATAACCATCAAAAAATGTTTTACAAGTACCGAAAAGAAAAAAACAATCCATACTCCCACTAATTCAACCCGTCTGTTAACAATTTTCCGTATTCCCTTCCAGTGCTTTTCACATTTATGTGCTTTGCAGGCCTATCCTCAAAGTCTATATGCTATTTTTTCTCTGAAAGTTTAAAAACAACACTGTGTCATAAATATTTTTGAGGCATAGCTTCCATGCTTCTCTGAAGATTTTTAATAGCATGATCTAAAGAATGAGCAGGAGAAAATCTAGGGACTCAAGCCAAAGACTTTCCTTGGTAACAGGCCAGTGACCCATTAGCTCTTCCCAGCTTCTCGCTCATTCTCACACACTGTTATATGATATGTGTTCTAAAATTGTTAATCTGTAGGAATAATTAAGGCTATTGTTTAGAGATTTGAAAAAATCAGAATTGGCTCTATGAGAGAGATTCTTCTTAATGTTATGCAGACAGAGAAAGTAGGGTAATGTTTCTGTCTGTGAAACAAATTTCTCCAACAATCTAAACATCCTCATGCTGAGAAGGAAACATTCAGCCATTTCAGTGTTTAGAGATGCAAGAAATTTGATCTTTTTCCCTTGACATTTCTGTCATTGGCAGTCATCATCTTGGGCTGTCAGCACCTGTCCCATTACTGACAAATCCTGTTTGATCTGTGTTCCTCAGTGCATCAGACACTAACTCTCAGTGAGCTTGAATGAATTTAAATCTAGAAGAAATAAAGCCTTGGTTCCCTTTATTTTGTACTTTCCCCTTACACTAAAAAATTATTTTCTTTGCCCTTTTGATTTGCTTCCTTCCCCAATGCCCTATTCTGTCTGTGCTTCAACTTACATTTTAGTTCCTGGTTGGGGGTTATTTTTAGAAGAATTTAGTTTTATTTTTAATACTATGAATTGTTATGTATCCTTTTATTTTAATTTTTAAAATTTCCTCCTCATTTATATCAGGTACCTCTAGATGTAGTATCTAATTGGACATAAAGATGTATTAACACCCATCCATCATCCACCCATCTTTCCATTTCCCATTTTATTTGTTCTTTATTGTTAGTCCTCCCCTGTGTCAAGCAAAAACCGGTTGGATTACTTTTATTGAGTTCATTCACTTAGTTTGGTTTATAGAAAGGGCCAATTTAGTCAAATAACAGTTGTGGTTCATTGATTTTTCCAAAATATTGTGCACCAAGTTGAAATATATTTCCTTGAAGTGGAGTTTTATGTAGCAAAACCTATTGGTAATATGAAATACATTTTCTCATGCCATTTTTAAGATTTTATTTTTACTAACTTCAAGAGCTCACAAGTTTTGTTCTTAAACTGATGCTTTGGGAATAAACTGATAGTGTTTCTATTTAGAAAATAAACAGTTTCTTTTTTGCATGTTCGTTGTCATTATGCTCTCTTGTGCTTACTGATGCTGATAATTGGTCAATGAACACGCTCTGAAATTTCAACTGATTTGATTGTCTTTTGCTTATCCGGTTACTAAGACTCATTTTCCTATTTTTTTTTCTGCCTTGCTTTCATAATTTGAAAATTTCTGACCTGCATGTAGAAACAAAGATTTATTTTTTCACACTCTTCAATTCTTTTTGCAAAATGCTTTGATGTTTTCTTTCTTTATGATTATTCTCTAGACAGTCTTCATATACAGATTTAAACAGTTATTTTTATCTAATAATGACTGATTAATTGCCTAGCTCTTTGATGCCAGTTTATTACATTTTAAATTAGACTATACTGGATTGAGGCCAAGTAAATATCATTAATGATATTATAATTTTCTCTTCTCTGGAACACCATTTGTGGCAGGTCTCCTGATGATTGCTTTTGTGCAGGGGAAGTGTATTTATTCACAAGAATTCTTTTAAGCTGGGATCTACCAACCATTCTTTGCCACTTTTATTGTAGACAAGTCCTCCCTTCCTAGTAAACATTTGTTGAAAATGCTGCCATCAATAATTATCTCCTCCTATAGTAACCATTCGGTCTCTTTCAAAGTTATTCAGGTACATCTAATCTACTGAGAACGAAACTCTATTTTAAGAATATTGTTTAGTTATCTTCATAACAATGAGTAATTCTCACTAAAGGAAGACTTACTGGGGAAAGAAAACATAATCAAATTTTGTATATATATAATATATAATATATATAATATGTAATATATATATATATATATATATTTTTTTTTTTTGCAGTGCTGGGGATTGAACCCAGGGCCTTGTGCTTGCAAGGCAAGCACTCTACCAACTAAGCTATATCCCCAGCCCAAACTTTCTGTATTTTTTGATGTCTGAGGTACTCTGTCTCTCTGGAAGACACTTCCCTTCCCTCTTGAAATGCATTCACAATATGACTGACATATGTTTCATAGCTGTATAAACTCTCTTTGTTTAACTTACATCAATTTTGGCATTTTATGAATTGATCTTAACTTTTGTGTTTATGGTGAATGAATTTGATTCAACAGTTTGATTAGCCATCACTGACCAGAAATCATTTGGATCATAAGCCAGAGGTTATTACAAATAACAAATTTTCTTCCATTTTCTCAATTCACACACTGCCACAGTTTTTGAGAATGCCCATTTTTCCCCACTGTCTTGCCAATATAGTCCTTTCTGTTTTTGTTGCTGCATCTGTTTTCTCCCTTGCTAATATTTAAAAATGGTCTCGTCTTAAAACAATTCAAACAATACACATAGAGGGACATAAAAGGTAAATTTTCCCTTTCACCCTTTCTCAAAGATTACTTCTATCAACAGTTTAGTTAGCGTGTGTTTTATAGTTCCATCTTAAAATGCTTTACATTGATAGGTTCATATGTGGTTTTCTGACATGTGCATGTTAAATGGTTAGCATTCTGTCTTATATTTTCTTCACTTAAAAATATTATAACAACATAAGACTATAATTGTTGGATTATATATTTTTTTCTTTAAGTCAATATTTAGTGTGCTTTTATTTTTCTTTATTATAGTATTTAAATGATTATCTGTAATTTTCCATGCTGTGTAAATATTTATGAATGCATTTATCTTTATTAGATAGTGTCAAATTTGTTAACACTTGCTCATTAGTAATAACATTTACTTTCCCTCTGTATTTAATTTTTTTGTTGTTTTTTTCTACCATTTTCAGAAAGAGGCATCTAAAATATTTCCCACTTTGTGTTTTTTTTTTTCCAGTTTCTCTATAGTGTTAATTTTTCTTCAAACATTTAAAGATCATGTTTTCAGGGGTACACATTTAGGATTATTAAACTCTTAGTGGGTTCTTATTTTATTTATAACTTTATGCTGATCATTATCTAATACAAATGTTGATCAGTATTTTGTCTACTGTCAGTATGTAGTGCCAACATTTTGTTCTCTTTCAGTTAGAATTTACTTACATTACCCTTCTGTACTAGTAGTGTTTTCCAGAGAAACAAAATCCATGGGAGATAGAGAGACTGACAGTCAGAATGACAGAATATGTAGATGGAGATTAGAGGTGCTTTATTATGGACATTGGCTCATGTGATTATGGAGCCTGAAAAGTCCAATGATATGCCATCTGCAAGGTGAAGTCTGAGCCATTCTACCTGAGTCTAAAGTACTGGAGAACCAAGGGAGATGAGGGGAGAAATTCTGGAGTCTGAAGGTAGAGAATCAAAAGCTCCCATTTTCAAAGATAGGAAAAGATTTATGTTACATCTCTAGAAGAGGAAGAGAATATTTGTCATTCTTCTGCCTTTTTGTTCTATCCAGACTCTTAACAGATTGAATGGTGCTTGCTCATGCTGGATCTTCTTTATTCAATTTATGTATTCAAATTAACATGTGAATCATCTCTTCTGGAAACACCTTATAGACACACACCAGCTATCTGGGCATCCTTTAGTCCAGCCAAATTGACATGCAACATTATTGCACATTTTTTCTTCATGAATTCTATGTGTGTAGAACTGGATAAACATAGTTTCCTGTGCACTATAATCATTGATAATCCATTCATTTTAACTTACATAATTTTGAAATTTAATGTTTAATATTTAAGGGAAAGCATTTAAGTATATACAAATTTAATGTGTCAAGTTATAGTATATACTTTTTAGGGTCATATTCATCACTCATGATCAAGTCATCTTTTTAATACTTTTGAACATTTTGACTGACATCTTGTCTTATCTGATTAGTTCATCATTGTTATTTTTGACCTAGTAATGTGACTGATGAAAAACATACTTCAGGAATAAAAGTGCAAAGTCTTCCATTTTTATTTGCTTGTACTTTCTGTAAATTTTTTTTTTTTTAGTATTTTGTTTCTTTGAAGAAATATTGGAAGATCATTTGATCACCATTTTTGTGGATATTTTCCTAGTTAAAATGTATAATAGAATGGGCAAGTCCACTTGATATCATAAGTCAAAATATAAAAAGACAAAGCAGTAGAGGCACGACTGTCAACTCCTTTTGGCTAAGGAAATCTCGTTCCTCCCTTAGGATGGGGTAAAATATTATGCTTGGTAAATTATCATTTGACAGGCAAAAATAGTGGTACCAATGTCTATTTGTATACTAAATACAAGTAAAGGTTAATTTCCCTATTTGTTTTAAATAAAAGTTACATTTCAAACAAAGTATAATATTTTCTTTTCTCTGTCACTCTGAATTAACTAATATAGTGATTCTCAAAGTATGGTCTACGGACCTCTGTAAACCCCTGAGACCAGACCCTTTCTGGAGGTCCATAAAGTCAAAATTATCTTCACAATAATACTTAGAAATAATTTTTCCTATTTTATTGTGTTGACATTTGTACAGATAATGCATATGCTATGGTACGAAAAAACTGCTGGGCTTTTGCATGCATCAAAGTGTTCGAAACAAACCATACGGGTAGATGTCGTGTTCTTTATTGTCATGCAACATACAGGGAAAACAAGTATGTTTCACTAACAAATGTCTTAGATAAAGCAAAGAAAAAAAAAGTAATTTGATTAAATCTCAACCCTTTAGTACACATCTCTTTTTTTAAAAAATTTTTTAGTTGTTGATGGACCTTTATTTCATTTATTTACATGCAGTGCTGAGAATCGAACCCAGTGCCTCACACATGGTAGCCAAGTGCTCTACCTCTGAGGCATAACCCCAGCTCTAGTACACATCTTTTGATAATCTGTGTGACAAAGAAGGAAGCGGAAATAAAGTGTTCCTGCTACATAGAAAGTACGGGGACTGGCTGGCCCGCCATGCAACTGAGAACTGAACTAGCCCCTTTTTTCAAGAAGTACATTTTTTTCTTAAGAGAAACTGGTTATTCAGAATTGGGAACTGGCAGATATATTCTCAAAAAAGAATGAAGTGAGCCTGTCACTTCAAGGAAAACAACTGACAGCATTTGTGGCCAATGATAAGATTTGAGCTTTCAAGCTAAAATCGGAATTGTGAAAATGTGTATCCACCACCATAAACTTGACAGTTTCTCAATACTCAGAGACAGGGCCAGCTCCATAATTTGCAGGGCTCAGTGCAAACTAAAAATGTGGGACTCTTTGTTCAAAAGACAGGAAAAAGGTACCATTAAGGATACTAAAATTAGAGCTTTTTCTGTCTTCTATGTTCTCTTTCTTGACTTGCCTTGATGCTTTGTATTTGTTACCTAGTGTTGTTCTTTAGAAAATTACAATTTTATATTATTAGCATAAATTTTAATATTTATCTTTATATTGTACAAAGACAGGATTGTATACAGACATTTTATTCATAAGCAGAATCACGAAATTATACATTTTGTATTTCATTGTTATGAGAAGAGTGAAAAGCTTATTTTTTATGGTTTTAATGTTTCTCTACTTTAAAATTCATGGTGAAATTTAATTGCCACTGTACCATTATTAAGAGGGAGGACCTTTAAGATAAAGTGTTTAGGTCATGAGGGCTCCAGTCTCATCCGTGGGTCGATTCTGCTATTACAGCTTACCCTTCCTGGGTTCACCCTGCTTGCTTGCAGGGCATTCTGTCTGTCTGTCTTTCTCTCTCTCTCGTCCATCCCCTTTCCACCAATACATAGCCTGATACAGCAAGAAGACCCTGTAGATGCTGACATCTCCATCTTGGACTTCCTAGCCAATAAATTTCTGTTCATTATAACTTACTGATATTCAGTTATGGAGGCACAAACTGGACGAAGACACTCATCTTGGACTCACTTGAACCTCTTGGAACTCACACATCCTGGGTTCCCCAGAGTTGTGGTTGTGGAACCTTGTGAACACCCTATGCAAATAAGGTACCAAGGATCAGGAGACATGCTATATGTGACCTGTATCTCTTTTGCTTTGTTGTCGCTTTAGGCTTCATCTACAGAACACAAGCTCAAAGGGAAAATTATTAACTCTCAAGAAGGCACCAGCAGAGCAGTAAATCAAGCATGAGACCCTTCAGTAGGGGTCCTCTGAGGTTACAGTGCTTGCACCCCATAAAGCAGAACCTGCTTGAAGACTTTTATGAGATAGTAATGATATTCATGAACGTAGTTTGTTGATACTGTATAATATAATATGTCAACATCAGGAAAATGTACATAAGCCTGTGAATAAATAATTTCCTAATGATCAATTCACAATATAAAATCTGAATGAGTAAAATATCCATTTAAGGGCACAATATACCAATAAATTTTAGTGTTAACAGAAGACAAAAAGTCCATTGCTATGGTTTCAGATTTCACATTGCAGCTAACTTTTGAGAAACTTTCATGTATTGATTTTTGGTGCAGGATCAAAGAATATCTGCAATTACCTGAAAAGTCGATAGAGATGTTTTTTCCTTTTCTCAACAACATTTCTGTGTGAAGCTTGGCTTTCTTCACACACTTAAATAGAAACATCTTATTACAACAGATTAATTGCAGAAGCCAATGCAAGAGCTCAGGTGTCTTCCAGAATGTCAGATTTAATTTCAGAGGTTTGCAAAAATATCCAATAAATGTCACTATTTGGCACTGAACTTTTTGTTTTTTTGCAAAAAGCACATATTAAATAAAATTTGTTACTTATGTTGACATATAATGGGCTTGTTTGGTTACTTTTAAATGAATTTATAAATTAAACATTTAATAATCTGTTTTCATTTGGAATAGAAGAATATACAGTAAATAGAATCAATATAAGAAAACTCTCAAGACTGTCAATAACTTTTAAGAGTGTTTAGGCCTTTGAAACTCAAACTTTGAGAGCCTCTTACCTAGTATATATTAGAGGTGTCATGAAATTCTTAAAGAAAAAATTTGAAACTCACTTTATTGAAAAGCAAAGCTATGATGATACTTTTAAGAGGCAGTACCTCTTAAACAATAGGATGCTATAATAGGATCTTAAGTAATTTAAACTTAGGCAGAAAGAACTGTACATTTTGGCTGGGCATGGTTACACATGCCATAATCCTAGTGGCTTGGGAGACTGAGGCAGGAGGATTGCAGGTTCAAAGCCATCTTCAGCAACTTAGTAAGACTCTGTCTCAAAATAACAAATAAAAATGGGCTGGGGATGTGTCTCAGTGGTTAAGCACTCCTGGGTCCAATCCTTGGTATTAAAACAAAACAAAATAAAACAAACAACAAAACAGATAAACAATAAGGTGTTATTATAAGGTTTTAAATAATTGAAACTCAGGCAAAAAGAACTATACTTTTACTGATCCTAAAATATTTTTATCATGGCCTTCAAGATATACACCCTAGCTTTTTTTCATCTTAGCTTTCTTCTACAATGTGTTTTTTATTTACTTATTACAAAATAATGTATTTATCATGAAATAAACTATGCACATACAGAACACAGAAAAATGCAGAATTCTTACATTTTAAAGGCATTATTGATTTTGTTGTATTTCTTCTACTATAATTTTATCCTGTAATAGAAATACAATTTTATAATAAAGTTTTATAATGATTTATGTAAAAATCTGATAGTTATATGTACTTATTTTTCACCTCACATTTAACAAACTATGTTGTTTTATTAGATTTTTTTGTATCTTATTATATAAAATCTACCTTAAAATGTGTGTATCTTAAATTGTATGATTATATGTGAAGTTTGAGCTTTTTCCATTTTATAATGGGCCAGGGGATGTGGCTCAGTGGTTAAGTACCCCTGGATTCAATCCCTGGTAGAATGAATGAATGAATGAATGAATGAATGAATGAATGAATAAATAAATAAATAAATACAGTTGATCTGAAATGAGTGAGTTGAGATAGATTAATTGTTTGGGGGACATGGTTGTTCAGCATATTTGTGAATGGCCTTTTCCATTGTGCAATTTACCACAACCAGTAAATAGTAATGTTTTAATTAACTGATCATTTTGATTTATTACTAGTTAAAATTTATGTATGCGTAAAAATCAACAATATAGAATCTCTGGTGTAAAATGCTGGTGCAAAATAGGGGCAATCTCAAAAATACCATATATGTAAATAACCATAATAATAATTAATGTGTCACAAATCTAATACAAACAAGGAAAATGTCATGCCCAGTGACCTATATGAGTCTATATTATGAGGATCAAAATTAAATTCTAAATACATGTCTTTGATACAATATTTTAGCAACTTCCCAAACTTTTTCAGAATAATTTTCTTTTTAGTACTTATGTCATGGCTTGTCCATGGTAATAACAATAACTAAATGAAAAATACAGAATGTGGGTCAGCTTTTGTTTAAATAACAGTTATGGACATGCCATTTGCCCTATTTCATTGCATGAAAGAAGAACATCTACAGACTACTAATGTTGTCTTCTATACTAAATCTGGATCCTTCTCTACCCATCTCTGCTGTTCTTAGTGTATTTGATTTATTGTTTTAAATTATGCTGAAAATTTACATCATCCTTTAAGAAGATGATATACGATATATATAAAGAGACACTAAAAATTCTTATTCCTAATCCAAGAGCCTAAATTAATACAAAGGTATCATGAAGAAATATTCAAACCAAAAAAAAAAATTATGCACTAAATTGCTTTTTATTGAATTAAAATCCAGTATTAGTGTAGAATTGAATACATCATGGTCCAACAGTGATTGAATATTATCCAATTATTAAAATAGTCCAAAAAATGTAAAAATAAGGTAATGTGTTCAACAGGTCAACATGATGAAAATGAGCAAATAGTGGAATTAGGAATAAAATCATGAATGCTTCTGGAGAAATATGATTGGGGAATACAAAAACGTAGAAAAGTGTCCTGAGGTAATATGATTATACTCAATTTGTTTCCATTTTGCTGAACATTCTTTAATATTGCTTTTTCTTGATAAAACACATAAAAAACTCAAGAGGCAATTACAGCATAGTGCATTGCACTTGGAATTGAGACTCAGGCTGGAAACGTGGCTCTCTTATTTACATATGTGTGGTTGTAGGTAAATAACCTAATTTTGTAAACATTAGTTTCAGCATCAGTTAAATATAGAATCCACTTGTCCTTCAGGGTTATAAGATTAATTAAGATGAACTATGTGAGAATGTCCTATGAAGTTCCTGAAACGTAGTTGGTATTCAGTACATTTTAGTTGATTCTGGAATCAGAAAGATTTCTTCTCTAGTTTTTTTAAAATGCTAATAAACTTTGCCAAAAGGCTTACCGTATGCTGGCCTAGAGAAGGTTATACACTTTGGGAATTTTACTTGATAACAGCACTTATTACTTTCAATAGTTTTGACTGCCTGTGCTTGAATGATTTTAAGTAGCAAATCCATTTTTACCTTCAAAAACCATTTATTGTCCTATGTACATTGATAAAAAGAGAGTCAGACACAGGTGTGTACTTAGTTCAGGCAAATGCTTTGCCTTATCAAAAAAGTAACTAATCTGCAATGAATTTCTGCAAGAGGACTTTCTATTTCAAATTTTAAAACTGTTTTGCATTGTACAAATAGTTGCAAAGGATTATAAATTGTTTGGTGTTATTTGAGTGCAGGATTCTTTGGAAACATCTACAGACCACATTCTGGGTATAGAGGAAATAGCACAAGAGTGGAATCTGAGAGAACTGAGTTCTTGTTAATTCAGCTTCATCCCTTCCCCCTTCATCTATAAATTAGAGGTTGATGTCATTACAAATTATTTAAGATCTTTCCTCATTTTTCAAATTCTTTGATTCTAAACATTATTTATCCATCCATCCATCCATTCTTTCATATATGTGTCATCTATCTTTCTATATAATGGCCATGATACATTTCTTTTTAAAAAATTTTTATTTGTTGTTTTTAGTTATTCTTGTTAGTAGAGTCTATTTTGACATATTTATACAGACAAAGAGTATATCTTATTCTAATTAGGATCCCTGTCTTGTGGATGTACACAAGGTTGGTGTATTCATATATGTACATAGCATGGAGCAGGCAATTTTGTTCTGTTTTTGGTGCTGGTAATGGAATCAAAGGCTTATGCATGGTAGGCCAGTGCTCTCCCAATAAGCTACACTGCCAGCCCTAGAATAGGCACTTGATAAAAGGTAGTTATTGCATTACTTATCAACCAACAGTGTGCTCACAAATACTTAAAAACCTTCAGTAAACTGTGTTTAAAAAACTGCAAAATTTCCTTAAACAAGATTGTCTTGCAGGCTAAAGTCCCTCTTTGTAGAGTTACTAATAGAGGAAACTTTTACCTCATTATTATGTGAAAGCCCATAAGATTATAACATACAAAAGAAACTAATTATTTTTTGGGAGATGAGGTTGATATTTATTGAGGATCTATTGTATTCCAGACTCTTTAAAGCACTTTGCATGTATTATTATATTTAAAAACCCAAAGTGATATCCCAAGTAAATATATACAGAAGTAGATACTCAGAGAACACATAAAAACCTTCCCCAAGTTCATCCAGCTAAATAGAAAAACTGGCATAAATTGGACCACCTCTGTCCAAGGTCCAAGTTTCTTTGGAGTGTGCTGTATCTTATGGGTGTAGCTCAGCTAGTGATTTCCTCAAAACCTTTTCTTATTTTTAATTACACCTTCACAGATTCAGAGGTGACCTTTTTTCCAAAAAAATTAAAATGTCTGTTTTAGGTCCCAGGATCCCTAGGTTGCTAAGTGAAAAGAATGAAGAAAGACAGAGAAAGAAAATATGCATCATTTTTTCAAAAGGCACCAGAAATGAACCTCTGTACTAAAATGAAAAATTGGAGCAAAGAAAAATAAGTAGAAAAACAACACCAAAGATGTGATTGAAAGTATGCTTATTGAATTATTAGACAGGATAGAGCAGGGAAGAAATAAAAAGATGTTTCCACTAATGATGACTGATAGTTGGCAAAGATATTTCTGAAACAAGATAACCCACTTCCCACAAGTCAAGTGACAGGACCAAATCCAAATTTTAACAGAAAACTGTGGCTATGATGGAGAGCACTAGTATGAACATCACGGGCATGGCTCTGTCAATTGATGTTTCCTGCAACTAAAGCAAGATATTACTGAAGTTGCACGTTCATCACTTTCTAAACTAGATGTCAGAGATCTTAAAACACTCCAGAAGGAAAAGTCCCATCTTTTATACTGTGAAAGAGATAAAGCACACAGCAGGAAATATAATTCTCTTGAGGATTCTTTCCAGCAGCTTTGATGTAGTATTCTCATGCAATATCAAGTAAATACCCTTCACAGAAACTTTAGCTTTGGGGCTCAATTAAAACCATATTTTTTGTGTTAAATACATATAAAGATAAAACAAATCAGAATACAGACCACTGCCATGCACCTGAAGCTTGATAGCAGAGTAGATGTCAATCAGCAGGCCACAGATACACCAAAGATACCTCTGTGGAATAGTTTAGTGAAGTGTGGTAGTGGAAGATGGCACCATGAATTTGGTCTACTTGTGGAACAGTGTTTTGAGGGTCATAGGTTATACACTTACTCCATTCACTCCTCTAGTTTCTAGCTTTGGATGTTCTCTTCCTGATCTCAGGGATGGATAATCACATTTCTTACCACTTCTGGAGAAATGAACACCTCCCATTTCCCTACCTATAGATAATTAAGACGTGATCATAATTTTGCTTTAACCATCTTAGTTTAGCCATACTCTCTTTTCCTATACATTACCTTGTCATTTGAGATTTTACTTCATTATTGATACTGGTTAGAAAGAAATGAGAGGTGTACTAGTTATCCATTTCCTGTGCAGCACATTACTCCAAAACTTGGTGCATGAAAGCAGCAATTCTGAAGTGGTTTAGCAGAGCTGTTCTGACTCAGAGTCGCTAACACAAGTGTAGTCAATGAGATGACCAGGTCTGTTGTCATCTCAAGCTCAACTGCATGAGAAGCTGTTTCTGAAACCAGGCATACAGTTGATGGCAGGTCTTGGGTCTCCTTTCAAGCTCATTCATGCATGGAAACTAGGTTCCTGAAGAGCAAACAATACAAAAAACAAAATAAAAATAGACTTTGAGGGTGAAAAAGGTGAAATAGCTATTTTACCAACTAACTAAAATGACACATTTTACTTCTACAATATAATCTCAAATCTCATGCCTACGGGGTGTTAGTCAAAGGTCAAGAGTGTCAGAATATAAACATTAGTTTTTAAAACTCATCACAAATTGAAACTGACTTGTATATTTTTGTTGATTTTAAAAATGTGGAAAAATATTCATTCTGTTTCCCTCCAGCTACAGTATACCAATTATTTAGTGGTAGACTATTTAGAAATTAACATACAAACATAATATGTAACTTATTACATAATGGATTATATTATAAATTAACAACATAACTATGTAATCATAGCAAATCTGTTGCCTTAAAATTTTTTTTATAAAATGTTAAGCAGTAGAACTATGTGAGTCAAACATTTAAGACAGATTATTAGAAAAAAATAACGAGAAACTTTTGAAGAAATCACAAGGATAATAACAATGATAAGTGTGAAATTAGTAAGGCAGAAGAGGAAAGCAATGGATATTTGTTGCCTTTATTAAATAAATACAATATTCTTTTTTCTAAACGAAATGAAAAAATGAATAAGGCAAACCATTATAAATATAATAATAGTTTATGTAGAAGGATTTTTATTTTAAAGCTGGAAAAACGTAGGATAAATCATGGTATATCTATAGAAAAATACTCTGTAGGAATGTTTAGTAATGATGCTTCAGAAAAATGTTCTTACGAGAATATTTTACATTGTACAAATAGTTGTAAAGGATTGTAAGAAGTAATCTTTGGTATTTAGAAATGATGTTTAGAAAAAATAGTATATGTTAAATTTAACATTTTAATGAAGTGCATAGATTTAATTATTTTGACCATTGGAAAGAATAGTTGTATCTCTGACATGCTGGAATTTACCAACTGAATCATACTACTTTAGTAAATATTATATTGTCTTCCTAAGTTTAAAGTTTTAAAATATATAACTCTATACTTCTGATTCCTATAATGGCAGATTTAGGTAAGTCTTTCCAAATCTCCCTTTGAGGTAAAATAAAAAGTTGGACAACACATAAAAACTTTTGCTTAAAGTTATGCTCTGTACATATACAAATATATCATAGTGAATTTCACCTTGATGTATGTCTATAAAGCACTAATTAAAAAGATTATAAATAAATAGAATAAAGACCTGCAGAGTAGAGGAAGGGGAATGGGGAAGGGAGGAGGATAGGGAAAGGGGAAGTACTGGAAACTGAATTAGAATCCATGCTTGTATGATTTTGTCAAAAAAGAATCACAATGTATAACTATGATGCACTAATTGAAAAAAAAAAAACTTTGACTTGAAAGCAAGGTAGAGAGAGTGTGATAGTGAAGGATGATCAAGTTAGGATACATGGAAAGATTGATACCTGGGGAAATAAGACAGCCTTTGAACTATATTTCACTTAGGGGCAGGTGTGACATCTTCAGGGCCTGCTGAAAGGATGAGAGGGTGGGTGGTTCATTTGACAGCTCCATAAGATATGGGTAAAGGGGCTTGGAGACCAGGTCTTCCCCTCAGAGCCCTAGTAGACATTCCATACTCTGAGCTGGAACTCTAAAGAGATGTAGCAAAGAGTCAGAGTGACCAGAAGAAGCCTTTTGCAAGGGTTGCAGTTCAGCTTTGAGTAATCCCAGATAATAATATTCCTAGGCATCTTTAAGTAAAATTTCTAAATGTTTTGGGGAAGAATAAAATGTTTTTAGTATTCATGCATTTCTTCAAACCATTTTAAAATATAATATTAAAAAAGAAATAAAAATATTGTTCACAAACATGGCAAGAATAGCATGAATGACAACTGGTTTCAATAATGATAATATTAGAAATAAATCCAATGGGACTCTAAACACCAAAGTTATAAAATACAGAGTTTAAAATAAGCATGTTTGTTGTATTCAAGAACTTAAGGATAAGAATAAACTTTTAAACTTGAAACTAGGAAGAACCACACAGAAAATTCTATAACTGAAAATACCAAAAGCAGTAACTCAATGGATGAAATTAGTAGTCTGAGAGAATTGGTGAACTGCATTATGAATTAAATTTCTCAGAATGAACAAAATTACACAAAAGACTAGAGAAGAAGAGGAAGAAGAAGAAGAAGGAGGAGGAGGAGGAGGAGGAGGAGGGGGAGGAGGAGGAGGGTGGTGGCAAAGGCAGAGAAAAGAAAAGAAGAGAAAGTACCTATATTTACTTGTATGTAATTTAATCCCAGAAAAAAATGAGAGAGAATTAGGCAAAGGTGTGTTATTATCAATGTGCTAAAGGAAATAATTTCCAATCTAGAAGTATAAATTTTTGAAAATATTCTTCAAGAGTAAGAATAAAATGAGGACACTTTATGATAAACAAAACATGAAAAAAATTGTCAGTAAAGCAACACTGAAGAAAATGCTAAAGAATCACAGACAGGGGTTCAGAAATACAGAGAGAAATATACTATATGAACAGGGGAAAATAGGAAAGTAAAGTTACTCTAGAATTGAAAGCAAAGAGCAATGAGAATAATGTGCTGTGGAATTTAAAGCATAAAAATAGTTGGAAAGTATGCTTTTGTGGCATCCGGTTCTGTAAGTGGATAATTGGAAGTCAGTGGTTCTAGGGCCCTACCGCAAGAGTAAGAATAAAGCAATTGATGAGACTTTGTCCTTCTTGTTTGGAGACGTGAGTGCCTATCAAGTTGATTTTTCCCACAAATAACAGCTATGAAATTTGAACAAAGCAACAGGAAGACAAGACCGAGTACTCTGGATGTTGAATGATGATAGATAAATTCTGGATTGGAGTACGAAATTTTACTAAGTGGTTGGCATAGAAGAATCTCCTTGTGGCTTTGTCCTGAGAGTGGCTGCAGCTGGTGCTTTAGCTGTGAAAAATTGCAAACCTGTGATGGAGAACCCACATTTTTTCCTGGCCAAGAGGAGAAGACCAGACAACTAGGGATACCAGAATGCTAAGTCTGACTGTTGCCTCCAAAGCTCATGTTGAAGTTCAATTGGCATTCTAATGGTATTAAGAGGTGGGATCTTTGAGGGGTATAGGTCATGCACTATTTTTCTGAAAGGATTGAGGCCAGTGTGTGGCAGTGGATTTGTTATCATGAGGGATGGCTTCTGATAAAATTGTAAATTTTGTCTGATGCTTCTCTTTGTCTCTCACACACACTTCCTTGCCACATGATGCTCTCTATTGTGTTAATGATGTGACAAGAAGGCCTTTGCCATATCCAAGCACTAGGTTCTCGGTCTTTCAAGCCTCCAGAAATATAAGAAGCACACTCTGTTCCTTATAAACTACCCAGTCTCTTGCTATTAACTCAGCAGAAAATAGATTAGCACACGGAGCATGAGGGGGGCGCCCAGAAAGGAGAGAAGCAGAGAGAGAACATTAAGTCTTGTGTTTAAGTTCATTTGGTCTCTGGATGCCTCCTCACTCAGCTACGTACAGACAACTAGAAAGCAGCTTGCATCTAAAGCTGAAAGAACTCATCTAAGATCTGAGCTACCTAGACGTAAGAGTTGGCAATACAATTCTAGCCCATTCAATTATCTGCTGAAGCAAAATAATATTCTTTAAAGCAATATAATGGAACCCAGAGTCTGTACAACATACTGTACACATCTTCCTGAATAAAATCTAAAATTTCTTGAGTATGCGTGTGAGGAAAATATGGTCCCTATCTCAAAGGAAAAGGCAAATGACAGGTAACAAATTACGGAGGACCTAAATGTTAGGATTACATAAAGGGCAGTGGAGGGTGGATGGATAAACGGAAACCATTTTTTGAGACTTTTATAATCTTACCTCTAAATAAACTGAGAAAACTTAGTGCATATTATAATCTCTAGAGCAACCACTAAAAAAAATACAAAGAGGTATAGCCAAAAAGTTGAATTTTCAAACACTACATATCAACCAAAGAAGAAAAGAATGGAAAAACAGAGATGGAAAGGTTACACACAGAAAACAAATAATAAAATAGTAGACCTAAATTAAACATGCTCAATAATTTCATTAAATTTGGACAGAATAAATATTCTATTTGAAAGGCAGAGATTATAAAAAAAGAAAGATCTGACTACATTCTCTTTAAAGGAGAAGTACTTTAATATAAAAAAATAAGTTTAAGTTAATGGATAGAAAAAGGTATGACATGCAAAAAGACAATATAATTGTAAGAAAGCATGTGAAATTATATTAATATCAGAAATTATATTAATATCAGTTATATGTAAACACATACATATAACTAATATGAAGAATGTTATTTCATTATGTGAATAAGTTAATTGTATGGGAATTCATAACAACCTGAAATGTGCAGGAACCTAATAAAGAGAGCTTGAAAACATTTTAAGAAAACATGACAAAATTAAAGGAAGAAATAGATCATGTGGCAATTATTTCAAAACCCTTTCTAAGAAACTGATAGAAAAACTAGAGAAGAATACAAGTGAAACCTTAGAGGATCTGAGCAGCAGTGTCAAACTTGTTGACATATTTGGTATTTGTAGAACACAAATATACCAGAATATACTTTTTTTTTCAAATACACATGGTATATTCACTAAGAGAGATACTATCATGTCTATCTAGACCATAAAACAAGTCTTAATATATTGAAATGGGCTAAAATCCTACCATGTATCTTTTCTAATTACAATGGAATTAAATTGTAATTGAATACAAGGAAATATTTAGATAATCCAAATATATGGAAATAAAACAACATAATAATACATAATTTAAGAATCATGAAGGAATATGAAATTATTTCAATAATAATGTCTGAATGACAAAAACATATAACATTTCTAAGAATAATATGTGAATACTATAGGCAGCTTTATACCATCAAATTTGAGAATTTAAATGAAAAATTCCTTGAAATACTAAAACTGCTTAATGTGACTTAGGAAAAAATAGGTGACTTGAATAGCTATTTATCTACTAAATAAATTTAATTAATAGTTACGAAAGTTTTAATGAAGAAAACTCCAACCCAGATGAATTTACTGGTAAAAATAAACACTTGGTGAGGAAATAATTCCAATTCTAGACAAATTCTTCCAGAATACAGAAGGGAGAGAACACTTCCACACTTGTTATAGGAGACTAGCACGATGCTAACACAAAATCCAGGCAAAGATGTTACAAGAAATGAAAACTGCAGAACAACTTCTCTCTTGAACATAGATATAAAAATCCTTAAAAATATACTATCAAGTAGAAATAGAAAGAGATAATTTTAATATATCATGGAACATTTATTATATGAAGGCAAAAATGATTTGTCATGTTGGAAATAAATGTAATTTACCATATTAATTGAATGAAGAAGGAAATCTATATGACTATTTCAACAAATGCAGAAAAAATATTTGCCAAAATTCAAAATCTGTCTATGGTACAAATACCTAGAATACTGAGGATGGAAGATAATTTTTAAATGAGAGAAGTCTAGCTACAAAAACCAAGAGCTAACATTATACTCACTAATGAAATACAAAATGCTTTTTCCCTAAGTTTGAAAACAAGGCAAATATGTCTACTCTCATCTCTCTCATGTAGATTGGGTTGGAGGTACTAGCTATTTCAATAACACAGCAAAATCAGAATCATAAAGATTGCAAGAGATTGAGTAACACTTCCTCTTTTTGAAATTGACAGGATCCTCAGGAAAATACCTGACAACTACTAGAACAAATAAACGCATTAGCAAGGTCATAGATAGAAGGGAAATATTTAAAAATCAATTATTTTATGAACAGCATACCACTAGAAAATAAAAATTGCTTTTATGATTCAATTTAAAATACAACCAACACTATAAAATTCTTAGGAGTAATTTTAATGAAAGACATGCAAGATTTTTCTTTATGCTGATAAAGATTTAAACAGATACTTAACAAACATGAGAAAAGTTACACAAAGAAGCACACCAAAGATACTCACCATAATTCATTAGGTAGATACAAAGCGAACCCACAGTGAGAAAGCAATGCATACCTCCTAGAATGGCTAACAAGAAGTTGACATCACTAAGTGCTAACAAGGGTGTGCAGCACTTCGGGCACAGTCACTGCAGGTTTTTGTGAGAAATGGAACAGACACGTTGATACTTTGAACAACCCAGGGAGAACTCTGCATTGTAATGACAGAGAAACTGAGAATTAGAGAAGTTATGTCATTTATCCACAGATACTCAGTTTATCATTCTAATTAACCTTAACTTCTATTTAGACGAAAATGTTTATTGATTTTAAATTCTTTTAATTCTCAAAATTTTCCCAGTTTCCACAGAAATAAGTCTTTTGAATTTGCTTACAGTAAGTAGTTTGTATCAAAAGTGCTTACCCTGGACTTTACCCATTTAAAGGTCACTAGCATTTCTATATTGTGATCATTAACAAAAGAACATTGTCTTTCATCCCTCTTCATTTTATAAACCTTAATCATTTAGAGAAAATCTTTTTAATTTTGTTCCTGTTTGGTAAAAAGGGATATGTTGGTATTGTGCTCTCCTTTCCCACGGGGTTATAAAGCCCTTTCTATTGCTCTTCCCCTTCAGAGATCCACACTGATTGACAGAGACTTCAGTCAGGAGTGAGATATGATATGTTATGGCGTTTAAGAAGAATCCATTGACACTAATGAAATCATTTTGCAAATTAATTAAAACCTGTACTTGTATTTTGAAATGCTTTCTGACATTTTAAATTTCATTTGTAAGTGGTAGGTCAATAGAAACAGCAATGTTTTCTCTTTCCATGAAAACTGAATAATATATAATAAAATGTAAAAGAAAATCTTGAGGCGTTAATTCTAGCCATGGATCCATCTCTAATATTCCTCAGGCAATAGAAGATGCTCTGCTCCAGGTTCTGCATGGGATCTTAATTTGAATTAAAATACTTGCTGTTTAGAAAAAAGCTAAATATACATGTCACAGCAATATTTGGAATCACGTCTGTTTTTATCTTTTCACACACAATCTCATTGTTTAATTAACAAAAAGAAAAAAAATCTTTGAAGTTTGGAAATAAATGGCATCAAATCCATTTCCTAGGCATTTTGAATTCACACCACCCATGTGATCAGATGGAAGTATATTTGTCTTGACACCTAAGAAACAATTCTATTTTGAAGTTTCTCCCCTTCTCAGCACTTTTAGCCTTGAATGCCATGCTCTTGGCAGCTTTTATTTTGTGATCTCAGATCTTCCTGCTTTAACCTCAAAGTGTGGTTTTGAGGGAGAAGTAACCCTGTTCAAAAATGACCCCTCTTTCCATCGTCACTGGGTCATTCTCACTTCATTTCTTAAAGGTCATTATTCAGGTTTCAAGATCAGGTGGCTGATTTTTCTGCCTTTTTTTGCAATACTAGGGAAAAGTTTGCTGTTCTCCTTTGTTCCCAGTGGAGACCAAACAGAAGAAAACTATTCCTCATGCTTCAGGATCTCTTGGCTAGTTCTAGATTCTTATTTAGATATAAAAACTCACAGCCTTCAGGGACCCAAAGAATCTTAGAAGGAAAGCACTGAGGGATTGATTATACAACCCTTTTGGAAGCAATCTTCTCTACTTGGAAAATAAGAATGAAAAAAAATATCATCGCTACCTCTGCAAACTGTACCACCTCCAATGTGTGATGTTTTAGGGCATTCAATTTCTGCTGGAGGCCAAACCCATATTCATTAAGTCACTAGCTGAAATTCAAGGTTGCCTCCAGTGATGTGCCCAGGTATCAGGAAACATGAATACAAGAGGGTCCTGACATGTGCCAGGGACCACATATGCTTTCCCTTACTTTTCAGAATTTCAAGAGGTGAATAAATATCAGAATCCTTGTTTGCAAGCAAGGGATATGAAGCAGGCTGCCCAAATGAACAGAAAGAGTAGCCTGATAAGCTTTTGTTACGTACGTAGTTGTCAATTGCAGACTCATCTGATATTCTTGGTACCAATTTTGCTTGGTTTTATTTGCCTAAGAATCTTCTCCTCATTGAAGATCTTCAAAGGACTATAGCCATCGGTCCTATTAAAATAATTTAAAACTTGACTTTGTGAGTTCTTCCCTCCTGGAAGATACTGACAACAGAGACGGGAACTGACTCTAAGCAATTACAGTCAGAGCTGCATCCCTTCAGTAGGTGACTGTTGTCAGTTAACATCAGCACAAGGCACCAATATGTCCACGGCTTGTTTCCACCATTCAGGGATTTTCAGCTTAAACCTGAAGCAGTAGACAAAACTGTTTTTCAGTCTAATTAGTTCTGTAGACTGTATTCTTTAAGGAACAGCAAATGTTGCTTGGGGTCTAATGTGAAGAGAAACAAAAGAACAACTCCTACAAGGTGGTAATATAATAATTTCTCACCTACATCTCTGAAATGTTGAAAGATTAATGAGACTAGGCCCATGACATAGTTAAAAGAAAGTTTTTATGTATGCCCCAAATCTCCTTTTCCTGCATAGTTAATACTATCTGTACTGGAAACAGCTTAGGATTGAAACCTAAAGTTCTAGCCCTGAGTCCTGACTCTGCCTATAATTACTTGGGAGACTTTGGGTAAGTTATTTAATCTCTCTGGGTTTTTGTTTCCACATCTTAGAAATGAATATTATAATACTGACCTTATAGGGTAATTTGGAGAATTAAATGCAGAAAAGTGCATGAAAATACATTGTTAGCCTTAAAAAAGTATACAAGCAGTAGTTACTTTATACTCACGTATCACTAGGATTGTTTTTTATCATATCTATACAGCAATTCATGAAGTGGGGTCCCTTGGGAAGTATTTAGGTCAATAAACTGCTTTCTGAAAGGATTAATGCCATCACACAAAAGGCTGTAGGAGTGAGTTCTTCTGTTCTGTAAGGAGGCAGCGTTTGTCCTTTCTTGCCCTTCTGTTTCCTGCCATGTGATGATACAGCAAGGCAGCCTTCACCAGGTATCTGGATCCTGGACTCCCCAGCCTCTAGAGCTGTGAGAGAGAAATTTCTATTATCTCTAAGTATCCAGTTTTGTTAGAGCAGCACAAAAAGACAGTTATAGAGCCTTGCCAGATGTTTTCTCTGTTGATAATGAAATATGGCTTATAATTTTCTGTTTTATGAGGCTTATGGTCATACAATGGGTGTAACTTTGACTTCTTTGTACCGAGTCCAATTTCAAGAACATGCCTGCAACCTTACCTCAGGTGGATGATTGCTGCACCTTTTTATTCTTTCATATTTTTCTCTATTGAACCTCAGGCTACATGATGGCATCTCTCTCCTCTGAGTGGATACACATAATGTGAGGAATAATAATGGATATGAAGCTACTTGGTTTTTTCCTAGTCACAGAAAAAGAAGTGAAAGAACAACTTAAATTGCCGTCTATTGATTTGTTTTTTACCCAAACAGCTTGGTTTATTGTCAGATTCTTTTTTTATAGTATTTTCAATATTTTTTTCTGAAGTTGCTCATAAAGGACTTTTCTAACTTCCCTTATTTTCCCAAGTTCTGTCAATTGTGGGTCTTTACCACATGAGTCTGAAAGTTATTTATCTTCTGGGTAAAGATCTTTTTTTTTTTTCTCCTTTTAAAAATATGTGTTTGCTTATGAAACTAACCTAGCAGCATATCAGATGTAGAAGAAAGAGTATGAAGGCCAGAAAAGATGATATTCCTTTTTGCATTGAAAACTAAGTACTCTGACTTGAACTTGATTCTAGACAAGTCACATGTTAATGTTCTAAGGCTGGAACTACAATGCCTCTGTTCCTCTGCACAGTGTTACATCTACCATTCTACAGCCAGGTTCCACTCGGGGTAACTCCACTTGGGACATGCTCCAATCCTAAAGTTAGGATATTAGAGCTGCAAGATCACTTAGCCTATTACAGAGTATACCAAAGAAGATGTTGAACATTTGTAATTCCTTCAAATGCATTTCCTCTGAGAGCCCCTGAAGTTTTCGAGAAAGCTTATATTGTGAACTGTGATTAGGATACTGAGAAGGAGGACTAAGGAAATTTGAGACTAGATTCAGTTACTATGTGGATCAACATTAGATAGGTCTTATGTTGATTCCATAATTAATCCATTTTCTTTGTTCAAGCATTCATTTATGTTTTAAAGCACTAATGTGTGCAAAACACTAAGGCACCTGGGTATCACACAGGACCAGAAAACCCTATTTGCTGCACTCCAGGACCATTAGCCTCGCCCTGTTCCTAAGGCAGAATCAGGCACAGGTTTCTCTAGAGGCCTCTGGTGAGTTCTCCGCACAGTGTCCATAAACTCTGCACTCAATCAGAGCTAGAAGCAAGAAGCATGAGCCACCTCTGACCTGGCCATGAACTCTGATAGCTATTGAGACACTGTGCTGTGCATTTATCTTAATCAGTCCTCACAACAATCCTATAAGGTAAGTTCTTTTATCACCCTTTTCTTACAAATAAAGGGGCTGAGGTTCAGAGAAATTAAATAACTTGACCTTAGTCACAACACTAATCAATGACATAGCTTGGGTTGAACCCAGGCAGTTTGAGTCTAGAGCTAACACTCAGCAAGACAGTGTTAAGGAGATTTTTCACAAGCAAGAATATCTACAGAGAAACTCCCTTGTTCACTTATAGGTGGCATGTGAAATATGGTTGATTTAAAACTCAAGTTCCATTTCCAACTCTGACATTCAAGGCTGCATAGTTCTTGACAATTACAATAGGGATGAATTACCTCTACAGCAAGGTTTGAAGGAAGATTAAAATGAGATAACTTAGGTGGTACATATGGCAGAGTTATTAATAGTGAATGATATGTAATGGGCACTCAATAAATATTGGGTGGCTTGCTGTGTTCTGAAATACACCGAGGATGGATGAAGTTTCCTTGTCTTTGGTCTGCCTTCTAATTCTCAGCTTACAAATAAATTCTTTTCTCCTTCTGGACATTTTTAAGGTTACAGTATAGCCTGTGTGCCCCATTGAGAGGATGAGAGTCTGTACTGCAGAAGAGGGCAATAAGACCTGTAGCTTGCGATAGAAAAAGTCACAGTCGCCGTGATAGAATTTTTTCTTTACTTTTTTTTTAAGACTTGAAACCTGTAGAATATATATTCTCTGGGTTAAGTATAATTTGATGCTGCTAGCTGCCATTTATGTTTTGGTATACACTGAATATACTCTTCTGTGAGATAGTTTTTGCAGGGTCAGTGTCAGAATACATTAGTTAATGAGAACTTGGGTAGTGTCAATAGGAAGATGGTCAAAACAAAATCTGATTTCTGGTCATGCCCAGCACTGGCATCATCCAGAGTTAACTGGTTGAAGGTTGTAATGAATAATTCCAAGGATCACAAGTGTGTCTTGTAGATAACAACATAGGGTACTAAGATTTAACTATGTGGAATTTGATGGATGGAGAAAAAGAAAGGGGAAACAAAAGTCTGTGGTTTTACTTAAATCAAATCTACTTCAAAGTTATGCTTCATTCTTAATCTGACATCATTTTGAAAAGGAGTGGGAATCTGTCAGGTTTCTGGAACAGTCTTGGGGTAAATTTATGGGAAATGACTTCATACAGATAATCATTCCTTCATTCCATCAAAAGCCCTGGATGACCCAGTGGTTTAGGAGTTTTTCAATGACTGGTGTCAAGTCTGGTAATTATGAAAGGTTGTTTGGAAAGGAAAACAAAATTCACTACCATGTAAGCCATCATTAGTTGTGGGTTTTGCAATGAGAAAACTTCACTGCTAAATGAAGGGTGGGTGAACAGGATTTAAAATGAGGTAACATGGGTTTAAATGCCAGTTTTAAAAATCAGGGTGAAGCCCATATTACTGCACATCCCCGAACATTCGTCTATGAAATGAGGATATTAATATTTATTTTACTGATTGTTGAACATATGAATAGGCTTGGAACATTGAAGTGGTATGTTTGAGCCTTCTCAAGCAAATAGCACTTGGAATTTTCTTATCTACGTCAGAGGTATTGTGCATAAAAGTACTATATGGTGCCCTTCCAACATCCCTTCATCACCGGGTGACTCCCTGGGGCAAAGAACTTAAACAGATATGCAAATTCAGAAAGAATGTAGTTGGACCTAGTTACATCTTTATGTGGTGTTTTTACAGAGCACTGGGAGGCTAAACCTACACGTTGGCTCCCCCTTCTCATTGTCAATGGAAAGCTTAGTAGTTCTTTTGTCAGTTATCTTCCTAGTAAGAGACTATGTTATACACTGAACAGATTGAACTGGGAGTCAGGAGATCTGAGTTTTCACACATTGAGAGCTTCTTCTCACTTATGAAGTACGGAACAGAAAGGAATGGCAGCAAGGACTTTTCTTCAACCTACTTTTTAGATTTCTCATTCTCTTTTTCATTCCATCTTGACAATATTAACCTTCCTAACTCATTTTTTCTACCTTTCTTTTAATATGTCTGAAAAATTGGACATTTTTTTCTCTTTAAGATACTTATTTTGAAAAAAAAATACTGATTTTGTTAGGAAAAAGAATATTATACAAATTTGAAATAAATTTGGCTGCTTACTTAAAAGTCTACCTTGTTCCAAAAATATATTTTAGCTAGACTATTCAGAATTCCTTCCTATTTTCCATGTAAACACACAAGAATTCAACTATTTATTTCAATTTTGTCTTTGTATAAAAATATGCTCCCCTCAATGAGTACTTTCCTAATGAGGATTACTGAGTTTTCAAAATAAGCCTTTCCCTGCCAATTATTCTTGCTATTTTCTTTTGTTGGTGCCATTCAACCTCTGCTACTCTAGAGGTCAGTATAATGTTAAAAATGGAAGACTGTTTTTTTCCATGCTAAGATCTTAAAAACAAAATCCTTAAACCTGAATATCCCATAAAACTGAAAGAAAAAAAAAGAAAGAAAGAAAGAAAGAAAGAAAGAAAGAAAGAAAGAAAGAAAGAAAGAAATTTCTAACCCCAGAAAGGTACTTGTAAAAGGGCGATAATCCAAAACAGGAAGACCAGGGGGAATAAAACAATGATTGAGGTTAGTAGCTGAATTAAGTAACCAAAAAGAACCCTCAAAATTATGTCATCTTAGAAACAAGGACAGAGGACAAATGCAAGATGGCAAATAATAAGGGGGAAAAGGCAAAACAAAAGAAAGCCACGTTGAAGCATCAGAGTAGGGAAAGATACTTAAAGTGCTTTTAAGAAGGTCACTTTGCAGATTCTCGAGGTGCTTCTATGATGCTTAAGATAGTGGTGAGATGCAGAGAGCATGCTTGGCTCTACATTTGAAGTGTCTATACTTCATAAAACACCCCATTCCACTTCTATCTTTTCACTCTCAGCTGGTGACCTAGCCTCCTCCTTCATCTAGAAAACCAAGGCCAGGGCTGTCATATCCCTATGTTCTTCTCATGTATAACCCTACAAGCTAGTTTTTATCTGATATCAAACTCAGCTCCTTCCCCCCAGCATCAAGACAGAGGATCCCTCATTTTTTGTTCAATGGAAACTCAGACAGTCGTATGGCCCCATGTCCTCCCAACCCTGCTAAGATTTCCTCCATTGGATATCCAGCTTTTCCAAGGAACATCTTTCACCCTTCTAATCCCATCAGACTCCTTTCCCTCAACCTTAAAGCATTTCTTAACAATCCCCTCCCACAACAAAGGAAGAAAAAATTCCTGTTTTTGCATCTTTATTAAGCAACTGCCCAGTCTCTCTCCTGTTTCTCCAAATCTCTACTAAGAATAATCTATAATTTATTCTGATTCCCTCTTCAATATACTGCAGTCTAGTGTTTGACCTTAGCACTCCCCTGAACTTGACCTTGCTGAGTCACCAATGACCTTCTTTCTACTCTCCAATCCAGTAGATATTTTTTCAATCTTTGATTTAAAGGACTTTCCTGTTGCCTTTGACATTACAAATTATATCCTTGATTTTGAATTTTCTAACCCCCTTTCTTTGGTGCCATTTTATTCTCCTTATTCTTCCTGCACACCTCTGGCCTTTCAGACTACTGTTCATCAACTGACTCCTTCCCTGTGAGAATCCCCATCACTCACATGTCTGAGAGTCCCCAGTGCCTTCCCATTATCATCAGACAAAAACAAGCCTCTTAGTGTGGCATGTCAGGCATTCCATAAATGAGTGCCTTGCCTGAGCATAAAATTATAAATGTTTGAAAAATGAATATTTGTAGGAATAATATTTGCAAACAATTCTTAAGTTTTCAGAGTTGGTATCTGAAACACTGAACTGTCTTACTCTTTTGTTTGTTTAATCAAAGTTGGATCATAATTTTTGCTTGGAAAATTCTCTGAATGTTTGGCTGACAAGATATAATATCACTGCAGTCAATCAGGCCAATCTACTATATATATGTAATTCTATATTTTAGCACATGGACCTTTTGGGGAGTTCTTACCTCTTATAATAGCATATGACTAAAATTTAACTGCAGAATTCACTTTTATCATTGTTAATATGATGGTCTAAGTATTTTTCTTAGAAGCAAGGGAGTAAAATATTTTATTTATTGAGCCTGATAGTTGGCTGATCTCTGAAGATGGTTATTTACATTTTTTCTTTCACATATTGTTCAGCATTTGTCCCAATTACTTAACTGCAGTCTTGTGCAAAAGCAGTCACTGATGATATATAAATGAGAGTGGCAGTGTTCCGGTAACACTTTATTTCTCAACAATGAAATTCAAATATCATATCATGTTTATGTTTCACAAAATTTATTTCTGTTTCGATTTTTTTCAAATACATAAGAAAACCTAAAAATAAACAAAATTCTTGCCTTGAAGATCATGTAAAAATTGGCAGTGGTCAGGTGAGTATTAGAATCAAGTAGCATGATATCAAATCTGGACTTTATAATAAACAGACTGACTTTAGAAGAAAACCACTTAACCTTTCTGAATCTTTTCCCTTGATTTTAAAATGGAGCTGATAATATCCATCACACAGTGTTTTGGTGAAAAATGAAAGATAATACATGAGGATACGTCAGTAAAACACATGTCCCAATAATCAAAATATCCGCATCTTAAATTTTTTGTCTTACCTAAAATCATGGTAATTTTGGTAGAGAGAATAAATTTCTATTTTCCTTTGGTACAGATAGTAATTGACTTAAAATACAATTAGAGCCATTATGCTTTTTTTTTTTTTTTTTTTTAACATTCCTTGAGTTTGTTCTTCTGAGGATCCTTCAGCATTCACCCTTAGCTGCTGTTCTCTCCTTGCAGGTCTTCCATCTTGCAATGTCCTCTTGTTTCTTTGGAAAACAACTAACTTGATAACTTGTGGGATGTGAAACAAAAAGTTTGCCAGGAAACTTCATAACTCATTTGTAGAATGAAGTGAAATGACCAGCAATGATATCTTCTCTACTTCAAAGGTGGTTTTTTTATTTTGATATTTTTAAAAGGGATTATAATTCTTATCATTTTTAAAAATAATTTCTGGTAGTATCAAGCTTTAAAAATAAGTTTATAAAAGTATTTTGAACATTCACTTCATTTAGACACAACGGAATGGCAGCACGGGATCCCAGAGTTCCCTTTGGGCTCAGGTAAAGCGTTGGGCACTATGACTGACTTCCTCTCCATCCTTGCTTTGCTTTCCCTGGCTCCGACTCTTCATTAACATCCTTCTTCCAGTTCACAGTGGTCTAACTTACACTTCTGTCCTTAAAACAGTGATTGCTAATAGGCAAAAAACATGACTCAGAGGCAGAGTGTGTGCAAAGCTTTCTTACACTCGACTCCCTAGCAACTCTGTCCAGAAATGGTTGTCATTTGCACAGCTGTGCCCTCAGTGACTTCTGGAAACTAAAGCATTGCAAAAGGAGAAAGAGAAATGGCTTTGGTTATCTGTATCTACATTTATCCTCAACCCTGAGCATGGGGTCTCCGATCCAGCTCTGAACTTTTCTGCTTGGGTGTTCAAATATTCGACCACTGTATGTCTTGCCACACTCATGGCCCAGTGTTCAGCATAGACACTGTAACTTCCAGTCATTTACACACTAGTTCTTGCTTTTAGAACCTTAGAATACCCTTTTTCATTCTTCTCCCCACTGTCCTTTCCTATCCATTGTTTTCTGCTAGTATAACATATCCACTTCTGCAGAGCTTTCCCTAACCTTAACCAGATATGAATTAGATGACCAACCCAATGTTTTATTACATTATAAGTTCAGCATTGGTTAACAAGGCTAGCTCCTCCACCAGACAGTGAATTTGCAGGGCCAGAATTGTGCTTTTTATTTCCAAATCCCTAAATTCAAACAGATCTGGCCTCAAGCTGGAGACTTATTATTCCTCATCTTGGTGTTTGTTTGTTTTTCCTGAGCTCATATAAATAACACATTCAAAGAGGAAATTGCATTAGTGTATTAGTGATTCTTTCATAATTGACAATACCATTAGTTCAAATCTTTTTTACAAATTGTCTGACTTGGTCAAGTCACTTATTTTCTCTGTGCTTCCGCTGATTCATCTAAATCAAAATAAGAGCATTTACTTTGGTGTAAAGGTAGATATCCAAATGATATATTTACCTAAACAGTAAAATTACATGCAAATGTAAGATGTTTCCATTATCATCCACTGATTGTTTTGTTTTTTTCTTATTGTCTTCCAAGAGAAGAGAAGAGAATTGGGTGACGGTTGTGAAAGACAGTCACATGGGTTCATTCACAACTGAAAGAAAATTTGAAGTTAAATCTGCCAATCTCTAAAATTTACAGATGGGAAAAGCAAGACCTAGCATAACAGTGGGGCATACTGAAGAGATGTGGATCACTGGTAGCAGAGCCAGGAGGAGAGTTTCCTGGCTAGTTGTCAGCCAACTATAATAGCTGATTGCTTCTTCCAGCAAAATTAGCAATGGATCCTGGGCAAAAAAAATGTTTCAGAAAATACCAATGATTCTATACTTGCCAACTATTTTCCAGGCCTGGAAAGCTAGGAGGGAGGGGAAGATACAGTCTCAAGGGGAGGAAAATCTTCCTGACGTGTAGGCACCAGTAACATTCAAATTGTTTTCACAGGGGGAGGGCTCCATTTAGTCTGCCATGGGGAGAAGGAAGAAGCAGCAAAATTCTGACATCTCCTATTCTCGGCTATTCTTTGTGTCATGTGGGATAGAGCAGCATCTCTCCAGATGCCACCTTCCTCCATGGAGCCCCCCTGCTAAGACTCACTGACAGTCCTGTGAGATGAAGATTTTATCCTGTTATCCTGGCCAGCTTCCATCTGGCCAAAGGTATTTCATCTAAATATTTCCAAGGCGCCTATCTCTGCAGTATTGAAGTGCTCAATTAGATATGGCCTGAGTCTTTGTAGCATATCAGTGTGCACTGCTGAACAGCTGCTGCATTCCAACAGAGGGTGAAGTCATCTCTATATATAGAGCATGGCAAGCTGTTTGGAACAGTGGCAGATTTAAGCAGACAAATGCACACCTGAGCTATAAGTCAGTCATGTGCCCAGAGTGACAGAAGGTCTGGAAAAATCTCCGCTTCCTTAAGGGGCAAACCAGCAAGGAGACCACAGAATATTTTCTCAGCATTTTTTTTTTCCTGCTGCAACTTATAGCCTCTTCTAAATATTTTTTTCCTGTCATTGCCTACAAAATTGGCTTCATTTTCTTCTATGATTTTTTGCTTAAAAAACCTACAGTTTGTTTATTGATAAGTTTATCATGTATAAACTGGTATCCAGGGCACTGTCATTTATTAATATTACTTTTGGAATTAATGCATTGTGTATTTATTCATTTAATGTCTGTGTTTTCTATTAAATTGCAAGCTCCTTGCTCCCGGCACAAAGTATTTAAATATATCAATAATGAGTGTTATGACAATTCATAACTCCTCATGAAATGTGATACTCCCTTCCAAAAGGCCATAATTATTGCTGCTTCCAAAGTGATGTAAAAGATGTGAAAATCTACTATATTCTTGGGTTAGCTCTCAGATGGCTGCAGTTATTACTGAATTGACTGACATGTGGCATTCGAAGGATCCCAAGAAGTAATCTAGATCTTTCCATTATTTGATTGGATATAGATTGCTTTGATTTAGAGGCACAGAAAGGATGACTAACTGCATAAAGATGCCTAGTAATAGAAACAAGATATGTGTGGCATTGGAGGTCCAAAAGGTCCATCCTGGCTCAATCACTTACTACCTGCGCTACTCTAGGCAAGTCAGAGAAGCTGAATGGATCTTAGCTCCATCATCTACAAAATGGAGATAATAATCCCTACCTTTTTTCTCTCACAGGGAAGGAGAGGATCTCCAGGAGGAATGTGTGTAAAAATGCTACACAAATCATACCACACTTAGACATGAGACGCATATCTCATTACCTCTCTGTGAGCAAGAGTCAGATGGCCACAGGAACATACTAAATTCTGGCCACACCTAGAGGCAATAGCTCCATTGTTGCCACCTCTTCCTTTAGTGACGGTAATGGTGTGTCAAGTGAGCAGGCAGGTGAGAGAGATATCAGGGAGAGTTAGGTTCCTGGTTTCCTGATACAGCAAATTACCTGAGCAGATAGCTTCTGAGATTCCTCTCCGCCCTCTTCACTCTGCCCCTCAGGAGGTAGTGGTTCTACCTCATTTCACAGACTCAGAAGTCACTGGAGGTCAAAAAGCACCTAAATGAGGAACACCAGAATAGAACATTTCATTTATGGCCAATGCTGTCCTTATCCCATAGCCCTGTTATCAGCTATTAAAGCTACAGCATGACTGTGGGAAGATAAATTATTTCCTGGGGTTATAAGCTATTCTTGCCATCAGAACTTGGATCCTTCTATGATAAATTTATAAACTGAACTTTGACTACTGTGAGGCAAGCAGGATGCAAAATTTGTTTAGTGCTCATCTGTGGGACACACCTAGTTTTTCATTGATTAGTCATTAAACAGAGTCAGAATGATATAAGCTCATGCTTCAAGAAATGTGGATCAAGGAGCCCAGAGCAAAGAAGGCCTCCCTGGATGAACAACTTCCTTAACTCGGTTATAAAATTCTGCCACGGGTCATGAAACTCTATTCTCGGTGTAGAGAATAACCCAACATAGGTAAATACCTTGCTAGAGCTCATACTTTTTTTTTTTTTTAAAGTTCCCTGAAGGCGTAGATGATAGCATGTAAGTCCTTGCTGCCCCTTGATTTTCTCTTGCCCATGTCTGTCAGTGTTCAGCCTGTCTGGGTTCTTCCAAGTCACCTAAATTGCTGCTCTGACAGCTAGATACTCACAGGCAGGAGGTGTGTGTATGTGTGTGGGCGAGGATTCAATTGATTACCTATTAACTTCAGTCTGAATTAAATAGATTTCCATGTTTCTTTAAAATTCATAGTTCTCTCTTATGAATCCCCCCTGGGTTTCCATGTTCTATATATAACACAGCAATGTGACAAATTCCTTTGCCAAGGCTTGGATGTTGGGAACTCGGAGTTTTTATTTAATCATAGTGCTGAGTTCCTGTCTGGCCTTGGAGATGCTGTTTTACATTTCAAATATTCCATCTGTAAAGGATGAATGATAATTCTTACCCATCTCCCAGGGACTTGAGAGATGACAGATTATTTAGTGTTTTAAAGAGCTTTGGCCACACCAAATGCTAAATATCTGGTACTATTAGACTCCCTCTAAACTGGCTAAGGGTACTGAAAGAAAAACTGAAACTGAAACATTGACCTCTGACCTATTTTGGCATCAGAACTCCTGAGGTTTCTCTTTTCACAGCACTCATTGGTGATGATTCTCTGCATATCTAGAAATAAAAGGGCCATTAACTTGGATTGTTGAAATATTACACTTCTTTATCCCTTGTCTTAATTTATTTTATGAGAGCAAAATTCTAAGCCATTATATCAGTAGAGAGTCCATTATAAAGTAAACATGCCTCAAAAAGAATTATTTTGTCAGGAAATATGCTGGATTGTATCTTTAAATAATAGTTGGTGGTTGGGGTAAGAGAATTCTTGGTCAATGCAAAGTTTTGAAAGCAAACTATAATTATCTTTGAGGTTTACCACTTCTGTGATGCTGGCCAAATCTCTGAGATTTGGGAGAATCTTCTCCAATCTGAATTAATTTCTATAGATTATGTATTTTCCAAGCATATATTGAATTTCTATAAAGAGTGAGGTCCTAGATTAGGTTAGAAATATAAGCATATATATCTCACATGTTGTCTCCATTATCATAGACTTCATAATATTGAGAAAGAATAGACATTTAGTGGAAGTAAGATGTAAGGTGAGATATAAACATGGTGTTGTATGAACATGGATAATGGTAACTACTGCCTTAGGGAGTCAGAGAAGAGTTCTCAGACACTGGAAACATTCAAATAGTGACATTTAAAGAAGACATTGCACCAGGTAAAGTAAAAGAGATGATGAATGAAGGACTTATTTTTGCAGAGGATGTAACATGAATATTGAATGCTTTAGGTTCCCTATGGGCTGACAGGAAATGAGAGATTGGTGCATAGATTTAAGTATTGAGTTTCATTTAAACATTCTGGAAGAGGTCCTTTTAGTTCTATTGATCATGAATTAACATCTCTTGCAGGAAGATCTCATTTGGGAGTACCCTCCAATACAAATTTACCTGGCTTTTCCAGTGGGAGGGAAAGATAGTGGCCACTTCAGGGTCACACTCCTTGCAGTTAGCCAGAATGGCTCTCCCTTGCCTCTTGTGCCCTCAGGTGTTGACTGGAATCATAAGAAATCCTATCCATGTTATAGTGCATAGCAGTTCCTGACCAAGCCCACATTTCCTCCAGCTTGAAGAGCTTTGCAAGCCACCTACTTGGCAGTTGGAGCTGATGTTTTGCTCTGTAAAATCCTCAAGTTCTTTCCTTCACTGACTTTCTAGAGCTCACATACCAAAGAATTAATGTTTTTTTGCTGTCATGGTTTACAGTAAGACTGTAAGCTACTTGAGTAAAACTTCATGCTTTGTTATCCATCATGGCTAGCCAGTAAGTATGGTGACTGTAAAGTTATCAACCTGACTTGAAAGGCACATCACAGGAACTCTGCATTAGGTTGTCATTAATCTCAAATGAGACAACCTAAGTGTATTAAAGTGTATTAGTCTCCTATTCTGCATTGCAAGTTATCACAAACTTAGTAGCTTACAACAACAAATATTTTATCTCCTAGTCTCTGTGAGTTGGGAGTCACATGTTGCTTACCTGTGTCCTCTGCTTAGGACTTCACAATGCTACAATGGAAGGGGGAACCAGGATATGATCCTTTCAGAAGTCCTTTTCCTAGCTTATGTGGTTGTTGGCAGAATTTAGTTCATTGTGACTGTGAGACTGAAGTTCAAGTTTACTTGATGGCTGTCCCCAGCTTCTATGACTACCCACAGCTCCATGCCACGTGACCCTCTCATAGACTCTCCTACAACATGGTAGCTCACTTCCTCAAAGTCAGAAAGAAAATCTCTTTCCAGTTACTAATATGGAGTTGTGTATGTTGAAAAAAATCACAGGAGTGACTATCCTATAGTATTTTCCATGTTTCATTAGCTAGATGGAAGTCCTAGATTCCTCCTACAATCAAGGGAAAGGAATAATACAACAGTGTGTCTCTTGGAGAGTTATCTAGGGTACATCCACCACTTCAAGGGTGAGATCCAGAGCAATGCTCACATCCAGAGAATAAGCGGATGTTCCTAACTTCCAATTGTCTGGGTTTGATAGAATCAAAAATAATGAAGTAACCATTTCTCTAATAGCTATTTGTATATGTGCCAGAAGAGATACGAAAGACACCCGTGTTTAGATGGATGATTCAGAAGGAATGTAAGTGGGGCCTGGACCCAGGCTGCAGCAACTGAGTGAGGGTAGAGGAAGCCATTATTATTTGAAGATATGGAAGGCGCACTGTCAAACCTGAAATCAATATAGATTAGACAAGGTAGATATTATGTGACAGCACAGAATCTCTGAAACAACAGCAAAAAAAGATTTTGATGGGCTAAGTACAAACTAAAACCATAGGAATAAATCAATAGGAATAAATCAATAGGAATAAAAGAAACTCCTTATCCTGTTCCCTACTCCCCACTACTAACTCTAGTTAGTCTCCACAAAAGAGTGTTCATCAAAACAATGAATAAAATTAACCTTTGGAGGAGAAGATGGTGCCAAATATATGAATGGTATTAGGTAGCAGTTGACAAGCAGAAGTTGAGTGAACAAAGGGCTGAGACTCTCTCTGATATTTGTTCTAATCACACTCCCATGGGAAGCACTTTGTGGGGAACAGCACAAAGAAACCACATTCAATGAAAACCAAATCCAGTGTCCACCATTGGAGGTATAGAAGGGGAGCCATGAGTAGAAATTGATATGGAAAGCTTGTTCTTGAAAAATATCTGAGAGAAATTAGGCATATGGCCTACAACTCACATCTACTCAGTCTAGACTCAGGAGGGGTGTTGAGTCAGGGTTGCAGAGTTGCTGATAAACAGTCACACCTAATAGGTTAAAAGGGAGGAGGAACATTTTGAGTGGAGGTGAGAAACTGTTGGAAAATAGAGGCATTAAGGATCTTGGAGAGTTTACCAAGAGCAAGGGATGATGAGAGACCCATGTGTAAGTGAGGCAAGACAGAAAAGTGGTCAGCAGTAGCCTGCGAGGGGGCTTTTGTGCTATTCTAAGATGTTTGGACCAGGGATGGGGATGGGAATAGGAAAGACAGTAGAGTGAATCAGACATCACTTTCCTATGTTCATATAGGAATACATGACCAGTGAAAATCCACATTGTAAACAACCACAGGAATAGGAAGTTATACTCCATGTATATATACTATGTCAAAATACATTCTATTGTCACTTATAACTAAAAAGAACAAATAAGCTTTTTAAAAATAGATATTTGGACCACCTTCAAAGGAAAAGGTTTTCTGACAATCTGAGAAACCACAAAGACATTTATTTGGAAGTACAGAACAGCTGCTGCCCCTACTACTTTAAAAGGCTTGTATATATATTCCTAGACAGCAAGGCAAAACTTTTCTCCTCTTTGTATACAGCTTCTGTTGCTGCAGAAAGTCATAGGCTAGGTTGACAGTCTGAGAAAATACAGAAACAATTACTTTTCTATCTTGCTCTGTTCTTGTACCCCAAAAAGGAGTGAATGCAGAAACCCCAACCTTTCTACCAGTGCCTTGGCAGGCACTCGAAAGCCTGAACATCTTTCCCTCTAGTATTCTGCCTCTCTGTAAGTACTGCTTTTTGAGCACCTAGAAGCTAGACTTCTAACTTAGATTACCTCATTTAATTCTCACATCCTTCAGTCAGGTGGATTCTACTGCTTGGGTCCCATTTAAGACTGTAGAGAATGCCAACTCCAGAGAAAGCAAAATAAATCACAATAAGACAACCCAGCAGTCAAGGACCAGAACTGAGCACAGAGGTAACAGAGTTGGCTAATCAGTAGGGCCCTAGGTATGGAAAAGAAGGTTTTGGGATTCAAGACCTATGGAAAGGAATCTTGCTCCAGGCTTGTGGAGAGCCAAGAAGAGCTTGAGGATGCCTGGAATGTTCACCACTGCAGGTGACTTGCTTCGCTTCTGTGCCCCACCCAGGGGAACAATACCAAAGGAGTCTCAGGAGTGGGTGGGCATCTTTTAAAACAAAAATGGATGCGTTTAAATCACTGGCAAATGTTAAGCTTCAATTTTCTCACTGACTTATAATTTTCATTTTGGGAGGGGAAGTTTAAACCAGAAGTTAGAAGTTTTAAATTCTTATATGGAATGGATCTCTGAGCAGAAGAGTGAGGAAGAAGCTTCAGGAGGCTGGAGTGAGGTAGAGAATATTCTGGGAGTACAGTTAGGCCCCACATGGCCAGATGTGTGTGTCTATTAAAGGGGGAGAGATGCAACCCAAAACGTTTATGTTTGAAGCCTTCTAGCTAAGAATGCTTTTCATATTTTAAAAGGGATGTAAAACATACACTCACGCACACACGCACGCAGGGGCGCATGCGCTGCAGAGTTCAGGGGAGGACCTATATAACCTAAAGTTACTATCTATCCAGATAGGAAAAGCTTGGCAGTCCCTTTTCCAAGGGACACGCCCTTGAAGAGGTCACGTGGCTCCTCCCCGTCCCATGACTTGGTGCAAGCCTTTCCATCCTGGGTAGTTTCTGCGCTCACAGTTGCTGTACAGCCGTGTTCCACAGCCTATAAAATGAATCGGCAGACTGCATTTCAACCCTTAATGGGTTGTGACACGAAAACCACTAGTGCAAATGAGGCCCTTTCTGGCAGTCCCTGCAGAATTAGCCCATGGAGACAAGCCGCAGCCCTTCCGTGCTGCGAGGCGGCCGTCACCGGGGCCTTAGAAGTTTAATTGCTGATGCCTTTTCCCGCAGATAAACAGTTGCTGGTGCTGTCAATCTGTCACCTGACACAGCACTGAAATCATGAAGAATTCATGGGAAGCTGCCACAAATGTCAAACATGTTCAAAGAAAGATTTTTAATCACTTTAAAAAAATAATGTGTACAAATCGAAATTGTAAGATTTACAAAATATCCTCCCTCATCAATGAAGAAACTATTGTTGATACGTATTATTTCAGCTTTGAAATAAGAGTTGACAGTTAAAAAGAGCAGTAGTTCAGAAGTCAAAGATAATTTGGAAACTCAAATCTCTTGTAATTATTATCACCATCATCATCATAACTATATTATACCCTAATATTTCCATAAAAACGTAGGCTTTCAGGTATCTTCATCCACATATTCCATCTAATTCACATAATGGTCCTGTAAGTTATGAATGGCAGCAGCTGGTTTTAAATCTATTTTTCAGTAGAGAAGGTGTATTTAGCAAGATTTAATAAATAATATAAAGCCAGAAAATGGCAGAAAAAGACAAGAATAAAATTATTTGTACTTGGCTTGTGATACTTTTATCATGCCACCATGATACTTGCTTAACACCATAAGGAATTTTCATGCTTAGAAATTATAGTCATAGAATTTGTAATGACTAAAATGCGTAGCAGTTCAATTTTAAAAATCTTAAGTGATGGCAATTGCTACAATTAATGATCACTTTCATGACTGATCACTTTCATTGGACCTAAAAGATGAAAAGTAGATTCTAAAAATGTTCCATGTAGATCAATTCCAAATGTTTATATCTGGCAAATATTTTTCCATCTTTCATTCTAATCTTTCAAAGGACAGAAAAACAATGCTTTTATTACTTCTCTGGCAGTATTTCTTACAGCCTAGTCATCTTTCTCAGAATCACCTGGGGCTGTGATCCTGGCTTAAGAGATTCCTTTCTAATAAACTTCAAAAACAGTTTTCAAATCCTGTCAGATTCCTTAGGAATTTGTTTTTGAGTTGAATGCTCTGTTCCACAGTTAATGGAAAAGGCGAATGTATCATAAGTTGTCAACTCAAAAAGTAGAACTGAAAAAAAAAAAGTATCATTATTTTAAGGCTCTCCACAATTAATTAGAAGTAAAATCACTTTCAACGAAATATTCTAGTAATTTGTTGGAGTTAACAAAAGTACATCTGAACGGTGAAAACAGCTGTACAACCTAGTAGTAAAACTTTTAAACCAACTTTTAAACATGTGGTTTGCAAAACAAAACATCCTATTTTCAATTGTACATTAAAAATAAAGGAAAAAAATAAAGAACTGCCTGGGAACATATAAGAGAAGCAGCAAGGCATTGGAGCATTTAATATAGTATGAATTAGACAAAGGAATATTCATAACACTGGTTTCCACATCCCTGGAATATGTTATATTTATGAGTTTTAAGGGGGTGAAAAAGGAACAAACGCAGTTCCTGCCTAAGCCAATTATCTTTGCTTTGTTCATGAAACCATTTTTTTTTTTTACATAAATTAAAGTTAATTTCTAAAAACAAGGTAATTCCCAGTGCATCTAACTTGGAAAATATAAAAACGTAAGAAACAAAGCAACTATATCATATTAATTACCCTATTAGTGTTTTGCTATTTTTCCCAGTCTTTTAAAAATATTTTTAGCTGGAGATGGACACAATGCCTTTATTTATTTATGTGGTGCTGAGAATTGAACCCAGTGCCTCACAAGTGCTAGGCAAGAGCTCTACCAGTCTTGTTTTTTTTTTTTTTTTTTAAATTAGTCTTTTGCCCATAATATACTGGATTGAGAAAATGACAAGTGAAGTTTCTTAGCCAGGTAGCAGATGCTTAACCCAAACTAGATCAATCTGACTCTCTCTGGACACTTTGATTTTGAATATACTGACTCAAAATGTTTTAATTCAGATGATGGTAAACAGATGAGGCTGACAATTAACTCCCACTTTTTGGATCCCCGAAAGAGCCTCTTCTGATCTGATTCTTTAGCTGCTCTTCTATTTCCTTCCTCTCCTGCTTGTTATGCTCTATATCCGTTGGTTTATGTAAGAAACCTCCTGTTTTGTTGCTCGCAACCTAAGAACCGTAACTCATGCATATGTTATTGTATACCTTGTTTTGTTATTATTAGGTTCTGTTATTATAATGTTTTCAAAATTGTTTAGTGCTTTAATAAAGTTTCATTACATGGATGTAAAACCAAACCTCTACTATTAGGAAATAACATTTTGGTTTCACCTTTCTATTTAGATTCATGTTCACATGTTTTTTTGAAGTTACATTCTGAGGTAAACTCATAGTATCAAACATGGTGGGACTCATTAAGAATCTTGCTTTTTGAAAAAGTTGACTAATTGAAATTTATTCAAAACTACAGATATTTTTCATGTTCTTACTATCATTGCTATAATTTAAAACATGTTTTGTTGATTAAGAAAAATGACATATCTTACTTTGAACCTGTATGTTTCTTTCATTCTGAGTGGATACTGTCTTTGAACCCTTCACATTGAGTCTGAGCATAGCATGAAAAGAAATTGTTTCTGATAGGCAGTGTGATCCAATGACTTATAAATGAGTCAGCCTTATAAAATATTTGGAATTTGTGTATGTGCTGCAGAAGAAAGCACTGAAATATTTGAAACTTGATCTGAATGTTATATTTTAGATTGATTTAGATTCATGTATTTATCTAAATGTAGAATTCTTACTATATAAGCACCTGGTGTATTTAATCTTTCTACTTATATAAGAATGCTTATATTCATTTTTTACACCTCTCAAAATGGTTTAGCTATATTCAGTAAGAAAATTGCTTTGAATTCTTTGAGAAAATGTCTTATTATTTCTTTTCATGACCAAGTTGCTCTAGGAATCACTTCTACATTTTAGTGTCCCTGACAGGGTATGAATTTGAAATGCAATTTAGCCATATTAAGGGATGAATCAGTAAGCAAGAAAGATAGCTTCCCATTTCCTGTGTGTTTTTCTTTCTTTCTCATTCACATCATAAGAAAAAGACCGTGATTAAATCATTTGCTTAAAGGCTTATGTCATTGAGGTGTTTGTTGAGGTCATGGTCAGTGGACATAATACATCAGGCAATCAATTTAAATGTAGTCATCCTGAATCAGTCATTCTTGGTTTTTTATGCCAGAGCAGTTACCAAATTTAATCTGTCAGAAAACTAGTCAAGGTAAAGAAAATTCCATTCACAAAATAAGTTATGGTATAAGATTGCAACCAGTTTTCACATTGGTGTTTTTAGATGGTGACTATGATTAGATCTGAAGCAGAAAAGGGATCTATAAAAATCTAAAGAAAGATATAAATAAATTGTGATTAAATAAAAAGTAATCCTGGATGAGAATGCATTCACATGATTTACTTGGATGTAAAATGGTGATAGATTTAGAAATAGGTGGCATCATTTGGCAGTTTGATTTAGATGCAAAATAGTGCGAGCAGAGCAACTAAAATCCCTCTTGAGTGTAAGACGTGCTTTGGGTCAGGGAGCTTAGGCAGCCGCACTATTGCCAGTAACCTGTCTGTTCTCTTTAACCTTAGCTCACCTCCCCTTTACTTCTTGTTCTTGTACTGCAGTTCTAGTAACTGGAGTTTTATTTGTAATTTCTCATTGAGGACTTGCTATGTTAACCTAAAGCCCAGAGTCTACTACATGTACAGCCTGAGCCTATGTCCCAGACAGGGATTTTGCCTTTGTTCAGCCTGATGACTGGCCTACTCCTGCACCCTTGCCACAGGTCAGCACTCTGCCCTTCTACCTGAAAGATCTCCTAAGAACAGTATGGCCAGTTCAGTCCCCACGGATCCTTCCCATCCTCATGCAAGACATCTTGCCATTTTATCTTAGGTTTTTTTACTGTTTACTTTTGCATGTTCACTCTCACACTGAACTTGGTCTAATAACAATTGTAACAAGACAATTATGAACAAAGACAATTATAATCTGTCTTGCACAGATCCAGTGTCTTCTGCATGGTTTGATTACGAGTTAGCTCCACTGGGACCGCATAACTTACTGAAATGTGGTATGGAAAATAAAATAAAATAGAAAAAAAGTTGTGATCCTCTGGCTTTAATGATACTTACCACAATAAATGACTTAATTATTCAGTATAGACGATAAAAATCACCTCTCTCTTCATGGCAATTCAATAAGTTCAACTTCCTTATAGAGAGGAAATATATATACATATATATGTATATGTATACACACACATAGATACATACATATATGCATATATATGTGTGTGTTCATGTATATATATGAATGTGTATGTATATATATATATATAGTAACATACATCATACATGAAGACTTGGAAAGAGGGGTAGATTTTTAGATACATGGATGACTAGATACATAATATATAGATGAGAGCTAGTTAGCTAGACTAATCAAGGGCATTGACACTTTTGACTTCCCACCTGTTTAACTAAATGCCTGTTCCTCAACAATGGGCCAAGGGTATCTTTGCAATGAATCCTAAACTATTCAGAAACATTTTGAATACCCACAAAGATCAAAAGCAGTAGTCAACATGGTTTGAGTTTCCTTCAGTTATTAAGTGATCTTTTCCATTTTTATATGCATACTGTATAAACAAAGACATGTGTTGAAATAACAGAAGAAATGATTTGGAAGCCTGATGGAAACATTTTGAACTTTATGAAATATAAAGCTGGTAGCCTAGGAGAACTAGACAGTGAGTCACAGTATTGAATCATGCCAACATTACCACTAACTAGCAATGTGACCTGAAGTAAATGTTTTCTCGTTTGTAAATGAGAAAGTTGGCTTTAAGTATTACACTGAATTTTGTAATTCTGTGATTTTTACACATTGGTTAATGTTTTTAAAGTTTTATTCAAGGACTTCACAAATCAAATAACTTGAACAATGTCAATATTTGGAGGTACATTTAAAACATGAATCCCGTTCTGTATGTATTGCTTGAGCTTTGTTTTAACTGTGCTTTACTTTCTCTGAACATAATCCTTGGTGTTGAGCTGGTGTTGTCCATTATGCAAAAAAGAAATTTTAAATTTAGATTTGACTTTATAAAATATGCTATCAATTAGAATTGTACTGTGCCACATAATTATATTTCCAACAGATGTTATGTAAAGTATAGTACTATAACTACTGAATATTCAGACACATATAGTGCAAATCTTGCAAAAATTCTTAGTGACACTTTGAAAAAATTAGAATGTTTATAAGAAGCAATACAGATTAACATGAATTCTTTGTTCCAATAACTACAAAAAGAAATATAAGACTGTGACTGTATTTTCTATATTATGTATACAAACTGTGTAATAAGCTGATGTCTTTAAGTTAAACAGAAAAGTATATGATGTCAGTAGCATCTGAACTTCAAAAATATTTCCTGCATAAGCTATGAAATTTCAGTGCTCTGTCCACATTCTCCTAGGCATTCTTTCTTATGACAGAGTTATGACCACAGATTGTAGGCTTGGATGGGGAAAATCATCATCAAAAAATGCAGTCAAATCTATGACTTTATAAGTGCATCATGTTCTAACTAACCCAGTGAAAGTTCAGGATAAAATACACCCTTGGCATTCACAATATTACATTCTGAGCCTGTTAAAAATTCCTAAATTTATAAATACAATTTTCATAAAATGTATTTTCTTTCACAAATGCAATGAAATAGAACCAATAATGAAATATTTTGCTCTCTTCTTTTTAAACTGTGCAATTCCTACTCATTCTTCATGCCTCAACTTTCCTAGGAAGAAATTTCCCAGTCAATACTTGGTTAGATCTCACAGTTTCTGGATAATGATCTCTCAAAATTCTCATCATATGTTCTTACTAATTTCTTAATGACTGTTCCATAGCTTTAGTCTCCTTGAGCTCATGGATTGAGTCACTGTTGCTCACCAATGTATCTCTCACATCTAGCATAACACTCATTGCAGAGTTGGTTAAAGGTAGTTTTTTGATGAATGAATGAATGACCTAGGACATGTATATCATATATTCAGATTCTTAATGAAAATAGCAGTTAAGTAATGAAGGATAAAAATTAAGTTGAGAGGCCACAAATGGACAACCATCAGGCCCACTAACTAGTTACTGAATTACATCTGAGTAGCAGTCTTAGCACACATAGTGTTTTCAAACCCTGAAAAAGAATTTTATGAATTGTTACAAGTAGTGTTCTTTCTTCAGGACACATGAATAGTTAGAACTATGATCTTTTCTTGTGATCATTCACACCCATTATTGCTTTAGTATATAACTTTCATCATTGACTAATATAGGGCCATAGATAAACTATTTGACTTCTAAGCACCTCTGTTTCTTCATCTGTAAAATGTATATCATAAATCCTTCCATGTCTAAGTCATATGCATTGTCCTTGGGAACTGAATGAAATAATTTGTACAACAATTTCTTGAGCTGGGCGTGGTGGCTCACACCTGTAATCCCAGCACTTGGGAGGCTGAGGCAGGAGGATCACAAGTTCAAAGCCAGCCTCAGCAACTTAGCGAGGCCCTAAGCAACTCAGTGAGACACTGTCTCTAATAAAATACAAAATAGGCCTGGGGATAGGCTCAGTAGTGGAGTACCCCTGGGTTCAATCCCCAGTACCAAAAAAAAGAACAACAACAACAACAACAACAACAACAAAAAACAATTTCTTGAGGAACACCCTACAACTGTCTGGTGTATGTATAGACTATGATTAGAACATGATATCATAATTATTTCATAGAGAATAGTAACTCCAATGTTATTAGCTTGAGGAAATAAGTTATTTCATAACTATTTTACTCCAGTTTCAACAAACTATTGATGATTATAGTCAACCTATTTCCAAAGAAACCTGTACTACAAAATATGTGAGACAGTTTTACCTGACTGGCAATCCTATTAAGAAACAAAAATTGTCACAGGTTTGCAGATCCAAAGGTTCTGAAGGAAGGAAAACCATCTTAGAAATATAATATTGTTCATACACGAGACTGTGATGTCTCCCATGGCATCAATGTTAACCAAGCACAATCCTCTTTAAAAATTCTTTGAACATGTATGCAATTAATTCAAATGCAGAAACCAATTAACTGTGTATCCCGTAATCAAATCAGTTTCAAGTGAGCGCCCCAAATTTCAAGAGGCTTTCAAAGCACTACCAAAGCGAAATGGAACAAATGAAGTATTTGATGCTAGTATAGGAAACATTTTCATTATTTTTTCAGTCCAAAATACAGCTGTATAATATTATGCAAGTTACTAAATATGTCCTTGCCATACTAATCATTCTTTGCTAATTCACCAATGTAGTTATTTTTTGGAATGTTTGCAGGTAGGGGAGTTTATTGGAAAGAGACATCAAGGAGTCTTGGTTACCACAAGTACTTGAGTCGGATAGAGCTCCGTCTAAATGCCTTTCAAAATGAGCTGTGGATTCTTCTGGTAAATTAATCAAACCTTTCAGGGTTTAGGATTGTCTTGAGAAAAATGTCAGGAGTCATTTTTGCAATGGCCCCATGCTGACCTCATGTATACATTTGTGGGATAGACAGAGGCATCTGCTAATAAACCCAATATCTGATAATGCAACTGATTATAGTAATAATCTTCTCTTAATAACAGATTGCATTTTTGATTATAATCTTGTTCTCCTATTATAGAGTGTGACACAGTGATGGCTAGAGTCAACTGAATGCTAAGGCAAAGGGGGCTAGACTGTGCATGTGACTTCTGAAGCCCTGGGAATATTTCTCTCACTTTGGACAAGTATGGGTGTTCTTAGCTACCTTATTAGTATTTAAATCTATTAGTATGCACAAGCATAATTTCTTGAGAATGCAAATACCCTGAAGGATCCTCTGTGGAACCTTTTGTTATCAGTACACATTAAGAATCTTTGAGTAGGTTTGGATAGGAATGTGGAAACAAAGCCTGTGTCCTGTACTGCAGGAAGAGGGGAATCTGCCTAGGGGGGCATAGTGTACAGTCCATGGAGCCTAGACTGGTAATGGAAACTCACCCACGTTTTCAATGAATATCAGGGCCTATTACTAATAGCTCCACAGTTTCCTAGCCATGCGCAGTAAGTTTCCTCTTTGGGCAACAATTTCCTTATATTTAAAATGACCTATCTTTTAGGGAATTGTGAGAACTCATTGAGTTAATCCAGATAACAGATAATAAGAGATACAGACGATTGCATAGTGCCTGTTGCATGGGAAGTCTGGGACAATTATACATTTTTAACAACTGATGTTTTTAAAAATGTTTAATTTTAACGGCAATTGTTAAGTTGTCAAGTTACTCTCATTAAGAACTGTTTTCACAGCCAAATTGTTGGGCAAACAGGCGAAGTTTTGCTTCTCTTCAATCTTTTATTCCCAAGGGTAATTACCTTTGTAACTATTTTAAGACACACTACTTGATAGTAGTACTCATCAGTTCATTAAAATGAGTGACATCTTGCAGATGTAACTTTTAACGTACATCATCTACTAATTTATTTGTCAGGCATTGTCTGTTTACAAGAATTTAGCTAGCTGTGCAGTTTTATTTATTTTTTTAACAGTGAATTTATTTTGGCATGTAGTACTGAGTTACCTATAGCTTATGTAGTTGTCACCTTCCTATCCCAATATACTGAGACAATTTCTTCCACTGTTGTTGGGCAATTGTTTGTAGTTAGTTTATACTGATAAGCCATTAGCAAGACTCTTTAAGTGGTGTGATAAACAAAACACTTTCTTAAATGGAAAGATCAATGTTCATTATTGCAAAAGCCTAAAAATAAAAGTATCAGAAAGCAAGATAGCAAAATTAGCTTGTAGTTAGATATTCATGATTGCAAAGAGCCAGCTGAGTGTGCAGCAGAAGATGGGGCCCTTTACTTCTTTTACCTCACAGCATCCCAGTATTGAGACAGGAAAACACAATGCTAAGCCAAGTTTAAATACAGCAGTTTTCATCATTAAACAAGATCAAATATACATATGAGGAATAAAGTAACCATGTAAACGTTGGTATTTTATGTATTTTAAATTGTTTTATTTTGGCTTTAAAGTATTTTTTGTTTATTCTACGTTTTCATCCATTCATTCCTCCCTCTCTCCCACCATTCATTCATTAATCCCTTCATTCATAATGAAAGAGTTATTGAGCCAGAAGCTGCATATGGTAATGAAAATAATAACACGACTGATTCATGTCCTCCAAGAATCTATGGTCTGTGAGAGAAGAGAGATGTATTAGATAGATAATGAAAACCCAAGGTGACAAGTGGCACAAAAGAAATACAAACAGAAGTTACTTCTTAGAAGAAGGGACTCTGCCATGGGCTGCATAGTGGCTTTGAGGAAGGCTTAGTGGTGGAAATAATCCTTGAGCTTTTGATATGCTCTTTCATGGATTAGTATACACCACAGCCCTCTAAGCACAAGATGGGAGTTGAGCATTTCTGTCTGCATCTTGGTTCTTGTTTCTTGGCTAGAGTTTGAACTGGACCATTGCTAGTATCATAGGTAGAGGAAAGTTGTAAAAATGTAATACCTCTGGTTCCCCCATTTGACACTGGGGAAGGGGAAGGTGAGGTCTCCATTGGTGAAGGATTTGCCAGAGGTCACACAGCCATCATGTAATATAGAGCCAGGTCCATAGTAACTAAGATTTCCTTTCTGCTCATTTGAAGCTCTTTGCTGCATTACAAACTGTTTTCAATTTTTTCCTTTGGTTTTCTGAAAAGCATTTTTTGTGAACAGTCAGGGCATAAGCAATAGCGCTTTAATTGTTTTATATAATCAAATAGTTTAATTTGCTCATTTTTAAAATTATTCATCGTTTGAGGCAGAGAACCTAAGGCTAAGAGAGAAGACACATTTTGTTCAAGGTCACACAGTGGTCAAGGAAATGACATGTGTCAGGTTGTAAGGTCTTTCTCTAAGATCTGTACCTTTCAGTTTAATTTCTCTGCCTGTTCACATCAAGATGAATCACACAGTTCCTGCTCTTAAGGAATTCATAATCTCGTAGGAAAACACAAACAAACAAAAAGAACACAAGGAAAAGAGACATCTCTAACCATAATCCATTAAAAAAGAAAGGGGTATTTCTTTAATAATTTAGGCAAAGGATGTGAATTGAGGGAGTGGATTTGTGGAAAAGGTGGCATTTGCACTGATACTTTAGAAACTTATATGATTCAGACGTGTGGAGATGACAAGACCGAGGAAGAACATTCTGAAAAATTCTGAAACACAGTGTTTGCATTCACAGAGGTCTTAAATTATGATGGGTGTAAAATACGAAGCTTTGCTTTAGGGACATGTTGGTATATATTAAAGGTGTGTGCAGACTTGAGCTAGAAAGACCAAGGGGACAAAATGATGGAAACAGTGGGACGTCCAGATACAAATTTTAGACATTTTTCATATGCTATTGGAGATCCCTGTGGCTCTTTACCAGAGAAGTAGAGTAATCCTAATGGAGCTTAGTTTCCTCTCTCCTTCACCCACCCAAATTTAAAAAGTGTCATTTCCTCTAAAAGATTATCTTCTTTTAGGTCTATGTCTTAGAATCTATTTTTAAAAATTCCTTTGACTTATTGATCAATATGCATTTGATAATGTGTTTAGTATCTTTTTTTCATGTTTAATTTTGAATTTAAGTTTTGAGCTACTTTTCTCAGAAGAGCTTGGTTTGTGTTTATAGCACACAGACATCAGAGTCAGTAAACATGTCTAGTTAACAAAAAGTTATAATGAGGTCAACATTGTTTCACCTAAAGTTGACAAAAAATTTTTAATAAGAGAATATGATCAAGATGGGATCCATTTAGTAAATCATAATATTGTTATTCAGTTGTGCAAAATTGACAGAATGAAGAAAATTATGTGGCTGTTTATGAATAATAATAAACAATCATAAGCATTTATCAGTGATATTATTACCATTGATGCAAACAAGGAAGTGGAGATTCCAGGAAGTAGTTGTTCACCCAACTGTCAATGGCAGCATGGGAGGCTGAGGTAGCCTCCTGCCTCACAAGTTCAAAGCTAGCCTCAGCAACTTAGCAAGGCCTTAAGCAACTTAGCCAGACCCTGTCTCAAAAAATAAATTAATTAATTAAAAAGATAATCTGGGGATGTGGGCAATTAACACCCCTGGCTTTAACAATCCCTGATATAAAAAACAATAAAAAAGAAAGAAAGAAATCCAATTGGGGCCAACATGCCCATATGTTTGAGTTCAAAGTTAATGCTACAGTGACCACTTCAGCCAGTGCTGTGGTTATTATTGGAAATATTTTCTACTTTGTATTTTTTGTGCAAATTCATACAGCCATCTTCATAAATGCAGACTATTTTATAGAAGCCTTATAGAAGGCTGAATTCTAACAACCAGAGTTTTGCCATATTTTACATGCTTGATTTTCATGTTTTAGTGTAAAAAAAAAAATAATCCCAGTGGATATTCACGGTCTGATTTCATTTTGACAATTGTCACCTTGGATTTCTAATAAAATAAAAGTCAGAAGGAACCAAAAATTGATAATCTTTGAGAGATGTCAGTATATATATTTAAACCACCTCACTTGATTGTACAAGGAACTTCAGGTTGAGTTTGAAAATATATATATTGTTATGCCCCGTGGCATTTTCTGACCTGTCATGATGCCACTCGGTTTCAAAATAACTATTCATAGATGTTGAGAATGTTTTTGCTGAATAAAGAGGCCATTTTGGAAATGTGTGGAGGTTAACATTATGCACATGAAACTGTTCAGCTCTCTCACACCCTGTCAGATCTGAGCAATTATTCTACCATCTCGCTGCCTGTCCCCGCCTCCACATCATTTCCTTAAATTGCTATGGAAATTAAATCGTGAGAGACACACTCTTCTTGCAAAGAAGCCTCCTTCAGAATCCTGTGTGCTTTGCTCTACTCAATTTGGAATGGAAAAATCAGCCCACATTTCCATGGAATTTAGAAAGGGCCTGGGCCACACCTAAAAGGCATAATTTACCCTACATCTGTGTGCCAGTTATGTATCAAAGCAACCTGTGATATGCAGATGAAGGTAGCACCCTGCTGCAGCATTTAGCAAGCTAATGGCAGTCACTCTTTATGCTCTCTTCCATAGAATCACGTCTCCTAAGGACAATTACACTTGTAAAGTACTATCTCATGATCACATTGATATATTGAAATATTTTCTATTTTGTTGTTTTCATTTATTCTTCCTGTGGGCATTTCGTGCGGCACGACTACGGAGACCAGTTTTAGTTTTTTAAGTCTTCATTAAATGATGCTAGATGTCTAATTAATGGAGTCAAGAATAACTTGCAGATGGTACCCCTTTGCCACTCCTACTCAGCATCAAAATCAGTGTCATTAGTCAGGCCTGTACTGTGCTCATGTGGGTCACCAACAATAACTTTATGCCAAGGGTTGAAATGGCCTTTGGGAAACAAATATCTGGTTAGACCACTTTTCATTGCTATGTTTATGGGCAAGACATTGTTTCTAAAATTTTGGAAACTCTCACATCTGCTCCTGTTCCTTTTATAGTAACTGGCATACATTCAAATTTCTAAATGCTGTAATGATCTTGATGCTTCAAATGCCTCCCTCATACAACTTGGAATCTAAAAAACAAAAGAAAAGAAAAACAAAACCTCCCATCTAACATATGTAAGATAGACCAAAGAAATCGTAATTTAAATATTACAGAGATGTCTACAAAGGCAGAGATTGTGACCATCAGACTCTATAACTACATTATATAAACGGCTGAGTTATGGAAATACTAAGAAGACTGCATCGTAGAGGTACAGAATAGGAGAGTAGCAGAAGTGAAGGTAAGTGAATTTGAGTATAAAGATGAAAGAATAAGATAGAGCAAAATTTCTTGATGTTCTCTTCCAATCGCGTAACTATTGACCATTTAGCAGGTGCTGCCCTTCTATCCAAACTCATTGTCCTTTTGGGAGGGTAGTAAAGCTAAATGCCTGCTGAGGCCCAAGGTAAGCTTCTAGTACTAGTTGTAACTGAAAAAATAACTTCCTTCTCCATAAATACAGTACAAAGAAAAGTTAGAAAATGAATCCTTCCCATTCGCAGCCTAGAACACAATAAATCCTTTGCTTCTGTTATTTGGATATGCACCTTACCAAATTCCCAAATTATGTCTTTCTAAAATTAAAGCTTTGTGGAATTAAGGATTCTTCTTCCCAGTTCAACTGCTTAATTATATCCACATATTGGACCATATTCTCTAGTTTCATAAACAAAACGCACCAAACTTCAGTGACTTTTCAATATGTGTTCTTAGGTTTCCCGAATTCAGTGAGTTATAAGAAAGATAAGGCTAATTGTGGTAGCTTTATATGGCTCTCTTCCAATGCAATTTTCCATCCCCAAGTGGATAACTTTCATGATTGCCTCTATTTTGTTGTATCTGTCAGGCTTTTAAAAACAGTATGAAAATAACTGCTCTTTTTTTTCTTAGAAGACAAAGACACCCCCTTTTCTTCCTCTCATAGGCAATATTGCTTAGAAGCCCCTGAAAAGACTTTTTCCATCTAACACCCACTGTCCAGTAAGTGGGTGAGTCTTGAGCAGCCAAGCTTTGGGCTAATTGAGCACCCCAGGATCTGTCATGCAGGTACTCATCTAGCAAGAGGGTAACAGAGACTCAGGATTTGTGATTTTACATTCTGGTTTCTTAAATTGAAATTGGAAACAAATATCATACCCAGATAATAACACTTTTTTGGCAATCGTACCACAAGCAAGAGTCCTGTGGGAGGTTTTGTGCTCTGTGACACAGTGTTTTATGATGCCACTTCATAGAGATGTGCAAGGGAAAAAAAGCAAAATTGCAAGATTTAAATAGCTTTCTTGTAGGTAGACCAAAGCCTCCTTTAATAGCTCCAAAAAGATATAACCACTACAGAATCATGGATGTAATAGAGGTAGGCATTTGCAATTTTGATAATGAAACTAGTTTTACACTAAGCATTTATTAGTGAATATTAATGCCAATTTTGCGTAATTATTTTTTCACACTTTCTTTGAATAAAATGACTTCCTCTCTGCCTTCAAGAATATTAAAATCAACTAACATTGCCTCATGATTTTTCTTAATTTCTATGATTTCTTTTTTTTTTAATGTTAGTGTATTTATCTTACCAAAAAGATTCTAAAATTAGTATTTTATTTTGGGGTGGAAAAAAAGAGCAGATACTGCCAGCAGTCTAGTATTAGCTTTAATAATAATTGGTTTTATACATTTAAGAAAATTACTTCAAATCCCTAAGTCTCAGGGTTTTTTTTACCTGTAAAACAAGTTTATAATATGAGAACTCTAAGAATTTCTTTTTTCTTTTCTTTTGGTACTTGGGATTGAACGCAGGGGTGCTTAACCACAGAGGCACATCTCAGGTTCTTTTTAAATTGTAATTTTGAGACAGGGTCTTGCTAAGTTGTTTAGGGCCTCCCTAAATTGCTGAAGCTGGTTTTGAACTTAGAGTCCTCCTGCCTCAGTCTCCTGAGCATCTGGGATTATAGGCATGTGCCACCCCCCCAGATAAAATTTTCCTAATGTCTGTATTTGTGATTCTACATTGAAGTTTAATTTTACCCTACAGCATTTTGTGCATAAAATTAAGAAATAACAGGGGCAAAAATGTAATTGATTCCGACAGGTAGGAGGGTCACAAATTCACAAAGCAGAAAACAAGTAGAATAGGTGACAGGGAGGGTGGCGTGTCCCTGTCCTGAAAGAGAACAATGACAAGTCCTTTGTAATAGAGTGGGGATGAGTTCTAAACACAGTGAAGATTGCTTCCTTGTGCTAATTGATATATTAATTGAAATATTATGAATGGTATGTTTTTTAATAAATATTATTCATTATTGTGGTAGAGTAAAAGTAGATCTACTTTCCCAAATTTTTGCTTAAAGACCTGGGTGAACTCAGCTTAATTACATACACAGTTTTCTTTGATAAAATAAGCAATTTTGAACTTAATTATATCTAAGGTTACTTACACCTCTGAAAAGTTTGTTTTGACTTCCTGCAATTTATGGGATAACTTCGTGGAGGATGAATTTTGGATGAATTTTGGAGCAAGGTTGACCTGGCTAAAAATTCTGTTTCTTTTCTCTAACAGTGTGAACTAGTTTAAATCATTGGCAAAACTGAAGTCACTGGGCTCAGTTTTACGATTAGCAAAATTTCAGCAGTTTAATGTACCCTAACTTAACAATCAAATGCAGGTATTCCTAGGAAGGTGACTGCTTTTCTTCTGTGAGTCACTCGGTTACTTGATTTCTCCCTCCCGGTAGTTTCACCACCATGGGACCTCGGAATGTTCTAGATTGACATCCAGGGTAATAAATACAGTAGAGATGACTTATTTCCTTCTTTTAGAGTGGGTCTGGAAGTGGCTCACATCACTTTTGTTCACATTCCTTGAAAATCAATACATGGCTTTTTTTTATCATTATTATTGGATGCAAGAAGGGCTACAAAGTAGAGCCCTGGTGTCCTCAGCAGTCTCCTGGAAGTCTTTCCAGAAGGAAAGCAGAAGCGTGTGGCCAACGAGCAGATCCTGCTGCAGGAGGCACTCAACAGCTTTTCATTACCCCCACTCCCACACTAGAGTGTTGTTTTCCGGGTCTTAGCTGAGGAATGAGATGAAACAGCAAATGCACTCTGGACAGGCAGAATGACTTCACTTTCACACATCACATTGTGGATGGCATGTATCAGATCTTGGTACCTGGTGATATTCTAATGTCTAGTAAGTATAAAAAATTTTGTACTACAACCAAAGTGGACTTGAAACAACCTTTTCCTTCAAAATGCTTCTGTCGTACCATGCATTTCCCTTTAACAAGAGTTTCTTGATTGATCATAATTTCACAAATCATTCTGCATTTATCAGCTTTATACTGTTCATAGACTATTATTCATCTATATGCTCTTGAAAGCAAACAAATATCTCAGTCCTCTATGAATAAATTCAGAGACCTGGTGGTATATATATAACTATTTTCAGAGGCATCTGAGCCAAAGATTTTTTTTTTGATATACAAGAACAATAATATGCTTCAAGAATTTCATTACATTTCTTGGGGATTACTGCATACAAATAAACCAGCCTTTAGCCTTCAGCTTCATGCTGTTTTCAAGGAAATAAAATATCCTTTGTTATTCCCTGGGTGTTGTGTTTTATTTTCTGATTATTGTCCACATTGCAGTTGTCTGTAGTCTCCATTAGCAAAAGTCCAGATGGCTGAAATATAATTGATGAAAACCCACTTGAAACTTCCATCTCATATTCAAGTTCTTCTCAGAAATATATGACTCAATATCAGGCAGAGCCGACCCCCAGTCTACATCTGCGTTCAGCGGAACAGACCATGCTGCTTCTCCCTACTGCAGCACTGTCATTCTTTTCTGTGTTCATAATGCCAATGGCAAACTGATCCTCTAAGGAAGAAGAGGAGGCAGGAAGATGCCTCTGTGCTGACTTCTCATTGACAGAATTGCCAGCAGTAATGTGTTTCATTCCATTAAATTAAGCAAGCATTTATTGAACACAGTCACTGGGTTACATATGAGCCCCAAAATAAATAATAATGCAACACATAAGAAATTTATTCTAGTTGAAGAAATACTTATAGACAAGTGACCTTCTGTTAAAGCAGGTATAACTTTAAGTTTTATGTGAATGTTATGAGAGATTAGCTGCAAATTCTAAAAGATAACCAAGCATTCCAAACTATTAGCACAATGAGATACTAGTATACACACAGCGGAATGGTAAGACCAAAAATTATAAAGCATTGAAGAGGATTTGGAGGAAAAAGAACAAACACCTTATGGGTATGTGTGTAAATGTACAATTACTTTGGGAAAAATATATGCCTATTTCTATTAATATCCAACTACCCTAAAACCCAATGATTCTGCTCCAAATTATTTATGCAAGATACATGAAAAGATACATCCCCAAAAGAATTGTAGAAAAATGTTTATAGCACCTTTAGGTATACTAAGTGTGCTTATGGGCGAATAACTCAATAATGGAAGACTGCTCAGTAATAAAAGGGAGAGGAGTGAAGGTCCTGTTGAAACACCTAGTGATATGAATGACCCTTGAAAATGTTTTGTTAAGTGAAACAAGCTTTATCCAAATGAATGCATTCTGTACTAAACCATCGATATGAACTTCTAGGACAGGAAAATATAATCTACATGGAACAACAAAAGGGTGGTTGTCTCTGGGAGGGGCATGGGTGTGTGCTGACAGGAAATGGACATGAAGGAATTTCCTGGAGTGACAGAGAAAGATTCAACATCTTGGAAGGGATTTGGGTTACAGACATAAGAATCTGGCAAAACTCAGTAAATGTACATGTGAGATTTTACCTTATATTGCATGTAAATTTCATCAGGAAAGAAAAAAATATTATGAACAAATGTTGAACTCTGGTTAATGAAATGCACATGAAAGATTTTAGGGGAAAGCGCTTATCATTAAAATGTGTAAAAAATAAGGTGGATTAATGCAAAGATTGAGATGGTGGATAGATAATATAGAGATGCCTGTTCATGGTAGAACATAGCGGTAGGCATCTAGGTTTTCACTGAAAAATTCTTTCAAGTTCACTCTGTTTAAAAATTTTCAGACAAAACAATTGGCACAAATAACAGAGCATAATCTCATTCTTTTCACCTATGTCAATCAATCTCTTCATTTTTTCCCCTTCTCAATTCTTCCTTCTATTGTTTTGCTTCTTCCAACTTAAAAAATTGCTTAATTTTCCATCGACTTAAAAATGTTCATCCATAAACTGATATCTCTTCAAACTGTTTTCTTTCTCTCAATTTTTCATTAGAGTGAAAAAGCATCTAAGTCTGCCATCCTGCTACTTCCGTTTCTCACCCTCTAGCAGTTTGGAGCTTATCCTTATTATTCAATTAAAGCTGCTTGCCCCTCAGTCACCAATAACCACCTAATTGCCAAATCGAATGTTCCTTTCTCAGTCCTCATCTGTTGCCTTTGAGGTCACAGCAACAGACCAAGGCATCTGGTTTGACTCAGAACATTATTATGGTTATAAAGTGACATAACCCACTACACTCTGCTTCCTGTGACAGACGAATGAATTGACAGCTAAAGAAGCACATGGAAGTCACACTGTAATATCTCCTAGAACTCAATTTTTCCTGCCTCTCTGCTCTGAATGTTTGCTACTACTGATCACCTGTAAATGGAAAACTGTTTCTCCAGTTTCTATGATTTAGAGTTACTATTCTTTCTTCTCCATTCTTTTAGCAAGTTTCTGTTCGCTCTCCCTTTTCTTTTTAAAAATGTCCACTTTTAAATAATTTTTATTCTTTAAATGGCATCTTTGTATATTTTTAAAAATAGTGTAATGTGTTAAGAATAAATAAGAACTAAAGCTTCATATACAGTGAGAGAGAGAGAGAGAGAGAGAGAGAGAGAGAGAGATAAAGAAAGAGAGAGACAGGAGACAGGTTCAGCCTCTGGGCTGGGAAATACTCTAGGGTAGTTTTGGATTCAACAAACTTCTGTTTGTTACACTGAGTGATGGTTTTTAAAAAATTCTCTAAGCAACAGATTACATTTTTAAAGTTTGGTATGAGATCTCAGTACATTAAAAAATACAGGCAAAAGCCAAAATACTCTGGTGATGGAAGGATGGGAGGGGGCCAGGGAACCTACCTTTGCTTTCAATCTTGCAGAGATTGTCCCTGTTCCAAGGTGAACTCTGAGAGTTTTCTTCAGCACTCCCAGACAATGACATTTAAAATTTTTGTGCATACTAATTGTGGGAATTTTCAAAGGATAAAAGATTTGATTCAGTTAGTTTGGGGTGGGGTCTAGCAATTTGTATATCTAGCAAGTTTCAAAGGGATGTCATTGTGTAACCCAAAGACCTCACTTGAAGAGCAAAACCCTGGATTTTCGACTACCAATTTTAGGCTCATTATATTCTACAGAACATTCTGATTGTCTTGTTCTTTAGGAGACGAATATTTGTTTCTTCAGAGGTCAAGAAAGCAGCTATATTATTCTCTGTGATGCATAATTGTTCCCTAATGTGCTTTTAATTTCATATGTTCTATTTGGAATTGGATGCTGGCCAGATAATGACAAGGAGTTTGTATCTTACATCCTCTTTAAGAAGTCAAAATTAGTAAATAGAAAAGGAAGACCCAAGAACAATAAATTATAAGAACAAAACCAAATTCAAATTCTTGAAGGAAACTCAACCCATAACTGGTAACCAGCAATCACAGTCATAAGAAGACTCCATGGGGCACCATGACTATGGTAGACAGTTTATGGCTCCACCTGGATCCTGACATTTCTTCCCTGTCTTACCATGGCAACCAAGAAAATCTTTTCAGTAGAGAAAAACTCATGATACAAATAGGCTTCATGTGTCAGAGGTAAGGGCTCATGTCAGTCCAAACTGGTGGATTTTGTATGAGGACTACAGAATGAAGGCTCTTTGACTTCCTAACCGTTAACAGGACTATTTCCAAACTTGAAGGTCTCCTCCCTCATCTTTCTATATGACCTTTTCGCTTTTGTCTGCAAGTCCATTTTAAGTTCTAGGTAGATGACCTTCCTCTCTGTATCATCCATTTCGATCTTTATTTCTGCTCCAAAGTTATTTATTCATTTCCTTCATTCTTTCTTTCATTTATGAAATCATTTATTTCATTTTCCTTTATTAATTCTTTCAGTGAGACAAAAAAGATAAAACATAGATCAGTCTTTACAGTGCCTGGGGGAGGATGGAAAACACATCATTACAATTCACTGTGTGAGTCTTGGCTCCTAATTCCCCTTGGGGTCACACACTCTCCTTTAATCTCTAGAAAAATGACTTCAACTCCCACCCCACAGACTGTGGATCTATGGAGACACCCCTGCTCCCTGGTTTTGCACACTACCAGGGACTCTTTCATAAACTTGGAGAGTGCTGAGTGCTTGCTTCAAATTTCTCCCAGGAATTCTCCATCCTGGATTATTGTCTTCCCTCCTGCACCTGTTGTCCTGTCTTGACACAGCTCCGTGTTAGGGACAGTTATATCTCTCCTATTTCACACCCTGAAGCCCTGCAGACCCTGGGTCTTGCAAGTAAAAGTGAGGTGTAATGGAGGGGAACCACAGAGAGCCAGAAGAAAGACACCGTGAGACACTGGTGCTGGCAAGCAGTTTCTCATTGGTGTCCTCCATAGGTGCTGCCTGCTAGCATAGGGTCAGGGCTCTCCTCTGACCTACAGGGCATTCCTTCTCCAGTGGCCAGTCCACCACTGTCCCCTCCCCACAACAGCACAAGCAGAGCAGTAGAGCGCCTCTTCTTCCTGACCTTGCACAGGGGCTTCTTCATAATCAATAATGGTCAATCAAAGTGTCCTCTAAAGAACAGAGATGACTTTTCCCCCTCCAGAATTCCTACCTGTCAAGGGCAATCATATTTAATCTTAGTTATAACTCCTCCCCTTCCACAAGAATATGAAAAATGTTGTGAAAACAATAGCAAGAATGAAAGTACCGTAGCTCTAGAGAGCAGAGGTAAATCTTGAAAATACAATATTTAAGGTATAAAGGAAGTTACAGAAAAGCAGGCAATTCTGTGTTTTTGTTTTTGTTTTCCTTACTTGTCTTTGGTACTGGAGATTGAGGTTGGGGTGATTTATCACTGAGCCACATCTTCAGGGCTTTTTATTTTTTTAATTTTGAGACAAGGTCTTGCTAAATTGGTTGGGGCCTCACTAAGTTGCTGAGTTTGACTTTGAACTTGTGATCTTCCTGCCTCAGCCTTCAGAGCAGCTGGGATTATAGGCATGTGCCATCCCACACAGCTGGAGAACCAATTCTAATGGTGATGTTCCAGGTTGGCACTTGGTGAGAGTAATGTGGTTTTATTCTGCTTTATAGATGCTACATGTGGTACAAAGATTGTTTTACTGTTTTGTTTTGTTCTTTTTTGTGGTGCCAGGGATTGAACTCAGGGGCACTTAACCACTTAGCCACATCCCCCGCCCTTTTTCTGTATTTTTTTTTTATTATTATTTTAAAAGACTGTCTTGCTAAGTTGCTTAGAACCTCCCTAAGATGCTGAGGCTGACTTTGAACTTGAGATCCTCCCACCCCAAACTCCTGAGCCAGGGATTATAGGTGTGAGCCACTGTGTTCCACCAAAGACTGTTTTTTATTTTTTCTTTATAAAGTCCTATGATAAGGTATGCACAATGGGCTTCTGATTCCACAGATGTTCAATTCAGAACTGAAATAGGGTATTAGAAGAGTTTCCATGGGAGGGAGATGTATCAAGGTAATATTAAGAGGCAAATAGTCATTGCTATCTGTGAGTTCCATCCTCAGCTCAAATTCAGAAGGTTTGAGATAAACTCATATTTGATTCTGTTTCAATCCAAGTCAGCTTATGTCAAATACTGTGTCTCCAAAGTTTTACCAAAATAAACTGGTGAAAAGAAGAAGCTGTCTGGTGAAAGTGCTATCTCAACACTCTTGGCAGCATCTCAGAGCAAAAAGGCTAACTTTGGAAAATGTGGTACATATACACAATGGAATATTACCCAAACATAAAGAAGAAGGAAATTATAGCATTTGCCTGTAAATGGGTGGAACTGGAGACTATCATGCCAAGTGAAATAAGCCAATCCCTAAAACTCAAAGGCCAAATGTTCTCTCTGATATCTGGATGCTAACACAAAACAAGGGTGATAGGGAAGAATAGAAGTTCATTAGATTAGACAAAGGAGAATGAAGGGAAGGGAGGACTGATGGGAATAGGGAAGACAAACTGAATCAGACATAACTTTCATATGTTCAAATATGAATACACAACCACACTAACTCCACATCATGTACAACCACAAGAATGGGAAGTTATGCTCCATGTATGTATAATATGTCAAAACACACTTTATTCTTATGTATACCGGAAAAGAACAAATAAAAAATTTTTAAAAAAGAAGGTCAATTTTGTGATATTTAATGCTATTCTGAAGTTGCATGCCAAGTTGTTTAGTGTGGAGTATTTGGAAGGCATGCTTGGTTACATTTTGATAAATATCATGATGAATAACTTAGGTTTGGTGGGCACAAAAGGGTTTTGATGCAACAGTTTGCAAAATCTTGGGGTAGGAAACTGTTGACGGAAGCTTTCATTTGAAAACTTGAAGTTCCTACAACAAACAGTGAAATAATTTATAACATTTCTATGCCTGGGTAAGAGTTTTCTGGAATACTGAAGTTGTGTTGGTGAGAACAGAGGAACAGATTAAAGCCATCTTAATGTAGGTAATAGTAGTAGATGGTTTCAATTCTCATTTATTCTTCCTATAATATTCAAAGACAGCATTAGTTTTGCAGTAGAGAGAGGGAGATGAAATTTGGAGTCAGACGTTTGTTGTTGCTTTGTGGTGCTGGGGATTGAACCCAGGGCCTTGTGCTTTCAAGGCAAGCACTCTACCAACTGAGCTATATCCTCGGCCCATGGGAGTCAGAAGTTTTACATGTACTTCTTGTTCTGCTTTTTGTAACTGAATGTACCTCTTTAAATCTCAAGTTTGATGCTTTTGTAAAGAAGGGCCAGGTTTCCCTTCAAGGATTGGCTCTGGAATTTAATGAGAAAAGAGCATTAGCATTGCCATCTATATCTACCTGAAGTCCCAGCCACTTACCACATCTAACCCAGTTAGAAAGTCTTCCCTGAATGGAGAAGCATCTCCCATAATTTAGGCCAGTTTCACATTACAGTGTTCAAAATTTTGTACAAAATTATTAAAATTGTGACCAAAACAAAAAACAAACAAACAAAAAGAAGAAAAACTCAGTTTACTTACAACCAAATTTAGAGCAAAATTAAGAGCAAAGGAGATTGATTCTACCTGGAATTAATAGGTTTCAATTCTACCTGGAATTAGGCATTTCTGCCCATTGCACTCAGCTTTTCAATATTATAATTGACTGAGGTTCTGTGTATCTCTCTTCTTGCTTTTTTTTTCTTTTTCTTTTTTCCTTTTTTTTTTTTTGTGGATGATTTTAGCATTCCGAATGAGCTAATTTTGCTTCAGTCACGCTTGATGGGAACTGGTGATTCAACTGTTGCAAAACTTTGAAAGTGTTCATTAATTCAGGCTTAATTAATGCAGAATGACAATTAAACTTTTATGGAGTATATGTCATCCACATGAACACCATGCATTCATTATACTCCCGAATACTGAGGTGCATACAAATGAATTCCAATGGCCAAAAACTTAAAAATTACCCCAGTTGGATAACTTGTAGATGTATGCAATATGCCTCATGCTACTGAAACAGATTCAAAATTAAACATATCTATGCTATCGAAACAGAGAAAGCCCCACATTTTTATTAATGTAATGATAAACTTTCTTATAAAACCAGCCTCTGGAGATAAGACATAGATAATTTCCTTAGCTTCTTGCTCAATAATTTATAGACCCTTGAAATGTTAGAATTTTGGATTCTGATATTAAAAATTAAATCTGTGATTTCATGGATATTGAATGTACCAATATCTTTGAATTCGAATATTCAATATCTGCTCTTTCGTGTTAAATAGAAGAGCTGTACATACTAGAATCTAAAGCTGCATTAGGTGAGTGACTGTAAAATTTGCCTGTTCACTTCAAGATTACATAGTGTCATCAAATCCTAGGCGTATGTACCAGGTTCCAGCATTCAGAAGAGCCAGAAGTTTGCCATGGCAACGCTGCATCCTTTTTAAATGTATAACACTACAGACTAACAGGAAAGACCATATCAAATACTATTCCAATTCACATATAGGTACAATTTATTCATGTTTATTTATGTAATTTTGGTAGTAGATCCCCAAATTTTGTTTTTGATTCAGTCTACAATCATTATGTGAATACTATATTATTACTAAGAATGTTGTGCCGATTTTTCCCCATAGAAAGACATGTGTAACAAAAATTTTACCATTTTAACCATTTAAATATAATTTACAAGCATTAAATATGTTCATATTACTGTGCAATAACCAGTATCATCCATTGCCATAATTCTTTTCACCTTGTAAAACTGAAATTAAGTACTCATGAACTCCTTTCCTTCAATCCCTGGCAACCACCATTCTGTTATCTGTCTCTTTGATTTTGATTACTTTATGCACCTCTTGTGAGGGGAATCACATAATATTTGTTTTTCTGTGAATGACTTATTTCCCTTAGCATAATATCTTCAGCGTTGATTCATATTGCAGCATAAGTCAGAATTTCATTCATTTTTCAGATTGCATAATATTCCATGGTGTGTATATGTCATGTATTGAGTATACATTCACATACTGAAGGACAATGGGCTGTTTTCACATTTTAGCTATTATGGATGATGCTTTTAAGAACATGGATATACAGATATCTCCTCAAGACCCTGCTTTCATTTCCCTTTGAATGTACCCAAAAGTGGAGTTGCTGTATCATATGGTAATTCTTGTTCCAACTTTCAGTAACTTCTGTTTCCATGGAAACTGTATCAATTTAATTTTTCACTAACAGTGCACAAGGATTCTAATTTCTCCATGTTGTTTTCTTATTTTTTGAGAGTTGCCATGCTAATGGATATGAGCTAGTATCTGCAGTTTTGAATTGCATTTCCTTAATGACTAGCGACTTGAGCACCTGTTCATATGCTTCTTAAGCTGTTTGTATATCTTCTTGTAGAAATGTCACTGTTTTAGTCAGCTTTTTCACTTCTATGAATAAAAGACCCAACCAGAACAACTGTAGAAGAGGAAAAGTTTATTTGAGAACTCACAGTTTCAGAGGTCCTAGTCCATAGAAGGAATTTCTAGGGGCTCAAGATAAGGCTGAATATAATGGCAGGAGAGTGTGGCAGAGCAAAGCAGTTGACATCATGGTGGCCAGAAAGCAGAGAAAGAGAGTGTCTACTCTCCAGGCACAAAATATATACCCAAGTCCCACCTCTTCCAGCCACATCCCACCACTTCAGTTACCACTCAGTCAATCACTATCAGGGGATTTATTTATTGATTGGGTTAAGACTCATACAACTAATTATTTCTCCTCTGAACTTTCTTGCATTGTCTCACACATGAGCTTTTGGGGGACACCTCACATACAAACCATAATATTCCAACCCTGGCCCCCCAAAACTCACAATCATCTCACAATGCAAAATAAATTTAGTCTTTCCCCATTGTCTCAAGAGTTCTGAGATTGCTCAAAATTCAAGTTCAGTATCTTCTCTGAGGATCAAGGCAATCCCACATTGTGAGCTCCTGTAAAATTAAAAGTAATTTACAAGTATCCAAAATATAAAGGCACAGAGTAAACATTTCCATTTATAGAAAAAAGGGATGGGACCAAAGCAACATCGAAATCCAGCTGGGCAAACAAGTTCTGTAGGTTCTGTGTTTAACATCTAGAGCACACGGCATGATGTCCTCTCCAAAGAGCTTGTGTAGCTCCTCCCCTCTGACCTTGTTGGTTGTAGTCCAAGTGACCTCTCTGTTGCCTTGTCTCTGCTTGATTCCTGCAGCTTTCCTAGGGTGATATCCCATGTTACTGGTATTTCTTAATCTCAGTGTGTGTGTGGGGGGGTATCTCCACTGTAGCTTCAGTTTCCTCTGCACATCTCCATACTTTGACTTCTCAGGGGGTGCCTGCAGGGACTCCAAACCTGATGCACTTTGCCTGGCCTCCCAGGCCTTCCTTTGAAATCTTGGTGGAAGCCTCCCTGAACCCCTAATTCCAGTATCTTACATTCCTGCAGAACCAGTACCACTTGGTTGACACCAAGGTCTGCTGCCATCTCAAGCAATAGCCAAGATCCAGGGACCCTTGTTGCAGCAACCTCTGAATGTCTGGGTGGCTGAGGATTTTAAAACTTCCTAGACCACCTTGTACAAGAAGGGTGTCCCACCAGTCTCTTCTCAAGAGAATTTTCACCTTTACTCCCTTGGGTTTGAGATGGGTGTGGGTCTTGCCAGCTCCTGAGATGGTCTCAAGCCTTCTTTCTTATTGTCTCTTGGCAAAGTCTTTAGCATTTCTTTAGTGTTGATAATGTCTTTAAAACCTGCAACTTCCTTAGCCCTAGTTTTACTCCTGGCTTTCAAGTCCAATTTTTCTAAATGTTTCTGCTCTGCTTTCTGCTCCTGATTATCACAATAAAATTTGGCTAAAAGCCACCAGCAATACCCATGCCACAGCCTGAATGCTATGGTGCCTAGATATTTCTTTTGCCAGATTAAGAAGTTCATCATTTTTAAAATCAGCCTCAGAGAGTCTCAGGATATGGGCAAAATGCAGAGAACTTCTTAGCCAGAACATAACAGGAATGGCCTCTAGTCCAATTACCAATAGTGACCTCCTTTTCCTTTAAACCCTCTTGAGCCCTGTCTACTGCCCATGGTCCCATTGGCTTCTGGTCTTCTGAGATCCCACCAGAATGAGTCATTAAACTCTATGTACAACAATGTAAAGTATTCCCCCCTTGCACTGCTAAACATCTCAAAATTCCTCCCACCAATTCCAAAATGCTCCCAAAGCTTCTGAACCACATGGTCAGGTTAGTCATAGCAACAACTGCACTTCTTGGTGCCAATTTTTATTTTAGTCAGCTTTTTTTGCTGCTGTGACTAAAAGACACAATCAGAACAGCTGTAGAGAAGGAAAAGTTTATTTGAGGGCTCATGGTTTCAGGGATCTTTGTCCATAGAAGGCCATTTCTATTTCTTGGGGCTTATGATGAGGCTGAACATTAATGGCAGGAGAGTATGGCAGAGGGAAGCAGTTCAGATCATGGTGATCAGGAAGCAGAGAGAGAGAGTTTCTATTCCCCAGACAAAATATACACCCCAAAGCCATGCCCTTAAGCCCCACCTCCTCCAGCCACTCTACCACTTCAGTTACCACTCAGTAAATTCCTATCAGGGAATTTATTTACTGATTGGGTTAAGGCTCTTATAACCCAATCTCACTTCTCTGAACTTTCTTGCATTGTCTCACACATGAGGTTTTGGGAGACACCTCCAAACAATAACAGTCACTTTAGGTCCTTTGTCCTTTTTTTAATTGGGATGTATGCTGCCTCTGTGTGTGTGTGTGTGTGTGTGTGTGTGTATGTAATTGCACTTGTGCCTGTGCACATACACACTGATTTTGAAGAGTTCTCTCTATATTCTAAATATTAGTCCCTTATCAGATACATAATTTACAAACTGTTTTTTACGTTCTTTGGGTGACCTTTCTACTCTGAAAATTCACACTGGTAGAAACAACTTCACAAGAGCAAAAAGCTATGTGACAAATAAAGTTTAATCAGTGATATAAGAAATAAGATGTAGTTATGTTGAATGATAACAAAGTGTAAGACTCTTACTTGAAATCTGATTTTAAAAATAAGTGTTTTAAAAAGATATTTTTCAAATTTAAAGGTGAAGTTGATTCTGAATATCCTAGCTACAAATAAGTAAGGTCCTTGTTTTCAATCCTCCAAGCACTTCTATTCAAAATCATGCTGGAAGTTGTAGGTAGCACAATAGGACAAAAAAGGAATAAAAGGTATACAAATCAGGAGGGAATAAAATAGCTCTTATACACATATCACATGCTTATCAATATAGAAAATCTTAAAGACCCTTCAAAAACTCTTTCCATTAACAAGTCATTATAGTAATATCATAAGCATAAGTACCATTAAAAACTTTGTTTTCCTATATACCAGCAATAGATAATTGGAATTTTAAATTAAAACACAATGCTATTTGCAATAGCACAAAAATAAAACAAAATATGTACGTAGGTATAAATATAACAAACTTTGTACAAAACCTCTATGTAGTATACTTAAAAACACTGATGAAAGAAATTAAAAAATCTAAAGTAATGGAAGAGACTGGCTGGGAACAAATTCAAGCTTTTGTAGCAATACTCTCATAAGAACTAGCAAGGAATCTCATATGAACTACCTTCTGAGAACATGTTCCCAAGGGTTTATGTTCATCCTACACCACAAAGATAATTTAACTATTCCCCAAAGCCCTCAAGTCCTAACTGTTTCAACATTGCTTAAAAGTCATGTCCAGTCTCATAGAGACTCAAGGCAAACTATTTCAACTGCTGGCTCCTGTCAAGTAAAATAATGTTATGTTAATCCAATATGCAATGATGGGAGAGGGAAGGATAAACATAATCTATTCCAAAAGGGAGGAATGGACAAGTAGAAAGGAGGAATCAGCACAAAGTAAGACTGATACTCACAACACAGGCATTCATCCCTAAATCTCTAAGCCCAAATTCCTGGAGAACTTGGGCAAACATGGCCCTATGACTTTGTTGGTTACAAGTCATATGGTTGCTCTCTGAGGCTATAAGAAGTTATCTACAAGTCTGAAATGTGACATTGTTATTTTCTTTTCTTCTATGGGGTCTTGTGTTAGCTTGTGTTTGCTAAGCCCAGAATACCTGACATGAACATATTAGAGAAGGAAAAGTTTATTTGGGGCTCATATGTTTGAAGGTCTCAGTCCATGGTCAGTGTAGCCTATTGCCCAATTTCTATCAGAATCCTCATTTCCATCTGGGACTAGTTCCCTAGTTTACTTGTGTTCTATTCCTTCACCAGAATCACCCTTAAGACTCTACTTATATCATTCTAGACATTTTCTAGCCTGCTCTTTCAAATTTTTCCAATTTCTTCCCATAAACCAGTTCCAAAGACACTTCAACATTTTCAGGTATAGTTTTAGGTATAGCCCCATTCCTCAGTTTTCTGTTTTAGTCAACTTTACATTATTGTATTAAAGTACTGGACTAGACCAATTATAAAGGAAAAGGTTTAATAGTTCTCAGTTTTGGATGTTCAAGGCATGAACAAATTAGAGGAGGAAAAGCTTATTTGGGGCTTACATGTTCATGGTTAGACGACTCCATATTTCTGGCCTTGAAGTGAGGTAGAACATCATGTGGAAGGGTGTTGCAAAGGAAGGCTGCCTATCTCATGGCAGCCAGGAAAATGAGAGAGGAGAGAGAGGAGAGGAAGAGAGAGAGAAGTCAGGGACAAGATATAGTCCAATGCTGCACCCCCAGTGACCAAGAAAATATAATTGTATTAAGAAATATATAAAACAGCCTCTGTCTTCCTTCTAATGACAATAACCCCCCCCCTTTTAATCACAAAATAGGCAAATTCCAATGGTGAAACATCATTCCAATGATGGGACATCTTACAGAATATATCATCAGTACTTCTCAAAACTGTTAAGGTCATCAAAAACTAGAAATCTCTGAGAAACTTTCACAGGCAAGAGAAAGTAAGGAGACTAGACAACTTGCAGAACAGAAAAAAAGGCATTAGTTAAAAACTAAGGAAATATGAATAAACTGAACTTTAGTTAATAATACTGTTTTGGTATTGGTTTATTTATAGCAACTGTGATGATTAATCTGAATTGTTAGCTTGATTGGATTATGAGTTGTTTAAGATTAAGAGACTTGTGTGTGTCCCGATGAGTATGTTTCTAGTAATGACTGACATGTGGGATAGTACACTGAAGTGGAGACCTGCCCTAAGTGTGGGCAGCACAGTCCAATAGGTTGTAGGCTTGGATGGAACAAAAAGTCAGAAGAATGAAAAAATAGCATCAGATTCATCTCAACTCTTCTTGAATGGGTTCTTGATTGCTACTTGGATTCCTTGAGGGTATCAAACTCCAGCTCCTTGACTCTTCCAAAGAAAACTCTGACTAGTGACTCTCTGGGGAGTTTCCAGGTCTTCAGTTCTAGGCTGGGGAGGCATATATGATCCCTCTTGCTTTGAGGCTCCAGGTTCTTGGACTAAGAAGCTACTGGTTCCTCCAGCTCTCCTACTTGCAGACAGCCATTTTGGGATTATTCTGATTATGGTTGTGTAAATTAATCTAATAAATCCACCTTTTATAATCATATATAAAAATGGGTCTGTTCCTCTAGTGAACCCTGACTGAGCAAAAAATGCTCCATACTAGTCTAAGATGTTACTTGTAGGAGATGCTGGGTATGAGGTATATATGTATAATCCTCTCAGTTTTTCCTCAAATTTGAAACTGTTCTAAAAGGTAAAGCCCATTTTAAGAAGACACTTGATGTAGTCTTCTACACTTGATATAGACTTCTGAAAGTCAAAAAGTGCATCTGCATTTATCTTATTTTTATTTCAATTTTGAAGTAATTTTCAAAAATTCCACAGAAAAACTTTTGATGAAAGCCCATATCAATCTTCCCTCATATCACAGCTACAGTGTCTATAGTTTAGAAGTCCCGAGGTAGAAAGAATTTCAAACATATTCAGATATAAGTAAATATGTGTTAAATCCTTGAATGCCATATTTGCTCCTTCCTCTTCTCTTCGCCAACCCTTTTTTAGCAGATCTCTCTTACTGACACCAAAGCTGCTGACAACATTCCTTTGGTATAGGAACACCTGTAATCTAACGATCTCATGACCTTACTGAGATAGGTGGGCTCTTGGAAATAGAGAGAAAGAGACCCTTACTAAAAGGAGACCCAAATCTATGAGCATGACAAGTCATTGTCTCTTTAGTTAGATGAACAAAATCTCCAGCACACCAGATCAACCAGAACAAAAACAATTTAAATGTCATCAGATTCAAAGACCTACATGATGTGCCCACAATTGATTTATTGCTGGACTGCTTGATCAAAAAAAAAAAACTGAACCCCAATTATCAAATGATTGACATGGGATTTGAGTTTTACAAGAGTTTGTCTGGGAACCTGCACTTTTCTTCCCAGGAAAATTCTATGTAGGTCAGAGAGCTTCACCCTGAGTCTTTTGTCTTCTCTGAGAGGTGAGGGGCATCTGCACCCTGCCTATATCTACTTTTGCTTTGCTGTCCTTTGATATAGTTTTGCTTATGCCTTATTTGTGAGGCATCCTGAATTTGTTTTCAATGGCTTAAGTCAAGAACTTATCTTGGTCCCAGTGCCAGTTGTGGTCACCCTGCCCTCTTAGAGGGATCTCCTCAGGTCCAGGTCCACTGACATCACTGATTCTCACACTCTGCTGTAGTTTTGTATTTGATCGTGTGTTTCACTCGCCACACCCTTGGTACCTTGGGAGCAGTGACACAAACTTGCAGAGGTATATCCCATAGTTCACGCTCCTTGTCTAGGGAACTGTGAACTAATACAATTGCACAGGTTTCCTTCTGTATTCATTGCCACATATGAATGTTTGTCACATATGAATGTTGATTCTTGTTGTGTGCCGCAGTTGTGTTCTATGAAGTTGCAGCAAACTTTGAGTTAGCAAATGGTGAACAATTGTTCCTAAGGGAAATGTAAGTTCTTAAAAGCTTTGGTCACAGTACTTTCATTAACCATATAACCTCAATTTCTGTTTGAAAATGCCTTATTTAATATATTATTTTGGTTCATTAATATTTAACTCATGGCACACGGCACTATAACTCATGCCTGAGTGAAGCTTATCTGGCAGGTACTTTTTCCGTAAGGCAGGTGCCAGTCTTAGGGACACTAGACAGCACTTCAGCAATATGCTTGGCCCAAATTCACCAGCAAAGAGCATGAAGTTGTGAAAAATATATACTAAATATAGAGTATAAGAGCTGAAGCAAGAGCAGAGTATCCTCTCATTCTGTCTTATCTGGAAATGTGTTTGCCAGATGACTCAAGTTTTATTTATTTATTTATTCCTTTACTTCTCTGCACATGTCTATGAAAAACTGAAATAAATATTGAGTTTGAGTATACAAGTAATTTTAGCAAGTAGGTAAGTTCACATGTCCTGAATATTGGAATAATGATGACTGTGTTTCATAGGCTCTGGAACCTGAATGCCAAGACAATAATTTCCCTCATGTTATTTATGGACCTTTAAGAGACAACCAGATTGTGGGTAAGAGAAAGCATTAGGTGAGGCATAAGGGGGCATGGGTTCTGGTTCCTTGCCTCAAATTTCCTGGGTAGATTAGATAGCTTCCACTAAGATATTCTACTTCTTTATGTCCTCCTACTTTATCTCTGTCCTTCCCTTGTCTAGGGATTGAAAAAGAGTGCAAACACAGAAAAGTACTAGGGATAATGTTAAAGCACAGAGTCTTATAACTGTATAGGACCTCGTTGTTCATCTTCTTTACTCCATTATATAAAAAGAGGTAGAAACTGAGACCCCAGATATTTGAAGGATTTTCCCCAAATCCCAAAATTAGTTAGGAGCTAATGCAGCTCACTTTTTACTTTCCAGTTTATATGTTGCTTATTGATACATTTGTTTGCTTTTGCTTTTTAAATTACATTTACTGAGTGTCGACCATGTGCAAGACATTGTATGGCTAACTAGCCTCAAAAAGCCTACAATCTAGAGATTCTATACACAGACTCTCAGAATCAGTCTTTGATTTATGATACTTTGTCAAATGATTTGTTTTAGGTTTTAATTAACTGGTTTAACTCATGTATCTTAGGCAATGTTCATCAGCTAGCTAAAATGTTTTGTAGGTTATCAGTGAGCTATTTTTACTCCTGTATTGATTATGGGCTCTCTTTCTTTTTCATTCGGTACCTTTTTCTAGGCAAGAGACTTGAAAATATCAACTCACATTTCTCTTCTGAGCTCCAATATATCCAATGTCTACTTAACATATCTATTTAGATTTCTTAAGAGCATCCAAATAAAATTGCACATTTTATCATTTACCCATCCCCAGAATATTCTGACAATCTGGGAGTTCTTAACTTATGTTTCCCATAATTCTCACAACCACCTTCTTTTTTGAGATGGAGTCTTACTGTGTTGCTCAGGCTGGTCTCAAACGTCTGAGCTCAAGTAATGTTCCTGCCACAGCTTCCCATGTAGCTGGGTCTACAGGTACATACCACTATGCCCTGATTACCTCTAATTAGTGCATCCTGATTTTTCCATGTCTAGATTAAACACCCTAATTCAAGCCATGACCAACAATTGTCTAGTATACTGTAGAGCTTGATATGTTTTCCTACTCCAATCTTATCCTTTCTCCAAAACATTTTCCATCATGAACACAGTGATTTTTTTTAAACTGTAAATTGTGTACGATTATGTTTCAGCTTCAAAATTTTCAATGGTGTCCACCCTCATTCTGAAAAAATTCTCAAACACCTTAAAAATCATCTTCAGGTACCTGTGCTGGCCCTGCCTACTTCTTCAACAGCAGCCATGCCATTCTTCTCTTCTTTCCTTCTTATATATCAGTGCCTTCTCACGTGCTCGATGTCCCTTGCTTCCTCCCAACTCAGCACCTACAGATACATCACTCTGTCTCCCTGAAATATTGTTGCCCAGTTTATTCATCAAGATAATCTATGCCTATATTTTAGATCTCAGCTTACATACCATTCTTTTAGTGATGTCTTCTGTGATCCTCCTAAAACAATTTAGACCTTAGTGCTGTAGATATTTTCCCATTCATAGTACTTATTCCAATCATGTTTGCTATATAATATTTTCGTATTACCTAATTTTCTTTCCTGAGCTTTGACATACATATAATAAAATTCATAAAGAAGCCAATCTTAGGGACTCAACATGATAATTTATTTTATATATGTTAAAACTATGTCACCACTAACCAGATTAAGATAAAAGACATTATATACATTTTTTTTTACAATATTCATTCCTTAACTTGTAATTTTAGGATAAGAACCCACTTACATAGCATAATAGTTAGAGAAGCTTCTCAAGGTTTAATGATAAAGTGACTCATGTGGCGATTTTGTTAAAATATAGATTCTGATTCATTCCATTTGAGGTTGAGATGAAGACAATGAATCCCTAACAGGCTTTGAGGTGTTGCTGGAATTGTGTATTAGTTAGGATTCTCCAGAGAAACAGAAACAATAGGATATGTAGACACATACAGAAAAAGATTCATTATGAGAAATTGGCTCACATGATTACAGAAGTTGAAGTCCCACGCTCTACCATCTCCATGTTGGAAGCCTAGAAAATCTGGTGGTGCTGCTCTAGTCTGGGCCCTGAGGCTTGAGAACCAGGGGGCCAGAGGTATAAGAGTCAATCTGAGTCTGAGGGCCTGAGATCCAGACCTCGGTGGAAGAAGATGGGTGTCTCAGCCTAAGCAGAGAGCAATTGGCCCTTCCTTTGCCTCTTACGTTTTTTCAGGTCCCTAACAGTTCAATGTTGTCTAACCAGATTATTGAGGGCTTCTTACTTTCTCTGCTTATAGATTTAAATGCTAATCTATTCCAGAAGCACCCTCAAGGTCACACCCAGAAGTAACCCTTGACTAGTTATCTTGGCATACCTTTTCCCAGTCAAGCAGACACACAAAATTAACCACTACATATTGCCATAATAAGCTGCACTATGAGTAGCACTCCTTTAGAGCCTGGACATATAAATCAGTAAAGGAAGGGGGTTCATGTTCTCACTCTGCTACTTACTAACTATATGAATCTAGAGTAATTACTCTCCATGACTTGCTTTTGTTATTTGTAAAATAGTAATACTATCTACTCTGCCAGGCTTGCTATAGGATAAAAAAGTGATAATGCAGTACATATGGAAAGTATCACTACTGTCATATTTGGCCATGGGACATTAACAAATACTTAACATTATAGGGGGAAGTTTTCTCATCTCCAGGTTTAGATAGTTCCTTCAATCATAAAAACTATAATTCTCTTCCAGAATAGCCAACCCCTTATTTTAGATCACTTAACTTTTCCACTTGAGAAGAAAATATGAGGGGAAATCAAAGATGACCATCAGTCCAGTGATATGGCTAGAAAAAAGAAGAATCTTTAAATTATGGTGAAATAAGTAAAGGATCCAATCAATAAATGTTTACAGACTGCCTTCTTAGAGTTGGGCTTGGTTGCAGCCCTAAAGCCCAGAAGAGAGATGGAAGATAAATATTTGAAGTACTACTAGTTTGCTAGGGGAACTAAACACTCCAGAAAATCTTTCCTGTTCACTTTGATTTGAGACATTTTTATAAGTCAGGCCAGCAGAACCAATAATATACTGAGACCTGAATAGAACTGATCTACTTTTGGTTCTTTGCCCATTTCTGTCAATTAAGCACAAGGTCTTAGGTTCTTTTTTATTTTCCCAATTAGGTTAATAGAGAATGCTCACTATGACTTTTAGAGTAAAGTACAAATTCTTCAGGCTGCAACCAAAGCAGTTCACAGATGGACTCCTGCCCTCCTTGGTCACTTGATATCCTCAATGCTCACTCTACAGGGCACTACTTCAGCTTCAAGTTTCATTTCCACAGAAGGGTCATCCTCTCTAAACTCCTGAGTCTGCATTCTATTTCCTTTGCTTGGAAGTTCCACTCCCATAAGTCCTATTTATGTTTCAAGAGTCACATTAAGCATTTCCCTTCTAGAATGTTCCCAAATATTCCAATTTCAGTTGCATGTTCCTCTTGCTTTTGTGTATACTTGCAGCACAACACTCATCTTCTACTCTAGCCGCTAGCTTATTAGATAACTCCTTTCCCCATAAATGAAATTCCCCCCTCTCAGCTTTGTTGAGGTACACTTGACAAACAAAAGTTCTATATTTTAAGGTGTATAATGTGATGTTTTGATAAATGGGTACATTGTGAAATAATTACCACAATCAAGATAATTAGCCTGTTCATCATTTCAGATGGTTATTATTTTTATTTTTGTGATGAGAATACTTAAGATCTATTCTCTTAACAAATTTCAATTATACAGTATATTATGAACTATAGTCCTAATGCTGTATGATAGGTCTCCATAATAAAATCATCCTGCAAAAATAAAATTTTGACCAACATTCTCTAACCCTTAGGAAACACCATTCTACTCTATTTCTGAGTCTGACATTTTTTGTTCCAAATACAAGTGAGATCGTGTACTATCTATGATTCTGTGCCTAGCTTGTTTCCACTAGCATAATGACACAAGGTGTAATCTGTTACTGCAACCTAGAGAATTTTTTTAGCGTGTAATAGTATTTTATTGTATGCACCTATCACATTTTGTTTATCTGTTCATTCATTAACAGACATTTGGGTTGATTCCATATCTTTGCTATTGTGAATAATGAAGCAATGAACATGGGAATGTGGATATACCTCACACTGATTTCATGTTCTCTGGATTGATAAATCATATAGTAATTCTGTTTTTTAATTTTTTGAGGAAACTTCATATTGTTTTCCATAACTGTAGCAATTCATATTCCCTCCAATGATATCCAGTTTTCCTTTTTTCCATATCAACAGTGGTTTTGAAAATAGCCATTCTAATGAGTGTGTGATAATACCTTAATGTGGTTTTGATTTGCATTTCTCTTGTAATTAGTGACGTTGAGAAGTTTTTCATATGCATTATGGTCATTGTATGTCTTATTATAAAATGTGTCTACTCATGTCGATTTTGCATTTTCTAATTGGGTGATTTATTTTCTTGCTATTGAGTTGCTTGTGTTTTGAGTTCCTTTATATATTTCAGTTATCAATCCCTTATTAGATGCATGGTTTACAAATATTTTCTCCCATTCCTTAGGTTGTCTCCAAAACCTTTGATTTCTTTTTGCTGTTGTTGTGAAGAAACTTTTAGTTTGTTGCAATCTTTTTATATATTTGGAAATATTTTTGAAGCTGTTGTAAATGCAATTATTTCCTCAAGTTTTCAAATAGTTTGTTGTTAATGCAAATAAATGCTAGTGATTTTTGTATATTGATTTTGTATCATACCACTTTATGGGTTTTTTTTTTTTTTTAGTACATCAGATAGCTTTTTGGTAGAAGTTTCAGGATTTTCCATGTCATCTGCAAAAGGAGACAGTTTTAATTTTTCCTTTCTCATTTGGATACATTTTATTTGTTTTTCTTGCTTCATTTCCCTGCCTGCAACTTCTAGTACTATATTGTCCTGGAGTGGCAGTAGATACCTCTGTCTAATTCTTGATCTTAAAATGTTTACAGTGGTGAGCATGATATTAGCTGTGGGGCTTCTCATGCATGTTCTTTATTATGTTGAGAGTACATTTGTTCTAGATGAAATTTATAGAGAGTTTTTATCATGAAGTGATGCTGAATTTTCTAAATTGCTTTTTCTACATCCATTCAGATGACCATGTGAATTTTTATTCTTTATTCTGAATGTTAACATTCTGTGAATGTGATATACTACATTTATTGATTTTTGAGGATTGAACCATCTTTGTAACATAGGGATAAATCCCTCTTGATCCTGGTGTATTACCCTTATCATAAGCTATTGAAATTCAGTTTGCTAGTACTCTGTGGATGATGTTTGCATTTAATACTGATGTTGGCCTTTAGTTTCTTTTCTTACAGTGCCCTTGTTTGGCATTGGAGTCAAGGTAATGCTGACCTTGAAAAATGTGTTTTGTATAAGCTTTCTCCTCTTCAATAATTTTGGAAGAGTTTGAGAAGAATTAGCATTAATCCCTTAAATGTTTGGTAGACTTCATCAGCATTCCTTCTGAAATTTCTTTGCTAGAAATTTTTGGATTAGGGATTCAATCTCCTTATTCATTATTTGTCTTTTCAGACTTTCTATTATTTCATAATTCAATGTTGGTAGAATGTATCTTTGTACAAATTTATCCATTTCTTTTAGTTTATTCTGGTTTTTATTTCATTTAATTGTTCAGAGTAGTCTCCTATTATCTTGTGTGATTATATGTTGTTACCTTCTTTTCTTGATGTAGTTATAGATTTGTCAATTTTATATTTAAAAAAAAACCACTTCATTGATCTAAATTTTACTGTTTTTTTTTTCCTAATTTCTATTTCATTTGTTTTGTCCTGATTTTATTATTTATTTATTTATGCTGTGTTCTTTTTCTAGTTCTTTGAGGTTCAAAGTTAGGCTGTTTGAGATTTTTCTTTTCTCTTTATGTAGGCATTAATCACTGTAAACTTAATTCTTCAAAGGACTTCAGCTATATTCCTTCAGTTTTGGTAAGTTAGGTTTCCATTTTCACTCACCTCAAGACTTTTTAAAACTTTTCCCTTTTGTTTTGATTTCTTCTTTGACCCATTAGTTGTTCTGGAGTGTATTATTTAATTTCCACACATTCATGAGTTTTTCAATTTTCTTCCTGTCATTTGTTTTATAATTTCATATCTTTTTGATCAGAAAAGATGTGATATAACATCAATCTTCTTAAATTTGTTGAGACTTTTTTTTCTTTTTTTTGCCTAACATATGCTCTAGCTCAGAAAATGTTATGTATGTGCTTGAAAAGAATGTGTGTTCTGCTATGATTAATCTTTATCTATTAGGTCATTTGGTCTATAGTGTTGTTCAAATCTGCTGTTTCCTTATATTTTTTTCTGTATTGATTTATTCATGTTGAAAGACAGGTATCGACGTTCTCTATTATTATATTGCTATCCATGACTTCTATCAATTCTCTTCATATTCAGCTTTATTTAGCTATAATGCTCTTTAGTATATATATAACTGTTACATCCTTTTGATGAACTGAAAACTTTATCATTATGTAGTGACCTTATTATCTCATGATATTTTTTAAAAAATTAATGTCTATTTCATTTTTTTATAAATTTTGTCATACTTACATTTTGTCATACTTATTTGGATTGCAATTTGCATGGAAAACCTTTGTCCCTCTCTTCACTTTCAGTCTATGTGTGTTTGCAGGGTAAAAGGTAATCTCTGGTAAGCGGTATATATCTGGATATTACTTTAAAAATCCATTGAGCTACTCAATGACTGGATAATTTTATCCGTTTATGTTTTAAAAATTATTGATGGTTTCAGACTTACTATTGCTATTTCTTTTCATTTATATTCTGATCATTTACATAGTTCTTTGGCTCTTTTCTTCCTCTATTGCTGTTTTTTTTTTTTTTTAATTTAGTGGCTTTTGGGTAGTGATATGCTTTGATTCTGACTTGGTTTTAAAATGTGTGGTTACTCTGAGACTTGTATAAAAACTCTATGATTAAAACAGTCTATTTTAAGCTGATAACTTAACTTTGGCCACATACAAGAAGTCAACACTTTAATTTCTCCTCCCCTTACATTTTATGTTATTGATATCACAACTTATATTTTTATGTTTATCTCTGTTAAGAAATGATTGTAGTCTTACTAATATTTTAATATTTTTGCTTTTTAGCATTTTTGGTAAATTTAACGTTATTTTGTATCAACATTAGAAGAGCGTTCTGCATTTGACTATATTTTTACCTTTACTAAATTTTATAATTTCTTGTTTTCATGCTGTTGGTAAGATCTTTCATTCAACTTGATGAAATTCCTTTAGGTTTTCTTATAAGGCAGGTCTAGCAATGATGTACTCCTTTCACTTTTTGTTGTAGGGAAATGTTTTTATCACTCTTCTCTTTTTGAAGGATGTCTTTACGGGGTATATATTCTTGGTTGGCAGTATTTTTTCTTTAGTACTTTATATTAGTTTGCAAGATTTCTGCTGAGAAATCTGCTGATACTCTCTTTTTTGGCATTTTTCTTGTATTTGATGGGTCACTTTTTTCTACCTGCTTTCAAAATTCTTTGTCTTCAACTTTTGAGAATTTAATTTTACATCTCAGTTAATATCTTTTTATACTTCTGTCTTCTTTGGGTCCTACTTTCCATTTCTCTCTAGACTTTAAGTTCTCTCTCCAGATTTGTGATTTTCTGTCAATATTCCTTACATAAGCTTGTTTTCCCCCTTTGTTTTCTCTGCTTCTTCTGAGTCTACTGTAATATAAATATTGCTTCCCTTGATGTTGTCCCATAAGTCTCATGGGTTCTATTCACTTTTTAATTCTTTTTATTTTTTTGTTCCTCTGATTGGATAATTTCAAGTGGCCTGTCTTGAAGCTCACTGCCTTTTTCTTCTGGTTGATTAAGTCTGCTATTGAAGCTCTTTACATAATCTTTCAGTTCAGTCATTGCATTTCATTGCAATCATTGCAGATACAGAATTTCTTTTTATTTTTTTTTATTTTTTTTCTTTTGAACCAGGGATTGAGCTCAGGGGCACTCGGCCACTGAACCACATCCCCAGCCCTATTTTGTATTTTATTTAGAGACAGGGTCTCACTGAGTTGCTTAGGGCCTCACTAAGTTGCTGAGGCTGGCTTTGAACTCGTGATCCTCCTGACTCAGCCTCCCGAGTCGCTTGGATTACAGGTGTGCACCACCACACCTGGCCAGATACAGAATTTCTGTTTAATCTTTTTAAATTTTAGTTGAATTTGCAGTTTTTAAAGTATTTTATTCTTGATTTAATTTAGTTTCCTATATGTTCAATTATGTCAGTGAACTTCTTTTTTTTATTTTTTAAATTTTTTCTAATTAGTTTTACATGACAATAGAATGCATTTTGACACATTGTACACAAATGGAGCTCCACTTCTTATTCCTCTGACTATACATGGTGCAGAGTCATATCAGTAGAGTAAGCATATGTGTACATATAGTAATAATGTCTGTCTCATTCCACAGTCTTCCCAGTGGAAGACATATCAACGTTTATAGCAGCTGGATGTACAATAACTAAACAAGGAAACTAACGTAGATGCCTTTCAACAGACGAATGGATAAATAAAATGTGGTACATATAAACAATGAAATATTACTCAGCCTTAGAGAAGTTACAGCATTTGCAGGTAAATGGATGGAGCTAGAGAATATCATGCTAAGCAAAATAAGCCAAGTCCAAAAAACAAAGGCCAAATGTTTTGTCTGATAAGTGGATGCTGATCCATAATAGGGGTGGGTAGGGAAGAATAAAGTGAGTTTCTTAATACAATTATCTTGAATTCTTTGTCAGACAGTTTAAAAGCTTCATTTCTTTAGGGGATGCTTCCTAGTGCATTTACTGTGTCTTTAGTAATACTTTTCCTTGATTATTTGTGATTCTTATAGCCTCGTGTTGGTGTCTATGCATTTTAATAAGTAGGGACCTCTTCCAGTCTTTATAGACTGGCTTTGGATGGGAAATTTTTTCTCCAGTCAGTTCATTCAGAGCTTCTGGGCAGACCCAATAGCAGGGTTTGTGGGTAAATTTGCTCCTGGATTCCTTGGATGGATGGCTTAGTGCCTGGGTCACTGGGAAGGTGAACCTGGTGTCTAAGTCAACAAAGCTGGTCTGGTGCCTAGGTCTATTGGGATCTGCTTGAATCCTCTATCTACAGGGATAGACTTGGCACCTGAGTTGTTTTAGGTGGACCTGGCACCTGCATCCAATTGTGGCTTTCTTGGCATTGAGTTGGGCTGGGTCCTGGGTTCACAGTGGTTGAAGGACCAGCCTGGAAGTGAATTGGTCCTGGTGCTAGGATTTTCAACAAGACAGGGTTCTCACTTCACTCTTCTTTCACCATATAAACACATCTCTCTTCATGTACCATTGTGGAATTGAGGGAGGTATGGCACAGGTAATATGAATCTGTCTTTCCTTCCCTCTTCAACACATCTTTTCTTGTTTCTGTGCTCCACCTAGATGCCATAACCTTTCACATGGATTCCTTACTTCTTGCTGAGGCACTTGAGAACATGGCTGACTGTTCAAATTGATGCTTCTGTGATGGAACAAGTTCTAAACAATCCTATTTCATCATCTTGCTGATGTCACTCCTTTGAGTAACCTATAACTCTTTTAAGCATAAGCCTGAATCTTATAGTTCAATAGTCCATCCAGAGAGCAATGGATACCACACATGAATATTTTGCAATAATGTCTATAGAAAAAGCAAATAAATAAAATTTGTTTCCCATGTATGATGTTGTAAGGGAAGTCTTAAAATTTATTAGCTTCTCTCTCTCTCTCTCTCTCTCTCTCTCTCTCTCTCTCTCTCTCCTTCAATTAAATTCTATAAAAGTTTATGTTGCCAGTAAGATTGTTACATAGAACCAAGATAAATGGAATGGTAAGATCTGAGAATATTAGCACTTAAAAATAGAACAGAAAACCCTGGAGGAAAATACCCATGTGGAGGTAGGAAGATCGTATAGTTGACAAATTTGGAAGTGCTCTAAAATCAAGTGTATTAAAAGTGCTAGACATCTGTCAATCAGGTGAGTGAGCAAGTATGAATAAAGGAAGCAGTTGTGTCAGGAGGGGCTTTGAACTGTGTTTCAGAGGTATGAGCTAAGGATGTCCTATTTTATTTTTATTTTTGAACTATTTCTGGCTGTTACTCTAGAGAGTTAATGCTAGAGGAGCTCTTAAGGTTGGACCCAGAGGAAAGTCTATTAATGAGCACAAGGTGAGGCAACATTGCCTTTCCTTCCAGCCTGTTGAGACTAGACCTCCAGAGAACAGTCTAATAATAAGCAATGTGTAATCCTCTTGGGTTTCATTTTACTGGGTCATTTGTCAACCTGAGATTTAATAATAGGGAGGTGAGAATCCCCATGTTCTATTGTAGAGTTTGGTCAATGAGCCTGCTTCCTTTAGCCACCTTTTGTAAGTAAAATTTTAATGAAACAATGCCACACCTACTCATTGAGATTTCATCTATGACTGCTTTCACAAGGCAATGGTTCAGTACATAGGAGTGAGAGAGATTATATAGCCTGCAAAGACTAAAATATCCATCTTGCCCACAAGTTGGCTGCCCTAGTCTCAGACATTTCTCCTTTAACAATGAAGACTATGATGTAATCAAATAAACTGATGAAGCAAAATTCAAGTTATGGCTCATATACTGTGTGATATGTTTCTGTATTTTTAGTTTTTGAGAAATATTCAGTAGCTCATGGAAAATATGTGCTTCAAATTTACGTGAATACCAAGAATACTATGCTGTTCCATTTTACCATTATGAAGCATTTAGATAAAATGAAGATCACTGCAGGGGATTGTTATACACCAGTGTAAGAATTCACAGCTTAAGCATTTTGAGGGATTAACTTCCAATAGATAACAAAACCTAAGGGTGGGGAGAAGTCGAATTTGCATATTTTCCTAAGGCAACAACTATGAAAAGTTTATTGAAGATTTAACCATTAGAGCATTTTTATATACAATTTAACTATCCAATAAGGGATTAAATCTGTAAATTAAGGTTTACCTACATACTAAAATTGAAATGCATTAAAAGATTTAAAAACAATTATTTATCATCACAAAAATGCTATTTATCAACTCACTCTTCATTCTTAGGGAAGACATAAACCTGGAGGGGATATAGCAAAATATTAATAGGCATTATCTGAAGATTACAAAATTACGAGTTGGCTAGCATTTCCTTAAAATGCTTCAAAGTTAATATGTATATTTGAAAAATAATAAAAATTATAAAATAATAAAAAATAATAAAAATAATAAAAATTACCATATATGTGTGTGTGTATATATGCCCCATTAGGAACATAATAGCCTTGAGAAAAGAAAATGTTTATAAAGGGTAACCTGAAGATTATACCAAATTTTCCAGTTGTGAAGATTTACACACATTGATAATATACAGATTGAACACACACACAGAGGAAGAAGTATGTGTTTCTCTTTCTTGTTCTCCTCATCTCTAAAGTTCTGACCCTCAAATTCTTTTCTTTCACCCCATGTCTCTACTTACCTCTAACTAAAAATGAATATTATTTTCTTGCTTTATTGCTGTCTAAAGAGCTCAGGAGCTAAGTGATAAAGCCAGATTTCCATTTTACATACTTTGTAAAGCCTGAGTTTTGTTTTCCACAACTGAATGAGATAAATCTCATGAATTATTACCTCATTTCAATATCCCGGCAAAAATCGAAACCAAACACCAACCAACAAAAACCAGCCAAGAACCTAACTAGAGATGAAGAATATCAGGGAGAAAGAGAAAAGTTTGGGGTAAAATTTTTTCTACTTTTCTAGCTGAATCATATCATGTTTTCAAAAATTTCCTTGGTACAAAGCAAGGTCCCCAAGTATGACTGTCTCATCCTAACTGTTGTGACGTTCTTTAGTGCAAAAACAATGTTTTCCTTGTGTTTAGTATTGTAGAAGTCTCTGTACTTTGTAAAGTATTTCTTCCAAGTAAAAGTTTATAGGGCCTTTTTAAAAGTTCAGTAAATTTTCATGAAATAGCCTCATATTACTCTTGGTTCAACTTTTGAATATTTGTGTTTACCTGCATTGACAATGTTATTGTGAGGATTAAATTAAATGAAGCGTATGAGATGTCGAGGATATTGCTTAAAAGTTATGCATTCATTGTACAATAGATAATGTTGTCCCTTATTTTTGATCAAATGTATTATTATCCAAAATAAAAACAAATCAACTTACATGTTGACAAATATTTTTATTTTCCAACTGTTGATTGTGGGTAACAGAGAACATCTTGGATGGCTTCTTGGGAACAATTTCTGGGTGGCAATTTGAAAGCTGCGACTCCGCTCAATGTCCTCTTCATCCTTCTCTATTTCTCACTGAGGTAACTATGGAGCCGCCCATCATTTGCAATAAGCCAGAAAGATTGAAATAAGAAGCAGGATATGATTCTAAGTAACAGGAATATTAGTTTCTGAGGGTGTGTAATTTCCCTATGCTTTTGAAGTTTTGTGCTTTCAAACAGCTGCAGGAGAATTCCTGCAAAGCATCGTCACAGTGCCTTTTTATTGGAGGAGTAAGCTTGTTTACCAGATTCTGAAATGAAAAACAAGATGTTCTTGTGCAGGATTGCAAGGAATTGCAGTTCCCTTTTCAGCCTGAACCTCAGCTTTTTCCACCTACGGTGAAATTTAGAGAGTGTTACAACATCAAGTTCAAAACAAAAACACCAATCACCTTCACACTTAGATGCCTTGTTTTGCTCCACCACAAAAATGTTTACCTGGGCTGAAATACCTTTTCTCCTAAAGCCCAAAATTGGTATAGCTGCCCCAGTCTCTGCTTTTTAAATGGCTTCTTGTAATTCCTAGGTGAATTCCGGTGCAGATGGATAATACTCACATCACTTAAAGGTTGAGCAGAAAATTTTAAGTGGTGGTACAGAAAAGACTTGTTTCCTTGATGGCTTGACTCTTGGTACATGGAGTCAAATGGATTGCCAAGGGAAAATAATCCCATCTCTGATTTTCTGCCCAGAAGTTATTAATGGTTTGAGTGCCCTAGTTCCTCTCAGAATTTTTTTGTGTCTTTGAAGCTTTTTTTCACATTGCAATTTTATCCTTATAATTAAACTGATATGAATTAGAGTAATGTGTAACAAGCAACCTACATATTACATAAAAACATTGTCACCCTGGCCTCAAAATGCCTAGCAGCTAAGCAGGACACTGTAAAGGGATCATAGAATGTTATCGAGAATAGTATATTAATTTCTTCAACATTCACTAAGAAAAGAGGAAAAGAACATTGAGGAGCAAAAGATCATTCATTGGAAAAACAGGTACCAATTACTATTAAGGAAAAAGTAGCACACAGGAAGATTTGAGATTGTTTAAAGAGGAAGTATCTATATGCAAAAGGAAACCTGAGTTATGGTGACCACCTCATTATATAATTTCATTTAGAAAGAAATAAATCTACTTGACATTAATTTATTTTTCTAATATAGGAACTGAATGCACGATTCATGATTTTTATAGGAGTCATGAATCAAGGATGTTCATGTTCTGCCAAGTTATTCTCTTAAAAGGAGAAGACCATTCTCCATAAAGTTAGCTTCCTCTAGTTCTTAGCAACTAGGTCACACGTCCTATGATGTCTTCTCTCTGAAAGTCTTGAACTGAATTACTTCAAAGTCTTTGCTTATAGCACTATTTTTTTATTAGTGCATTATAGTTATACACACTATTGGGGTTCATTTTGACATAATCACAAAAGCATGGAATACAGTGGGTTCCACTTCAGTCATGGTACTATTAAAACATGAATCACTCTATGATTCATTTGTTTATCTGTCTCTCCACCAAGCCAGGAAGCACCTCACAAAAGGAAGTGGGTCTCATTCACCTTCTTTTTGCCCTATATCAGGGATTAGCACACCTTAAAATGTCTGTTGAATGACTGAACATCATATGAACATAGAAGAATGTAACATAAATGCAACTTGCTATAAAATGCGGTCATTTACTCATCCAATCTGTTAAAAAAAATCAGTTTAGTGTAGACTCTTTGTCAGGCTGTGGAAATTAAAATATATTCACAAATGGGAAAAATAAATATTGTCCATAGAGTTTCCAGGATTGAGAAAACCACAAATTGGACAACAAATAAGTAAATAGACAAATGTGAAGTATACCTTGTCATACACCAAGAAAGTAAAGTGTAGGAAGCTAAGAGATAGAAAAACATAGCAGACCTATTTAGATTGACTAAACAAAGAAAACCTCTCTGAGGAGATGATCCTCAAGCCTGGGCATAGAAAGGAGAGTGTTAAGATCTTGCAGGTACTTGTATGGAATAGAGGATTTGTAAGCTGAAGACTGATGCAAAAACTTTTTGGAGGTACAAAGAGTCAAAACAACATCAAAGACCTGTGGATTGGAGGGGAAAACTTTCCTGATTTCATCTTGAAGAAGCAGTGGATTTTCCAGGGCTCTTGTCCTTTGAATGACACTAAAAATGAGAATAGTTCCAGCAATCAATAGACAAATGAATCCAGTATCTGGATTTTGGTATATTGTTAAGTGTGAAGTTTGATTAAATAGTCCTAATGTCTTCCCTCCTGACTCTATATTATAATATCTAAATTTCAGCTCAGATGTCTCTTATATGCCTTTTCAGTTTACTAGAGCAAATATTCTGTTCTGGGTGTATATAAACCTGCATATGAGCACCTGTCCATCTGCAAAACAATCACAGAATCAGAATTAGTATCATTTCCCTGAAACTGTCCTAACTTCTAGATGACTCTCTTGTCTTCTCAGAATGCCACGTACTGACAAGATGCATACAGTCTTATGTAACTGATTTCGATTGTAATTGCTGTTATTTTCCTCCTGCTATTCCTGCAGAAACAATACTGAAGTTCAGCCATGATTCTATAAATTTCTAACCCTGTAACGTGATGGTGGATTTTGCTTAAAGGCAGGTTTAATTACCTTAGAAGACCTCAAGGAACTGTCAGATGGCAGACATTTGTTGCCCATTTCACGCAAAACAGCTAAGAGGAATTTAAAAAGATAGGAAGCTGAATGTTATAGACAGTTGCTACCTAGCAGGGTAGATAGATAATAAACTTGGCTTGTTTTCCAGTTGAACTGTAAAAATCATATAATCTTTCCCTTGACAGAGATTCACCAAATCAGTCTGGCAGTCTTTGGATAGCTTTGAACCTAGGGTTACTGGCAGGATAAATGAAAATTGCATGTGGCTGGGATTGATCTGTTGACCCTCATTCCCAAGCCTTGCTCTGAGGAGGAGAAACTTTTATTAACAACAATAAAGCAGTCGCTTTTCAAGGACCATCTTCATGTAGAAGACCCCGATGTTGATTGGGTCCAAAGATCCATATTTCTTATGCAGAAGACATATTTGTAAAAAAAAAAAAAAAAAAAAAAAAAAAAGTTACTTTCTAAAGTGTAATTGAGATTGGAATTTTTTTAAAAAATGAGATAAATATTAATATTTTGTTTGGGTGTATAATCTATTAAACCATTTTATTTCCATTCTGAGTAAAAACATTTCAGTGGCATAATTTTCACTGTGGTGTTGGACAAGGAATTGGTAATGGATGTGAAGACTTTCTTTGCTTGTCCTAACCTCACACATAGCTAATATGTAAGCTGCTAGAAGACAGATCTTTAAGACTGTACAAAGCATATATGGTGATTTCTGAATGTAACCACTGTTTAATATGCATATGCATTTGAACTGTTTTAGGTACCAATATCTGCCAATCTTGCTGGACTTCTGCTTTCGTAAGAGCTCTCTTGTCTATCACATTTTGCTTCATATTAAATATCCACAGGCATGGGTGCTTTTGTGTTAGTTTTTCATGTATACCAATGGTTTTCATTTAAATTTTAAGAATGCATACAAAAGAGGAACTACACATTGTAGATGGACTATTGCCCAGACCTATATGGAAACAGTGCTGTTTTTATGCAGGATGGAGTTTAAGGAATCTAATTACTGTTTCATAGTCAGTAAACGGTGCAGCCATTACCAGGTAGAGCCAGGCTTCATGTGCTTAACCACTATGACTCAGTGTTTCCTGTTCAATATATAGATCAGATCCCTACGAGTGAATAAATTAAATGCTCTCTTAATTTTCCTCCTACAATTCCACAGCATCTTCTTTTAATAATACTATATTGGACATCAATGTAGTCAGATTTTCTTAAAACCCTCCAATGGCTCATCAAAACTCCTCTTGAGCTGGATGCTGTGGCACATGTCTATAATCTCAAGGGACTCAGGAGGTTGAGGTAGGAGAATTGTGAGTTCAAACTCAGCCTCAGCAACTTAGCTAGGCCTTAAGCAACTCAAGGAGTCTCTGTCTCTGACAAAACATAAAAAAAAAGGGTTGGGGATATGGCTCGGTGGTTAAGACCCCTGAGTTTAATCCCTGGTTCCAAACAAAACAAAACAAAAAACTCCCACAAAACTGCTCTTGACAATGACATCAGTTACTTTCATCTTGCTAAAGACAAAGACTGTTAGTTCTTATCTTACTTGAATTTAAAAGCAACATTTAACACAGTTGATTTTTCCATTCTCCTTAATATACTCTTTTCACTTGGTCTAAGGGAACACAGAATCCTAATTTTCCTTTTACCTCGCTATTTTTCAGTCTCTTGTGCCAATCCTTCCTCTTCCACTCCATCACTCAATTTTGGAGTGCCTGGGACTCAGTTCCTGGCCTTCTCCTCTGTCTGCACTGACCCTTAAATTTGTGCATGTCGTTTCATATGTGGAATAGCTGCAAATTTATATTTTACCCAGGCATCTTCCTTAAACTCCAGACTTAAATTTCCAACTGCCTGCTTCACCTCTCTACTTGGACATATGGTACCAAGCTCAGACTTAAGACCAAGGCTAACTATCTTGACCTGTACACCATTTCAGGCAGTGGCATCCTCCAGGGTTCAGGGCCTGAAGTGACCTCTCATATTTTCATTTCCTGCAGGTAACCCATTGACAAATCATGCTGGGTCTGCTTTCAAATATACCCAGAATCCAAGTACTTCTTACCCTGCTGTCACCCTGAAGTCATCATGAAGTCACCATGACTTCACAAGAAGTCATCATCTCTCACTTTCTTTGATGTCTTAGAAAACTTAAGTCAGACCATGATCTGTGCCTGTTCAGAGCGTAAAAGCAAGGCAATTGCACGCATGTGCACAGCCCCATTACCTACCGTCTCCCCTCCCACCCCTGGGGAAACTTGGTTCTTCATCCTCTTCTGCTTCTCTCCTTGCTCAGGAATCACCTTGCTTCACTCACAGTGGCCTCCAAGCTGTCTCTCAACACTGGGATCTTCCTCTGCTAGCTATGCTCTTCATACAGGTGTCCTCTTGATGTCTTCTCTCACCTTTAAATTTCTTGTCAAATCTTGCCTTCTTACTCCTGGTCTTCCTTACATGGTTCGATGATGACTTATTTTCCATCCCTTTGTCACCTCTAACATACTACATAAGGTACTTGTACGTCAAGAAGTTGACAATGAATGGCTTATGATCCACAAGAGTAGGGACTGTAGATTGTTAAGAATGAGTAACCATTCATTCATAAAACAAATTGCATGCAATACTGTTCCTGGGTATAAATGCTAATAAGTCATTTATTATTACTTAGCTGCTGTCAATGGAATTTTTGTATCTTACCCACTGAAAATTCTGTGAGACTTAGAGAAAGCATTTTGAAAGGAATGAATCTTAAACTATATGGTAATACATATCACTACTGTTTGTTTACTGCAAGTTGGCCACTGGTTGGCTTGCAAATTAGGAGAAATTTTGGAAAACTTTCATATATCCTCTACATCTACTACTCTCTTCTCTTTATATTATACACCTGTCATCTCATTGTGCTGGGAATTGGATGAGATTGTATGCTCTTTATTCTTTTATCACTAAGAGAAGTTGTCATAAAATAGTATGATAGACTAATTCCGAAGGAACATATAAAATACTGAGAGGATCAATTTGTCTCCTCTTCCAGAGCTGTTCACTTTTTATAGGAGAACTGAGTGTGGCCTATGAAAGTGATAGAAAGAAACTTTGGAAAAGGAGGGGTCTTCCCTTCTAGGTAGCATTTACTGTGCTTCGACCATCAAATCAAACCAACATTTAAGAAAGCAAATAGACAAACACTTGGGGTATTGCTTGTTACTATTTCATCTGTATTCCATTCCATATTTTTCCTTTATATGTAGATTCACACTGCTGTGTCTGCTTGAGAGAATCATCTTGATGAAAGGAAATGGTTGGTAACCCACTCTGAGCAAGATGGAGATGATGCTTATTGGCAGTAGGGAGTTATCTAATGACATGGAAAATGGCCATGTCTTCTTCAAGATGCTTCAGAGCTTCCTTGAATCTATCACCCTTTGGCAAGTGAACTCATCTTTCTGTTAACTGCCTGTCACCCAGGAACAGGGGAAACATCAATTGAGATTTAAATTTTAGAAACTTGTTCATATTCCAAAGAGCACAAAAGCAGTTGCCACCTGTCTGGTAATGCAAAAAGAACTGAACCTAAATTTAACAGATGCAAATGCATCTCATCTCATGTCCTGGCTGATTGAGAAAAACTATTGTCATGTGAAACCTATTACCATAGTAACTACAGAGTAGGAAGATAGTCCCATATTTTCGTTAGTGCTGAGATTTTTAAAAAATTAACTATTATTCAATTGTATAAATTTGTGGGTACAGTGTGATCATTTGGTACATGTATACAATGTATAATGCTCAAATAAGGGTACTTAACACCACCATCTCCTTATCATTATATTGCATTTGGAGACTTTGAACTTCCCTCTTTAATTATTCATAAAATGTATAATAGCTTATTGTGTACTGTAGTTTCCTCATTGTTCTATAGAACACTAGAACTAGTTACTTCTATCCTACTGTGTTGGGGTACCCATTATCCAACCTCCCTTTATCTTCTTCCACTCTGCCCAGCTTCTAGTAATCACTGATGTAAATACCAATTGACTTTATTATTTACACATGATGCTGAACATACAGTATATATTTTTTTCTGTGTCTATGTCACTTAACATAACATCCTCCGGGTCCAACCATTTTTCTACAAATGATAGGAGATGATTATTTTTATGGCCAAATAATATTCTATCATATGTATATATACCACATTTTCTTTATCCATTCATCCATTGATTGGCATCTAGGTTGATTCTATATCTTAACTATTATGAATATTTTAACAGAAAATATGCTTGCGCAGGCATCTATTTGACATGTTGATGTTATTTCCTTTGGGTAAATACTCCAAAGGGTTGAAAGATCTTTAGTTTCTTGAGGACTCTCCATATTGTTCTCCATAGTAGCTACACTAATTTACATTCCACAAACACCTGTATAGTAGCTTATTTTTCTCAACATCCTTACCAGCACTGATTCCTTTTTGTCTTTTTTAAATGATAGAACTTCTAACTGGGGTGAGATGACATCTCATGTGATTTAGACGTATATTTCCCTGATTGCTAATGAAGTCAGACATTTTTTTTCCCTAAATTTGTTCATAGTTTGATTTTCTTATTTCGAGTTGTGTTTATTCATATATTTTCCATTTTGAACTCATTTTTACATTAGGTCTTTTTGTTAATGAGTTTTTAAAGTTCCTTTTATACCCTAGGTATTAATTGTCCATTGGATGAATATTAAATAGAAAAATTTTACAAACTTTTTTCTGTAGGTTGTCTCTTTACTCTGTCAACTGTTTTCATTGATGTGCAGAAATTCTTAATTTGATATTAACCCATTTGTTTATCTCTGCTTTTTGTGTTCTGTGTTTTGGAGGTCTTATTTTAAAAAGTCCTTGCCTATGTTGATGTCTTGAAGGTTTCCTCTATGGTTTTTTTTTTCTTTTTTCTGTTAGTTTTAGAATTTTGGGTCTTAACATTTAAACTTTTTATCTATTTTGAGTTCACTTTTGTATAGGGTGAAACACAGGAGTCAAAGCTGAAACTTCTGCATGTGAATATCCAGTTTTCCTGTCAGCATTTATGAAAGAGACTGTGTCCTTTCTCCAATGTTTGTTTGGTGTCTTTGTCAAGAATCAGTTGGCTATAAGTGCATGGAGTTATTTCTAGGCACTCTGTTTTGGTTGTGTGTTTTTTTTTTTCATGCCAATATCATGCTGTTTTTATTACTGCAGCTCTGTGGTATATTTCAAAGTCAAGATATGTAATACATCTAGCTTTATTCTTTTTTCTCAAGATTGCTTTGGCTGTTTAGGTCTTTCATACTTTGATATGAATCTCATACATTTTCTTTCTAGCTCCATGAATAATTTCATTGATAATTTGATAGGGATTACATTGCATATGTAAACTGCTTTGGGCAGTATGGACTTTGTTCTGGTTTACATATGGCTGTCCCCCAAAAGCTCATGTGCAAGACAATGCAATGAAGTTCAGAGATGAAATGATTGGGTTATAAAAGGCTTAACATAATTAGTACATTGATCCTCATAAGGATTAACTTGGTGGTAACTATAGGCAGGTAGGGTGTAGTTGGAGGAGGTGAGTCTCTGGGGCATGTCTTTGGGCTTTATATTTTGTCCTTGTTGAGCAAAACTCTCTCTGCTTCCTGGTGCCATGTTCCCAGATGCTTTCTCTGCCACACTTTTCAGCCATGATGTTCTGCCTCACCTCAGGGCCCATGTATGGACTAAGAGGTATGAAACCATGAGCCCCAGATAAACTTTTCTTCCTCTAATTGTTTTCATCAGGTCTTTTGGTCACAGCGATGAAAAAGCTGACATTTAAACAATATTAATTCTTCCAATCCATGAACATGGGAAGTGATTCCATTTTATATGTAGGTGTGTGTGTGTGTGTGTGTGTGTGTGTGTCCTCTTCAATTTCTTTCATCAGAGTTTTGTTATTTTGTTGTAGGGATAATTAACCTCCTTGGCTAAATTTATTCCTAGATATTTTATTTTATGTTTTTGCACCTACTGTGAACAGTATTGTTCTTATGGTTTCTTTCTCAGTAATCTCATTATTGGTGTAGAGAAATGCTACTGACTTTTTTATGATTATTTTGTTTCCTGCAACTTTTCTGCATTTACTGACAAGATCTAGTGGCCTTTTAGAAGCATCTTCAGGTTTTTCTACATATGAATCATATCATCAGCAAACAGAATAATTTGACTTCCTCCTTCCTAGATGTATGTCTATTATTTCTTCTTTTACCTTATTGTTCTAGGTAAGGTAATGTTGAGTAACAGTGGTGATAGTGGAAATTCTTGTCTTGTTTTAGACCTTAGAGGAAAATATTTCAGCTTCTCCCCATTCAGTATGATATTGGCTTGGGTTTGTTATATATAACATAACCTTTATTATATTCAGGTAGATTTTTCAGAGTTTTTACCATGTAAGGATGTTGAATTTCATCAAATACTTTTCTTGTTGCCCTTCATTTTGTTGATTTGATGTACTATATTTATTGAACCATCCTTGCATTTCTGGGCTAAGTCCCACTTGATCATGCTGAATATTTTTGAAATGATGTTGGATTTTATTTACTATTATTTTGTTGAGAATTTTTATATCTATATCTATGTTCTTTATAAATACTGGTGGTCTATATTCTTTTGTTTTGTTGTATCCTTTTCTGGTTTGAGTATCAGGGTATAGAATAAGTTTGGAATTTTCCCTCTTTTTCAATTTCTTGGATTGTTTGTTAGTACAGAAATTTAAGAGAAAAACCTAAGTCCTATTATTTATGTAGCAGTAATAAGCATCAGCATAGGCAAATGCTGTATTTAAATTAGGGTAAATTCTTTTCCATTGAATATTGAAACTTTACTTTGCTTTTCTTGCACGCTTCATTTAATAAATTTTAGTAAAGCATCCAATGAGACAAGGCACAGAGTTGGGTAATGTGTTTGATACAAAAACATTTGTTTGAATTAAATAGGTACTTGTGAATTTCTACCATGTTCCAGGAATTTTAGCAGGTGCTGGGAATATAGTGATAAATGGCATGGTCTCTCATTTCAAGACCCTCACAACTTAGTGAGATATTGATGTACAATTAAGCAATTATACATATTATGATTTTTCACCAATAAAATAGATGAAAAATCTAGCTGATATTCATGAGGAAGAGAAATTTTCTAAGATGTTTGGGATGATTTCATAAAGGAGAACAAATTTGGTCATATTTGGAAGGTTTTGTGGGACTCTCTTGCCAGGATAGGGAGAGAATTTTATTTTGATTTTGTAAATGTTGAGTACCAGCCACAAAAAAAGGGCATGTGCAAAAAAAGTATGGGAAGAAGAACCATAGATGTCCAAATCAAAAGCTACAATGATATGAAGATACAGACTAATGTTTATTGTATACCATTTATATGAAACATAGTGTGCCAGCCACCTTGATGTATCACTAATTGAAAAAGACAGATACCTTTTTTCACTCATGCCAGTGAAAGGATTACTTTCAAAGGTCTTAGGTAATTTCTGGTCTAATAACCAGAAATGTAAATTACATTGGAACTGGGTTTTCTGTTGTTTCTTGGAAACGACCCAGGGACAACAGTCTAGATGATAATGCTGCATCTCTGGTGAAATACTAATACATGCTCAAGTCAAGGCCCTGACCTCTTGGATCTCAAAGAGCTTTTCTGTCTGTCTGCAAATGTGAACCCACATTTTCCATTGTGTTCAAATGTATTCCAAGAACAGGAATTCCATTTCCCCTCCCACATTGGTCTCTCCTTTTCATTAACTCTGGCATTCTGGATATTCTTTCTCTTGCATCTTAGTCCCCCTTATCTTATAGCATTAGGAGTTTTGAGACTTGATCTATTCATGATTAACCTCAGAGATACCCCAAAGATTGCTAGCTATGATCTATATTTTACATTCTGTGACTAGCTCCACAAGATACCACACTTAATAAAGGGATTCAAGAATCTATGTGAGAGTTCAGCAGTCATTGTTGGGTCCAAAATAATATGATGTGGGAGGGTGACTGATACAATTATGTACTCTTGCAAAGATTATTTTCTATAATTTCATCTTTACTTTTATCTTTCTTTTCTTTTAAATTAACTATTATTTATAATTCTGTGCATTTGGTGTCCTGTAAGCTTCTTGTAATTGATTTTCCATCTCATTCACCATATTAGGGAAATTTTCTGATAATATTTCCTTGAATAGATTATTCATACCCTTGGTTTGTATCTCTGCGCCTTCCTCAATCCCAATTACTCTTAAATTTGGTCTTTTCATGATGTCCCATATTTCTTGGAGGGTTCGTTCATGATTCCTAACCATCTTCTCTGTTTGTTCGACTTTGTTTTCAAGATTAAATATTTTGTCTTCATTGTCTGAGGTTCTATCCTCCAAGTGATCTATTCTGTTAATTATGCTTTCTATTGAGTTTTTAACTTGGTTTATTGTTTCCTTCATTTCCTTGTTTCCTTCAAGAATTTCTGTTTGTTTTTTTCTCAGAATTTCTATCTCTTTATTGAAGTAATTTTTTGCTTCCTGCAATTGCTCTATTAACTGATTATTCATAGCCTGAATCTGCTCTCTCGTCACATCATTCTCTTCTCGGATCACTTTAATTATGAACATTCTGAACTCCATTTCTGTCATTCCTTCTACCATACTGTCTTTGGGTTCTCTTGATATATCATCTAGGTTTAATTGGGACACTTTCTTCCCGTGTTTTCTCATGGTGCTTGTGTATCTTCCCCTCTGTTGCTTGAGCGGTGTTTGATCAAGCGGTGACCCAAGAAAGGTGCTGTCCCACTACCTCCAGGTTGGGAATGATCAATGCTTCTGGGCAGAGGCAGCCTAGTGTTGATAGACAATTAGATACAGCAAGGTGGTAGACTCCGGGCCTGGGTGTGGGCCTGGGCACTAGTTCAAGTTGGGGTGGTGTCACAGAACTGTGCTCAGTGATGGAGACACTGGGCTTGAGAGCCCAGGCTGACCTGAACTCCTCGCTGGGGGTTCAGGCAGTGGCAGGTGGTTGCTCTCTCCTGGGGACACTGTAAGCTATTGCCAAAGGCCCAAAGCTCCCTGCTGGATCACTCCAGACACTGCTGACACTGCTGGCGGCCCCAGGAAGCTGGAAATGGACCCCCTCTGCCAGGGAAGCTGCCAAACTCAGAGCAGTTCCACCTCCCCGCCGGAGTCAGCGATCCCAGGGGCTTCGGGCCAACCTCTCCCGGTGCGGCTGGAGGGTCTGGGAAGCCCGAGATGGGCACTCTCTGCCAGGGAAGCTGCGGAAGTGGGGCAGAATAGTTCCCACTCCCAGCCAGAGACTGCGTTCCCAGAGTTTCCCGGCTGGAGCTCCCCTGACACAGCTGGAGGCCCCAGGAAGCTGGTAATGGGCCTTCTCCGCCAGTTAAGCCGCCAAAATGGCGTGGGGTAGTTCCATCTCCCTGTCAGAGTCCGCGTTCCCAGAGTTTCCTGGATGCCTCTGAATGCCCAGGTAGCCTGAGATGCTCGGTCTCTGCCTGGGAGGCCACCGGCTGGTGCTGGAGCCACGGCCAGTGACTCCAAAGCGCTACTGGGGACCCGCACTCACTTGTTGGCTGGCGCAGACCCAGGTCGGTGGCTCCGAAGCAGCTGCAGGGTCTGGCGCTTCCGGATGGTAGCTGCCCGCGGCGGGCCGAGCCCAGCCCGGCTGAGTTGGTTCTGGAGCGGCACCTGGGTACCCCTTATATGTGCTTTGAATATAAAGTCTCGTTGAGAGTCATATTCCTGCTGTTTGAATCCCGAGCAAGTAGGAATCCACGGAGCAAGTAGGAATGCAGCCTTCCTCTAATCCGCCATCTTGGATCTCCCCTAAATTAACTATTATTTATAACTTTCAAAAAGTCCTGAAAAAAAAAAAAACCCATAAAACCTAATAAAGCACAAACTCTGGAAGCATTTTCAGACATGCATCTGAATGCACTAAATGTTCCAGAAGTGATTTTAATTCTCAGAGAGCACAAGGGTCTTACCTTAACTGCCATGAAATACCACCTGTTAAAATAACTTCTTTCCAAACACCAGACAGGACAGGGTTGTCACACAGACTAACCAATTTATCTTAATTTTGATTTAAGATTTATTTGAAACCCTGAAAGTTTAAAATAAGCTGGACCAATGTCTGTGCCACCTCATGCCACATATATTAAGTGAGACTGCAGGATGCATCCTGGATTTAACACTTAACAGAGCCCTAATATGCATCCAGCACTGAGAATTACTCGTCATTGAAAATTGGTGTTTGTGAAACAGTTGGACAATTAGCTAGGGAAATAATTTGAGTTGAGTTTTAAAGGTAGGTCAGATACAGATGTCAGAATTTGGTGGGACCAGGATAAATATTTTTAAGACAAAATGATCAAGAAGCGCATCCAGGCATAAATGGCACTGGATAATTGGATGAATGGATAGATGGATGAATGGATAGATTGTTGAGGAATTGCAACAAGTAGGGATCAAGATAGAGACCATTCAAGTTTGAGGTGATATGGAGATAGTAAAAGCCTTGGGGAAGGTAAGAAGTCAGGGTGGCTGGCATGTAGGAAAAGCGTAGCTAAATTGTAGGGCCTTGCTGTTCATTGTCCCTAGATCAGCAGTATGAACTCCTCATTATTAGAAAAGCAAAATCTTGGACCCCACTCCAGACATCCTATGCTAGGATACACATATGAAAAGGTGATTTCTGTGCTTGTGAAGGAGATATCACCAAGAACTAAAGTCAGAATGAGCAAAACTTTAATTGTAGTCTATTGATATTTTCATGGGCAATTCTGTAGGACTGTTTTCTCACCCCACACTTCCAATCCATATGATTAAATTTTAACCCTCAATTCAATGGTGTTAGGAGATATGACCTATGGAGGTGAATAGATCATGAAAGTTCCTGAATGGAAGTAGAGACCTAAAATAAGAGAGCTCAGGTTGGAAGTATAGATAGGTGGTAGGGCATGAGCTTAGCATGGGCATAGCCCTGGGCTCAATCTCCAGCCATAAGAAAGGATGGCTGGGAGCAGGGGTGGGGTTGATCTTAGAGGGCTCCCTCTCCCCTTCCATCATATTACCTATAGAAAAAGGAGCTGAATCCTCATCCCCATCAGACACTGAATCTTTGGATGCCTTGATCTTGGGCTTCTCAACCTCCATAACTGTGAGAAATAAATTTTTATTGTTAATAAACCATCTAGGTCCATAGTAACTTATTAGAGCAGGCAATCATACAGTTATGTGTCGGGCAATACGATATCATCAGTTGCTTCTCATCTTTTGGCATGCAAGGCATGTACAACACTATCAACTACAAAGGAAAGAACTGTTCCTGAGAATATAGGAAATTGTTTATGAACCTAAATAATCTCTCTCTCTCCCTCTCTCTCTCTCTCTCTCTCTCTCCTCTCCTCATCTCTCTCTGTCACTCTCTTGCTATGGGATTTCAAAGAGTCATTGGACTTTTAGGTTTCTTTTTCTGAGAAGGAAGTTATTGCAATATGATAACAAATTTTTCTTTTTAGTTGTAAAATACTAATTAAACATAATAATCAAAATATATTTTTATCTATTAACTAATGAAATTGGCCGTAGCCCCTAAATTTTTGAACTTTCTGTAGCATTTCTCAGTCTCAGGTCATTCTGCATGCTAACCCATTTACAGTTTAAATTTTCCTGTTTCGTTAGCTGAATTGTAATTTAAATCTGGTTGCTCAAAAAAAGAATTTAATTTAAATCCAATTACACGTTTTATTACATAACATGCTAGCCAAATGTCATCTAGTTATTTAAAACATATCTAATGAAGTTTGTCATCCAACTAATTATTACATATATTGCTTAAATTGGAAAATATGTACGTGAAAATCATCTTTTAGCATGGGATAATTAGGCACATCTTAAGTTCTTTAAAAGAAATTCAACCATGTAGGATGTTAGTTGATCTAAATGTTTCTGTCTTGCACCAGTTAAAGGTTGTGACATGTAGGACTTCATCATCTCAAACTGGTGGAACTATCACCTAATCTGAGGGCAGAAAAGATGACTCAGCAGACTCTGATTTTCAAATCAGGGCTGAACCACATGGATTCAAAGCCAGATCTGAAATTTACTAGTCAAGTGAAATGAAGTGAGATTGTTGAGTCTATAAACTTTCTTTTTCCCATCCATAAAGTTCGGTTGTTACCTCTTACATTATAGACTTGATAGCTAAGTATTAAGTAAGATATGTGAAATGTTCCCAAGGCACATTGTAGACAAAAAGTACACCTATTATTATCATTATTGTGACCATTACACAAAATCTAAGCTTAACAAAAATGCTGTTACATCTAAATAAAAAAAAACCCAAAAAACTGATCCATGATGTGTAACTGCAGTTTGGGGTGTGTGTACATGTGTGTTTCCAGTAATTATTTATTTGTTGCTTGTAGCAACTGTTCAAGAAACAGCTGCTTATTTGTTGGTTAACTTGATTTCTAATAAATCTTTGTGTTCCTGGTCCCATAGTAGGTCTATAATGTGATGATTCACAATGCAAATAAAGAACTTTCCATTATTTTGCCATTTGGATTTTTCATATAATAATTTTTCACAAAATAAATCACAACAGGTATTCTTTTCCTCTTCAGCCCCTAAAGGCACTATGGAATTATTTTTATCTCCAATTTTAGTTTCCAGTTTTTAATGCATGTCTACTGAAAATACCTCACTGCCATTACCTTGCTCCTTAACAACTTTCCTGAATTACTTTCTTTCTCCATTCACGAATGAGAAGCAGAATCTTTTATTTTTTTTTCCTGTCTCAAATTAACAAAGAATTCCATGGGGGAGGGGCATAAAAATGACCTTGTAATTCCCCCCCAAGCCCACCACTGAGACAGTACAGAAAAATAAGTAGGAAAAGTGTTAATTTGACTTTAGGAATCTAGTCATTTTAAAAATAGATTGAAACTGGGTAAAAAATAAAATACAAATTGCTTGATAAGAAACATGGTATTAATTACTCTGCCCTCATTCACTGTTTCAGAGCAATACCAAAAATTATGTTTACCAGTTTTACTAGTTTCTAGTCAAAATGAATAATGATCCATGCTACTTGTTTATTCACATATCACAAATATATGCACCTCTTAATTAATTGATGAGCTGTTGCTAAAACTTAGAACAACGAATCTAAGCTGCAGAGAGGGAGGTGGATTTTGGAAAATAGGAGCTAAAAAATATCTAATCTTTGCCCTTCTAGAATCATGTGGTTGAAAGAGAAATACGACTGGAGAAGAACACATCCAGCAAAATGACACGTAACAAATAGTCCACATGAGTTGATGACCGTGTGGCCATAGCCCTGGCTGGTGTTTCCTCTAGTTGAAGGTTAGCCTTCATCCCTGAGATGGAGGAAGATGAGGCTGGGAAAGTGATTTGAAAGTAGGCCGTGAAAACCCTTAAACCACACACAATTTAAAGCACAGTCTTCAAGACGTGGCTATAGTAATTAGTAATCATGGTTACTACAAGTATCATTAAAGAGAGAAAACTGAATCCTTCTTGGGAGGAAGGTAATTGCTGCTCAGCAATTCAAAATATAATATATTTCAGTTATACATTAACTCAGGCAAAGTTCATCTCAGTGTTTTTTCTTTTCTTATATAATAGCTCTCTGTATTATTCTGATGTAGATAACCATAAACTGCTATTTGGTAAAGTCCACAAACATATGCACACAAACCCCTGGAATAGACATTTCTAAAAATGTAAATTTGTATCTGTAATTTCTTTAAGTAAATGATTTTAGAAAAAAATTAATAATAATGCCTTTAAGAGATGCATCTCCTAAGAATGTTAGGTATCATACCCTGGATACATTAATATCCACTAATTCTTAGGCATATGCAAGCATTTGACAATCTTCTGATTAAATCTTTGTATTTCTCCCCTTTTGGTGGAATCTAAATCAAAATATTGACAGAAACAATTTCAGAAGGGAAAATGGAAAAGTACCTAGGATCGGCAGAGTCGCGTGTATGTCTGCATTTGCACGATTTATATTCTGACTTCTGTAGTGCAAAATAAATAAGAATATCAAATCCCTTCTTACTCTGAACTATGATTTTGGCAAGGTAGAAAAAAAGATTTTACCAGATAAAGCGGCAATGTTTTATTTGGTAAATTTTATATTATCATGTAACCATTGACCATATAATTTCATAGACTCTTGTAATAGCTTTTCTAGGACAAAAAGTCATTACTGAATGAAAGTCAGAGCACCTGATTCTTACGCTCCCTCAAAAATAAGCACGTAAACTACTTGTTTCATGCAGATATCCACTCCTTGGTTCTTTCAACAAACATGTAGGTACACAGCCCAAGCCCATAATGATAGGAGAAACTGAACCATAAGTGATTCATGAAAAATTCAGATTCAAGAAAACCAAGGAAGAGTCTGTGGGACAACAGCATGGCTTAGCTGTCACTATAGAGATTCCGAGTGTGTGTCACAGCACTGCCAATCTCTATTAAAAACTAAACAAAATCATGCACCACGGAAAAAAATGAAAGGTATGTGAGAGGGTGGATGTATTAGCTTGTTTTAATCATTTTGTGATGTATGTAGATATCAAAACATTACAGTTGAGCCCATAAACATACGTAATTATTAGTTGTTAATTAAAAATTAAAATAAAAATAAGAAAAATAGAAGACATTGAACCAGATATTCTGTGCTCTTGAACAAATACCCCAACTCCTTTACTCCCCCCACTTTCCTGTTTGTTAATTTAGAAAATTATCCCCAACTCAGAGTTGTAAAGGGGACGAAATGGAATTCTGGGCATGAAAATGGTTTGTAGATGATCAAGTATCCTTATATGTAGATTGTCACTGCTGTTCCTTTCCCATCTTTAAAAATAGTGCTTAGGGACCAGGCTGATCATTCCTGAGCAGGCAAAGACTTGCAGAGTTATCCTTTGTAGGACAAACTGAAACCAAAGTAATGCTTAAGGGAATATAGAAAGGATTGGGCATTCTGAGAAGGGCCATGCCAATGATAATAATTCCTGTCATGGTGAAAAATAAGTGTTCGTAAGGCAACATAGAAGCAGGAGGCAGAGAATCAGTTTGTCAAACTTGTCTTTTTTTTTTCTTTTTATCAATAGTTAGTTACTCTGGAGACCTATCAATTTGCCCATGCATTCATTGAGCTAAATGCATAAAACGATCCCTTTAGATGACAAAAGCATGAACAAAATCTGTATTCCAGCAGTATTAGTGGCATTCAGCTTGATAAGCTGCGTGGGAAGCTACTTGTCAAGGCCTTGTGATAATGAAAATGGCTCTCTTCACATTACAAAGATATTACTTATCTCCTATAGCTTGAAAAGCTATAAAAATTCTTACACTTTTCATATTTACATTCCAGTCTTCCACACACCGTTTCAGTGCATGACATTTTGTTTCTGCTGTTCTTGCCAAAATATATGAAAGGATGTGTGGGTTGCTGTTGCATTTTGTTTTAAGAACAAGTCAAAACTCAGTTGCCTGCAACTTTAAAAAACTTTCTAAAACTTCAGACTTCTTAGTTGTTACTGTTGACCATTTCTTCCTCATCCTGGAGACAATGATAATGAGTTTCAGATATTCACCGAGACACTGATAAGGATGCTTCCAGAGCTTAGACATTCTGGAAGCAGTCTCTCCACGTCCTGGGGTTGAAAGGGCATCTGCTAGTTTATTTGAAAGTAAGCAGCTGTAAGAAACAAAGTGCAATGTTTTTTAAAAGGAAGATCAAAGGAATGGACCCATAAAAGAGACTTCATTTTGCACTTTTTGAAGGAAGGCTTTTTGTTTCACATCACAGGGTTACCTTTCCTAAATAGGCAGATAAGTGAATTATTTGAAGGAATATCATTTCATGCCTCCCAAGTAATGTTTGCACAAATTGTCACTGTTTCATTATGATCCAAGTTGTGAAAATCATTGGCAAAAATACATAGGCAAATAAAATTTTTAAATGAGCATTTTAAAATGAGTCACATTTAAGTCTACTTCTTTCCTATGTGAAGAGATGAAAGTATTAAGCATTACCAAAACAATTAGACTTTTCTAGATGCTCACTAAGTGCCATTGCATTATTTTTCATTAATTTATTTATTGCTGCATTGGATTCTAAAAAGAATCTATGGAGTAGCACCAGATAAGGGTGCAGAAGCTCAGGACAGACACTGAGTTAGTTTTCTAGAGTTAGGCAGCTTCCCAGTGGTGGCCTAGTAATTAGAAGCTGATCCCACTGAGGGCAAAGACAAAACCATGGCACAAGGTCAATGTCTGTATAGGTTTATAGGATGCTTATAGCACAATTTTGTACAGCATTAATTTTTTTTTTTTTTTTGAGTGCTGGGGATTGAACCCAGGGCCTTGTGCTTGTGAGGTAAACACTCTACCAACTGAGCTGTAACCCCAGCCCAGCATTAATTTTTTTAAATAGCATATTTTAAAGACAAATAGTGCTTTCAAGTTGTTAGCATTGGTTGAGATTTTTAAATTTGTACTGATACCTAGACATACATACATATGTATGATTTAAACAAATATGGATAAAACTTAGATTCTGCAGTATCAGGCCCATCCTTATCCATTTCACAGTCCTAATAATCATCTATAATGCATACTGTTCCAGTCCATTGATATATTTTAAATCCATTTATATACATTCATAATCAATATTAGTATCTTGAGTGTGGGTATTTAATAATGTTAAATAAATACACAGTTTTTCCTGTTTTGTTTCTTGCAATTTGCTTTTAATTCTTTTTACCATGTAATTCCAAGATGTATCCACACACACACACACACACACATATAGTTTTGAGAAATGTCAAGTTTAATAATTTTAACTGTTGGATAATTAGTACTCCATGAAGTAATCACCCCATTAAACTTTTTCCATGTTCACATTGATTGCCCTTTCTGTTTGTTTGGTTTTTTTCAATTACAAGCAGTTGCAGCGACTACCTGTGTACATGCCTCCTTGTACATCTTCCTGAGCGTTTCTTCAATACATGTGACTTTGAGGCAGAATTGTTAGACCGCAGCATAAGCACATTTTAAATTTTACTGGGTACAACTGAATTGCTCTTCAAAGAAATGGTGTAAATTTATACTGCTGCCATTTTTTGACAAACTGATGACTGTGGTTTCTTGAACAGGGTTTTATGTTTTTTTTTTTTCTTGGTAAATGTCTGGATTAGAATTGCTGTATCACATAGCCCTTGTGTGTTTGTTCAAATTTTTAAGAAACTGCCAACTGTTTTTCAAAGTGATCATATTTTACATTCCCACCAGAAGTATGCAGAAGTCCTAATTCTCCACAGTTTCTTCTAGATCCTCCAAATTCTCACCAATACAAGACATGTCCATCTTTCTCATGTTAGTGGTCTAACAGATGTGTAGTGACATTGACTTATGGTTTTAAAATGTATTTTCTGATGACAAATTATATTGAGCATCTTCTCATGTGAGTAATTTTTGGACTATTTTTTCTTTAATGGAATATTCTATTTTAAAAAAATTTTGTAGATTCATAAGCAATTTTAAGAAATCTTATAATGAGATCATAAGTGTCCTTTCCCCAGTTTGCCTTAATTTTAACATCTTGAGTACAATATCATAACCAGAATATTGACCTTCCCTTGCTCAAAATGAAGTTCAGTTTCATTGTCACAGGGATTTTTTTTTTTTTCTTCTTTTTTTGGTCCCAGGGATTGAACTCAGGGACACTTAACCACTGAGCCACATCACCAGCCCTTTTTTGTATTTCATTTAGAGACAGGGTCTCACTAAGTTGTGAGGGTCTCACTGTGTTTTCCCAGGCTGACCTTACTTGTGACCCTCCTGTCTCAGTCTACTGTGTAGCTGGGATTACAGGTATATGCCACCACCTGGCTCATGCTGCCTTTTTATAGCATGTAAACTTCCTTCCTATCCCCACCTCTCCTTAGTCCCTGACAGTCACTAATCTTTTCCCTATTTCTGTAATTTTTTTTTTTTCATTATATGGATGAAAATCAGATGAGGATGAAATTTTCTTGAAAATTTCAGTAAATGCTGAAAATACTCAGTAAACTCAGTATAAAATTTTAAGAAATGATCCCCAAATTCTCTGGTGATTCATCCATGTTGTCTGTACGGATCAGTAGGTTTTTCTTTTTATTGCATAGTGTGGGTGACCTACAGTTTATTCCATAATCTGTTGGAGGAAATCTAGCTTGCCAAATTTTTTTAGCTATTAAGAATAAATCTACAATTAAAATTTGTGTACAGGTTCTTTTTTTTTTTTTCTTTCCTCTGAAATGAAGCTCAATTGTTGAGACCCATGGCTGTTGCATGTCAACTTTATCAGAAACTGCCAAAAGATTTTCCAGAGTGGCTCTTCTGTTGTACATTCCCTCGGTCCATGCATGAGTGGTCCAGTTTCTTTGCATGCTTGCCAGCATTTGGTAGTGACCATCTGATATTTTAGGGGTCTGATAGGTGTGTAGTGCTATCTCACTGTGGTTTTCATTTGCATTTCTCTAATGGCTAAAGATGTGAATGCCTTTTTATATGCTGATTCACTATTTGAACATCTTCAGTGAAATTTCTTTTCTTGCCTTTGCCCACCTTCTAACTGAATCGTTTTGCTTTTTTACTGTTGCATTTTAATAGTTATTATATATTCTAGATACTAGTTCACTGTGGAATGTTGCTCCCTGCCAAGCAACAAGGTTTGGTGTATCTCCTCAGGACCCACCGGAGGAGAATACGGGGTCTAGCAGGATGATGAGTGTCGGGGGCCAAGGAACCACACCAGAGCCGGGAGGTCTGTCAAAGCAGAAACTCGTTTATTAAGGAAGTTACACGGCTTTTATGTAGGGTGAGGGTACAGCAAAATCCAATCAGATTAGAGGTCAGCAATGCATGGGGTGTATACGCAGGCAAGAGTCTCATAGGACTAGAAGGCAAGCACCAGTTGATCACGTTTGCAGAACTACTGCTAGCCAATCCCAGGCAGTGAGTCAGGCAGTGTCATGTAAGGGGAGGAGGTTGCCATGAGGGTATTGTCACCCTTGCTGTCGCCATTATAGGGTGTGTCCCCCATAGTGGAGCATAAATATTTTCTCCCATTTTATAGTCTGTCTTTCAATCCTTTTCACAAAGTTTTTCACAGAAAAATTTTAAAATTTTTTGATGAAGTACAATTTATCATTTTTTTCCTTTTATGGATCATACTGTTGGTATCAGCATAAGAATGTCCTGGCCACAGAAAACAGTGTTTTTTTCTATTTTTTTTTTAAGTTTTAGTTTTGCACTTAAACCCATGCTCCAATTTGAATTGATTTTTTTTGTATAAAGAGTGAGAGTTTGTTCAAGATTTTTCTCTTTTCTTTCTTTTATTTTTCAATGGATAGATATATAATTGCTACATTGTCATTTGTTGAAAATGCTGTCTTTCCTTTTCTGTTAGAAAGCTTTTCATCACTGTGACCAAAATACCTAAGAAGAACAACTTGGAGGAAGAAAAGCTAGTTTTGACTCACAGTTTGCATTGCTTATCTATATATAGTTGGTCGACTCCATCACTCTAGACCTGAAATGAGAGCATCATGGAAGTAGGGCATGGTGGAGGAAATCTTATCACCTCATGGTAGCCAGCTAGCAGAGAGAAAGGAAACCAAGCACTAGGGACAAAATATAGAATTCCAAAGGACCACTGCACCCCTCTAAAACCTAGTTCCTCCAGTCACACCCAGTACAGTAGTCCTTTCAATTTATTAATCCATCAGATGCATTAATCCACTGATTATGATGCATCCATCATAATCTGATTATTTTACCTCTGAATATTCCTGCATTGTCTATCATAAGAGCTTATTGGGAAGCACTTTATATCCAAACCATTATACTTCCATTGAACTGGTTTTTCACCTTTCTCAGAAATCCATTGGTCATACTTGTGTGGATTTATTTCTGACTTCTCTGTATTCTGTTTCACTAATCTATGTATCCACAACTCACCATTACCACATAATCTTGATTACCATAGCTACACAACAAATTTTAAAAGCACGTAGACTAATTCCTTCTACTTTTTTTTTTTTTTTTAATTGGCTTGGCTACTCTAGTTCCTTGCATTTTCAGATAGATTTTTTGGTACAAAATTTTTCTAGGACTTTGATAAATATTTAATCTATATATCAGTCAAGGGAGAATTGTCATCTCCAGTATATTGTCTTCTGGTCCATGATCATGATGGGTCACTCTATGTATTCTGATCTTTGATTTCTTTCATCATCATTATGAAGTTTTCACCATATCAGACCTATACAAGTTTTACTACATTTGCACCTAAATATTTTATTATTTTTTTCTAGACTCTTTTGGATTTAAACCTCAATATTTCATTATAAACAATCTTGTAACAATCTTATGCTTTTAATTTCTGTGTCCCTGTGCTCATTATTAGCACATAGAAATACAATTAATTTTTGTATATTCATCTGGTATCCTTTGACCTTTCTAGCAGTTCCTTTTGTGTAAATTTCCTAGGAGTTTCTATGTTGATAATGATGTCATATGTGAATAGGAACAGTTTTATTTACTTTTCTTATCTGTGTGCACGTTCTTTTTCTTACCATAAGGAACTGACAAGAACTTTCAGTAATATGCTAGACAAGGGTGGTGAGCTCTTTTGGTCTCATTTCCCTTTCTAGAGAAAAATTTTGCATCCTCTCTTCATTAAGAATTATGTTAGTTACATGCTGCTTCTCAAGTTGAGGAAGTTCCCCTCTGTTTCTATTTTTTTTCTGAAAGTTTTTACCATAAATGAACATTAAATTTTTCTAAATGATTTTTGTTGCATTGGTTTTTATGATCATGTGATTTTCTTCTCTAGCCTGTTATTACGGTGGCTTACACTGATTTAATTTCAACATTGAAGTTGACCCAAATCCCTGAAATAAACCTCACTTGATCATGTTACACAGTTATTCTTATATATCATTGAATTCTGTATAATAAATATTAGAAATTTTTATATCTATACTACTATAAAAGATGTTGGTCTGTCATGTTCTTTTCTTTGACTTTTAGTTTGGTTTTGATATCAAGATAATACTAGCTTTCTAAAATGAATTGGGAACTGTTCTGTCACCTTGTTTTCTATAAGAGTTATGTAGAATATATTAATTCTTCCTTAAACATTTGGTATAATTTGTGTAACCAGCTGGTCTTAAATTTCTTGCAGGGGAGTTTTAAATTACAAATTTGATTTCCTTCATGTACCGCTCAAGTTGCCTGTTTTGGATTGGATGAGCTGTGGTGCTATCTTCTGAAGAATTGTTCCATGTTGCCTAATCTGTCACAATTTGTATCTGTGGTGGCCTTCACAGCATTGTCTTATTTTCTCTCTGGAGTCTTCAGGGCTGTGGAGATAGTCCTCACTTCATTCCTGATACTGGTAACTTGTGTCTTCTCTCTTTCATTACCAGTCTTGGTAGAAGTTGGTCAATTTATTGATCTTCTCAAAGAATCAGTCATTAATTTAATTCTGTTATTTTTCTATTATCAATTTTATTGATTTATCTTTCTATCTTCATGATTTCCTTACTTCTTTTGATTTGGTTTTATTCTGCTCTTCCTTTTCTAGGTTCTTGAGGTGAAAGATTGAACTCTTTAACTATGTGCATTTAATGCTGTACATTTCTCTCAGCATTACTTTAGCTACTCCGCCCCATACTAAAAAGTTGTATTTTCATTTTAATTCAGTTCTACGTATGTTAAAAACTCCCCTGCAGGCTTCTTGTAGCTATGGATTATTTAGAGTGTGCTATTTTGTTTGCAAGTGTTTGGAGATCTTCATGTTATTTTTTTACTATTTTCTAGTTTGCTTCCATTATGATTTAGTCAAAAAAATATTATTTTGAGGTATGTTTATGATCCAGCATATAATCTGTCTGAGTATATATTCCTTGGGGACTTGAAAGCAATGCATATTTTTCTTTGTTTGGTGGAATATTCTACAAATGTCAAGTAGATCCTGTTGTTTGATGGTGTTGTTGAGTTTTTCTACATCCTTGTTGATTATCTCTTTGTTCTATCAATTTTTAAGCGAAAGGTGTTGAAGTCTCCAATTATAACTGAAGACTTTCAATCTCTCCTTCCAGTCCTATTAGTTTTTGCTTCACATGTTTTGTAGCTCTATTTTCAGAGCACAGATATTAGAGGGATTGCTATGTCTTCTAGATGGATTGACACTTCTGTCATTATTTTCTGTCCCTGTCTGTATCTGGTGAGTTTCTTTGCTCTGAAGTCCCCTTTATCTGTATTAACATAGCTCCTGCTTTCCATTGATCGATGTTTGTGTGGTGCATTTTTTCCATTTTTTTTAAACCTATTTCTGTTGTTATACTTCAAGTCACTTTCTCGTAGATAACAAATAGTTGGGCTGTTTATTTTTTCAGTACACTCTGCCTATCTGTCTTTTAATTGGAATGCTAAAATGATTTATACTTTATGTAATTATTGATATGATAGGGTTTAAGTCTGTCATATTTTTTCCTGGTTTTCACTTCTATTTTTTCTTTGCTGCTTTTCTCTGGTTACTTAAATTTTTGTTATTGTTGTTGTTGCTGTTCTTGTTGTTTGTTTGTTTTGGCAGTGCTGGGGATTGAACCCAGGGCCCAGGCCTTGTGCATATCCCCAGTCCCCATTTTAATGTTTTTTGAATTCCATTTTTTCATTTATCTATATTGCTTTTCAGTGTGTGTCTCTCTAGAGCTTTTTTTACTAGGGGTGTTTGCTGTCTCATCAATTCTAGGAGGAGATGGAAGTTCAGGTTCTCCTTTCTGCCTCCATCGACACATAAAGGAGGATGGAATGGAAGTTCTGGCTCTGGTATTGTCTCCACTGACCCTCTGATCAGGGTGTTGTCTTCATCACCATCCTGACCTTCTATAGGCCTCCTGTGACACCATCTTGGGGAGTGCTAGAATCACATTCCCCTACTGCTGGTGGAATTCCAGTCTGCACATGAAGTCTGCACTGCTTGCTCATTGGCTGAAAGAGATGGAAGTCCAGGCTCCCTAGGTAACCTTCTCTTATATCAACCAGGCAGGGCGGGGTGGAGGATCTCACTTCAGCCTTCTGCCAGGGAGTCTAGGCTCTCCAGTTGGTCTTTAGGGTTAAGAGTTCTAGTGGGGGACAACTTTTTCACTTTTGTTTGATAAAAGCAGAGTACTTGTTATCTAAAAGACTTCTGTCTGACCCTTTCCTGGGGTGTCTTTTTTAAATTTTTATTTTCTTTTTAAAATTTCCTTACCTGTTTTTGTGGGCACATCCAGGTTTCCAGGTTGCTGGCTTCTTCAGCTCCAAATATGGGATATTCGAGGCCAAAAGAAAAATCACCATCCCTCTCTTAGTGCAGGCTGCTATCACAGAATCCCATTGACTGAATGGCTTAAACACCACATTGGAGACTGGGAGTCTGCCATCAGGGTGGCAGCATGGCAGGGTTCTAGGTGCATGCTCACCTTTCCATTGGTAAATGGCTGCTTTCTTCCTGTGTCCTCACATGGCTGAGAGCACAGCAAATAAGCAAGTTCTTTTTTGACTCTTCTTACAAGAGCACTAACCCCACAGTGAGTCCTCCATCATGATTTGATTACCACGTGAATGTCCCATCTCCAAATACCATCACATTGTAGATGAGATGACAGATTATGAAATTGGAGAAAATAAACATTCAGTCCAGAACTTTCCATTCCACAGGTTCTGAGATGTCTAGCTGAGCCATCTTCTTGACATCTCTCAGTCTTCTTACAGTTTCTTTAATTTATACTCTTCAGGATTCTTAGTTATACTTAGTAAGAAAATAAGGGAAAACTCTATCTTTTTTATATTATCAAAGGTGAAAGTTCCAATTTATCATTTTGCATCTGTCATATGCATATCTTCTTTATTCAGGTGTCTCTTCAAACTTTTTATCTATTTTATAGAATTTGTCCATTTTCCATCGTTTTCTTTTTGAGAATTCTTCATATGGATGTCTTTTGTTTTGTATGTCAGTAAATTGTATTTCTGCCTGTGGCTTATCTCTTATTGTTTCTTCTCTAAAAAGTGACTTTTGAGGAGCAGATAGTTTACATTTTGATGAAGTTTGATTTTCAAATTTGTTTTTTTATGTATCATGCTTTAGTATTGTATTGAAGAAATATTTGCCTAATTCAAGGTCAGGGAAATTTTTCCTGTTCTTTTCCCCTCTAAAAGTTTTATAGTATTGGATTTTATACCAAGATCTATTGTTCATTTTGAGTTAATTCTGTACAAGTTGCATGATACAAATTGAGGCTCATTTTTACATTAATACATAAATATTCTAGCATTTTATATTTAAATGATGATTCTCTTCACTAAAGTGATCTAAACTTTTCACTTTGGTCAAAAATAAATTTTATAGAAATTTTCAGTCTGTTTTCACTCTGAATTCTGCCCCAATTCATCTATTTTTCTATCTTTATGCCAATACCATACTATTTTCATTAGCATAGCTTTGCAATAAATCTTGAAATCAGTTGTTAGTGATTTGACATTGTTCCTGTGTTTAAAAATTGTTTCAACTGTTCTTTTCCTTTTGTATTTTCATGTCAATTTTAGAATCAATCATAATTGTTGCAGGTTGTTTTTGCACACATATAACACACACACTCAGCTTACACTCACTCATACAAAGCACAAACACACTTTTACAAAAAAAGAGAAGTCTAATTTATGTTTATTATAAGAATACAATTGTTTCTCTCTTTACTACTCTAACTTACATCCTACTCTTTCCTCTTCCCTTCTAAATTTATTTTCTTCCTTAGTGATGTAAGTTGTTAGTAGCTCTTTCAAAATGAGTGTCTATTTTTAATAAATCTCCTAGTCTTTAAATGTCAGAAGATATTTTTATTCACTCTTGAAATATAATTTTCTTTGGCATAGAATTTGATGGCTAATTTTAATTAGCATTTTGAAAATATTTTCCACTTTCTTCTGGAGATGTTTTTCACAGGTATGAATACTGCACTTAATAGTGATGATGTCATATATTATCAGAGTCCAGAACCCATACATGAAACTGAAGAGGGAAAGTATAATGAAAGGAATCATTACCAGTGATAGGGATTAGACTAGCAGGGGGTTGGAAAGTGAGAAGTAAAGCAGAAAAACAGCAACAACAACAACAACAGAAAAATACAGGAATCACAAGGATTAGGAAGCAGATGCTAATACTAGGATTAAGGTAAATGTTCAAAAAAAGGCTTCCCCCGCCCCCAACTGAGATTCAGACCTTGTTGAACTGAACACACTCAGGACTCACTGAATGACAGAGAAGTTTTCCACACCAGTAGAACTTGCTAAATATTCACACTCTGAGGTGCTGAGGAAAATCATTCATGGAAGCTATATCACCAGCTATGAAATCATGTGCTAGTGAAGATTTGACTTCACCAAAGAGAGTTCTGGCCTTTGCTCCTGGACCTTGGGATGTATTCTTTAAGATCTTGAAATGTCATGATGGATAAAATATCTTTGTTTACCATTTGAGAGTCTAACAATGTGAATTAGGTGAGGAGTCTGGCTTAACCACTGGAGGAGCTACAAGTCTCGGTCAGCTAACTACATTTGTACGACTGACTACATGACTACATCTGTGTTACTAAGCCCTAGTAAAGTCTCTGGATATCAATGCTCCTGTGAACTTTCCTGACTGGAAACACTCAGAGCATACTGTCACATGTCATTGCTGGAAGGAGTTAACACAGCATCATGTCACAGTATAAGGACAATTGGAAACTTGGTTGGAAACCCTGCTGGACTCTGCTCCATGCAGCTCTCCCCTTGCATGATTTTAATCTGTAACTTTTCACTGAAATAAACCATTTCTTAGTGCCATCTGCTGTAACAGAATGCCATGAACTGGGACTTATAAACAACTGAAGTTTATTTTTCACATTTCTAGAGGTTGAGGGATCCAAGATCAGTTGTCGGCTGATTTAGTGCTGATGAAGGCTCACGTGCTAGTTCATGAAGGGCTCTCTTTCCACCATGTCCTTCCAACATGGAAAGGGTGAGGGATCTCTCCACAGTCTCTTTCCTAATGGCGCCAATCCCACTTAAGAAAACTCCATCCTCCTGACTGAAGGCCCCACCTCCTAATATCAACAAATGAGGGAACAGAATTTTAACACATGAATTTTGGAGGTACATTCAGTCTTCAGTGAACTGTAACCATGAGTATAATAACTTTCAATGAGTTTTATGAGTCTTTCTACTGAATTATAAAACTGAAGTTGATTTAGAGATCTCTGAACCTGCAATTGATGTAAGAAGTGAAGGTGGTCTTAGGAACCCCCAAATTCCACAGCTGTTTTCAGACATTAGAGGGGTCTTATGAATTGTTTCCTAGTGTTGTACCACCCAAGAGGTATGCTAAAAGAAGCTGCTGGCTTCCAGGTGTTGCTAAAAGTTGGATGCTTCAGAAACAGTGTGCTGGTGAAGCCATCTGTACCGTTAAGTGCCTGCTGTTGCCCACAATATGCTATGGAAGCTGGGATCCATGAAAACTGCAACTATTGCCGAAACCATTTTCTGTGGGAACCACCTATTTGTTGTAGTAGTTGGGCATGCGCTGAAGGAGCCTGAAGAGAGAGTGCTCTGATCCCTCTATATCCTCCTCTGTCTCTCCAATATTCTTACTGGTAAAATTTAACATCTTTCCAGCTGGCAAAGGAAAATATTTAAAGGACCCATTTCAGCTTTTGCAAAGCAGGCAATGAAGGATGAACTTGGAACATAGAGGCCATAACTGATAGATGGCACAACAAGATTTTTAACTTCTGTCAAGGTATCTAGTTTCTTTGGTAAAAACCAAGTTTTTTTTTTTTTCAAAATATTCTGAAATCTTAACTACAATGTGTCTATGACTCTCCTTTCCTTCCTATCTTTTTAATTTTCTTCCTTCTTTGTTTAATCTTGCTTGTCACATGATAGACCAATTCAATTTGAGGATACATGTTTATTTATCTCAAAATATACATAGATATTATTCTTTCTCTTCAATCTTAATCTGTATTCTTTTCTTTTTGGATTACTATTAGAAATACTTTAAACTTCTCTATCTTAAGTGTCTTTTATGTTTTCTTTCTTTTTCAAAATTTTATCTCTGTGATCGTGTTAAGAACTTTTTTAATTCTTAGTTTCAAGTACAAATTTGTTCTTCATAGGTATTAATCTACCATATGTAACCTACTGAAGTTTTATTTTTGAATATTTTTCACAAGACTTCAGATTGGCCCATTTTTAAAACCACCTATTCATGTTTATATATCTAATGTTGTTTTGAATATAAGTCCCTATTACCTCTATAGTGGGCTTTAGGGGTTAAAAAAACTTCTTGGTTTCATTAAATTAAATTCATTAAATTATTTCTGTGGGATGTTTTTTGAGTATTTGTCTTCTTTACACATGCTATAATTTTTGTTCTAGAGCTGAATTAAAAACAAAAAATTCCCCTATGGTGTATGTTCCTTTAAGATAATTACCAATTTGTTCCTATCTTGACCCACAGGCAGAGAATGAGCTCTTATGCTTAGAGTTTAGTTTGGACTCTCAATTGTATATGCAGAAAATTGTCCAACTTCTTTTTCTTCTCAATGGCATATCAATTTATTCAAAGCATATGAGATATTGCAATAATCAAATATCTGAACTTACGTTTATGAAGAAGGTGAGATGAAGGTTTTCCCCCTGCTACTTTACGTTTTTAACTGACCTCCACCTAATTCTTAGACACTTCTTTCCATGTATCACAGTTCTAAGGAAAAAGCTTGTAAACTACTGTCTAAAGAATTTTGAGTACTTTGCAAAAAAAAGTTTACTAAATATGTGTGCAAGTTACTGTGTTGACATACTGAAATATTTTGAAATACCTAGATGACAGGCATCACAATGAATTATTTCAGAGGATAGTTGTTAGGGAATTACAGGAAGACAGGAAATTTTTCAGATATAAAGCATACTACTTAAAATGAAATGTTGAAGGGATAGATGTGACCAGATGCTGAGTTTACAGAAGATTGTTGTTAAACCTCCTTTCTCAGGGTTATATTTCAGAGAAGGAAAGAATTCAGAAAAAGTTGTCAAAATTGTAATCAAAATATTTAGTCAATAGTTTTCATCAAGTTTATCAAATTGATATATTTCTTCATTGTGTCTTTGTGTAAAATAGTATAAATATTTCTGTATTCTGTCTAGTTATAAAAGTTGATGCTAGGTGTTTGCTGGTCCATACCATGGGACAAAGTAGGGACACAGGTGCTTCTTTTATCTGATAAAGAGGAAAGTTTAGTTTCATTTTGAGACCTCTTGCATAATCAAAAGAAATACATGTGGTCACTAATTATGAGAATTAATTATGAGATCCCTAACTAGTGTATTAATTTCAAATAGTAAGTCTTTTAAAAAATGTGGTTGTGGGCTGGGGATATAACTCAGTTGGTAGAATGCTTGCCTTGCAAGCACAAGTCCATGGGTTCAATCCCCAGCACCGAAAAAAATATAAAATAAAATAAATAAAAAATGTGGTTGTGATCTCGGCTACATAATTTTCTAGTCCAAGTGATCGTCTTTTGCTTGGATCAGTGTCACAAGATATCAGCTGTTCTCCCTATCACACACCCTTCCCTGATTGTATCAATCCCCTTCCAAGAACATAGTGTTTTATTACAAATATGTTAAATGTGAGGGAAATTTTCTAACATCATGTTAGTAAATGGATGAATATTATTTTTGTGAAGAAAATTATATTTTTATTCAAAATATTTTCTCTAGCCAGTCAAGGTAAATTAAGAAATGTAGAAACCTTGCAACTTAACTTTAGCTGAAACAATTTCCTATAAAATTTTTCCTTGCTTTTACAAATTCTTGCTTTTACACAATGGAAGATTGTACTTATTTTCCTTCATTCTGATACATAGTTTTTGTTCCACATAGAAGAATGAATTTGCTTTTTTCTTCTTTGATAAAGACATTTTTTTCATTTTCTGTTTCCTCCATGGTTTCTAATGAAAATTCAGTAGTAATTTTAGTCATTATTTTTTAATTGTATGTATGTTTTCCAACTCTGAAGATGTTTTCTTATCTATTCTTCCTGCTAATCTGACATAATATACATTGGGAGTACTTTTGGTATTTATTTGATGGAGTCTTGCTGAGTTTCTTGAATCAATATTTCACCAAATTTGTGACTTTTCAGTCATTATTTCTTTATACAAGTTTCTGTCCCCTTCAAACTCTTTTTCTTCAGGGACTATGATTATACATGTTAGCTCTTATGATCTAGCTTTAGGTCTTTGTGTGCCTACTTATTTTATACTATTTATTTTTAATTATTTTTCTCTCTTTTTAAATTAGAAGATTTGTATAGATCAAGTTCACTGAAATTCATGTTCATTGAATCTTCTCTGTCATCTCCATCTATTATTAATCCCAATTAGCAAAATTTGAATTTCTAATACTGTTTTTGCTTCTAACACTTTTATTTGGTTATTTTTTAATATATTCTACTTCTTTGCTATTATTTTCTGCCTTTGCATTCAATACCAATATACTTTACCTTATTGAGCATGTATTTAGGTTAATTGCATTTTTGCTGCCTTTTGATACCAACTTCTGATCATCTCAGAGTTGAACTTTGTTAATTTTCTTCTTCCTTCTAATTGACACATTTTCTTGTATGTAACTCAATTTGGGTTGCATATTCAACATTTTGAATGTTCTCTTGTTTGTACTGTGAATGCTGCTCAATGGCTTAATGTTGATGTTTTGTTTTTGGAGACAATTAACTTGGTCAAATCAAGACTGCCAGTTCCACCTGTTGTGAGTGCAACCTCACTCTCAGTTCAGTTATTATTCTATATACAGATGGTCACTGATAGTTTTCCTTGTGTGTGTATAATTCATGAATCAGTTGGAGATGATCCTTTTCTGGATCTCTCCTTTCCATGATTCCTTCCCATTCTCCATCTTCTTTGGTTGATGGCTTCCTTCCCTGATTCTCTGGGACAGAAAGATGATGACCTTTCTATCATAACATCAAAATTTTAGCTACTTCTCATTTTTGAGCAGAGGTCTTCAGAACAGAAACAGATGCCATATGTTTCTTTCCTAATAGCAACTTCTTTCTAGTATCTGATTACCTAGTTTGCCCTCTAGGACTCTCAAGGTACTAGTTTAGTATTTTTCTTCAGAGTCTGTAATTGCTATCAACAGAAGGGCTGGTGGAAGCTACTCGAAGCTGTTCCAGGAAGGGCACCATCATTTTTTCACTATAGATTGTTGAAGCATTGATATCATATGGATTTCTTGGTAACAAATTGAGATGGTTAGTTCTTATGACGTTCTCTCTAGATGAGAGTACAGTTATCTTAGTAAGCTATTTATTTTTCCTGGTAAATACTACCTTTTTCAAATCATGTTTGGAACTTTTTTGAACTACTTTTTAAAGTACTAAGAATCAGCATTTATCTGATACTGTCATTCACCTCAAGAGGGAATGACAGGGAAAAACTACTTGGGATAAAATGAAATAAATAAAATGATGGCTAGGGACTGAATTATGTCTCCTAAAATTTACATGTTGGAATCCTAACTCACTCTGTGACTATATTTTAAGGTAGAGCCTTTAAGGGGCTAATTAAGGTTAAATGAGGTAAACATATGAAGGCTCTCATCCTGTGGTAGACTAGCATCCTCATAAGAGGAGGAAGAGATACTGGAGCTCCCTTATCATGGGCACACACCCAGATAAATGGCCAGGAGAGCAGAGAGATGGAGCCACCTGACCAACTGGAAGTGAGGCCTCATCAGAAACCAGCCCTGCTAGCACTTTGATCTTGTACTTCCAGGACCCTGAACTGTGAGAAAATAAATTTCTGCTGTTAAAGCCCACAGTCTGTGTTATTTAGTTAGGACAGCTGCAGCATCCTTTAACACAATGACATAACTAGAGAGAACCTAAATAGACCAATAATGAGCAAGAGATTAAAATGGAAAAACCATATCCACATGTAGAAGATTGAAACCATATACCTATCTTTCATCTCACCCAAAACTCAACTCGACATGAAACGAAGACCTAGGAATTAGACCAGAACCTTAGTAACTGCTAAGAAGAACACACAGAGGAAACACTTCAAATGTAGGTGCAGGCAACGACTTCCTCAGTAGGACTCGTAAAGCTCAGGAAATGATACCAAGAACTAACAAATAGGATGGCATCAAATTAAAACCTTCTACACAGCAAAGGAAACAGTAAAATAGTGAAGAGAGAGCCTACAGAATGAGAGAAAATCTTTGCCAGTTACTGTTGTAAAATGTGGAAATTTCCCTTGGAGCAGGTGAGGCGATAGAGCACAATCAACTCTGGGAGACAGGTTCTGGGATGCAGTCTCAACTTTAATCAGGAAGCATACATGTTTTATAGAGGCAGGGAGCCTATGAGTAAAGAGAAGCAATGTTGCAAGAGCCTACCAGAGCAATCCAGCTAGAAACTGCACAATGCGGAAGAAGAGAGGAACAGGGGGATGGGGTGAGACTCTCCTGAGACAATGCTCCATTGGCGGGTTGGTCACTTGAGAGTGTGCTACCCAAACATGAAAATCCTGGGTGTTCCACAGAATCATACCCATTCCGCAGCTGCAGGGGTGCATATGGCTCAGTGACTTTTCCTTCATCTCCCATAAGTTACTCTTCCAACAGATGTTTAATATCCAAAATGTATAGAGAACTTCAAAATCTTAACACCAATAAATAAATAAATAAATAAATAAATAAATAAATCCAATAATTAAATCAATAAATGGGCAAATGAACTAAACAGACATTTCTTAAATAAGAAATACAATGGCAAACAAATACATGCAAAAATATTCAAAATTTTTAGCAATTGGGGAAAGGTAAATTGAAACTGCATTGAGATTTCTTCTCATTCTTGTTAGAATGCCAATCATCAAGAATATACACAATGATAAATGCTGGAGAGGATGAAGAGAAAAAGGAACACTTTTACAGTGTTAGTGGGATTGTAAATTAGTATGATCACTATGGAAATCAGTATGGAGGTTCTTTAAGACTAGGAATGGAATCATAAATATCCCAACTATATCACTCAATATTTATCCAAAAGAATTAAAATCAGCATACTTTAGCAATATGTGCAAATCTATGTTGATAGCAGTACAATTCACAGTAGGCTTGTCATGGAACCAGCCTAGGTGTTGCTCAACACATGAATGGATAAAGAAAATGTGGTGTATATACACAACGGAATTTTATTCAGCAATGAAGAACAAAGTTATGTAACTTGCAGAAAAATGCAAGGAACTGGAGAGCATCATTTTACACAAAATAAGCCAGACTCAGAAAGTAAAGAGTTATATATTTTCTCTAATATGTAGAAGCTAGAAAGAATAAAGGAAAAAAATGGGATCTCATGAAAATAAGAGACCAGTAAATACAGGAAGGGGATCAAAGGGAAGGAACAGAGAGGAGGGAAAAGGGAAATACTGGGGAATGAATTTGGTAAAATTATGCTATTTGCATGTATGATTATGTCACAATGAATCCCACTATTACGTATAACTATAACAGTAATAAATATTTTTTTGTTTCTTTTTTATTTATTTTTTTTATTTTTACAGACTTCATTTTGATTCATTGTACACATATGGGGTACAAATTTTCACTTCTATGGTAGTGCATGATGTACATTCATATCATTCTTATTAATCACACATGTACATAGGGCAATGATGTCTGACTAATAAATATTTTAATAAAAGAAAATATAGTTCATGGTTTAAATTCAGAGGTAAAACACAAAAAAAGAGAGCCACAAGGAACTTATTTTTTAAAAAAAGAAAATTGGCGAAGATGTTAAATGCAAAATCATTTTGTAGGATAGCAACATACTTAAGTCAGCAGAGCATCCTAAGAGAGCAACACTGAAAAGGTGCAGTCTCCATGTTGATGGATCTGGGCACTGAGAGAAGCAAGCAGCTTCCTGATTTTATCACTACACCTTCTACATCATTTATCCTTTTGGTATGACTTTGTTACACTATTCCAAAATGATACATTTCAATTTTTAGACTATAGAATTGTTTAAAAATCAGTTCATAGCTTTGCCAATTTCAGTTCCTTGCAAGCTTTGACATGTCTAAGTTTCCATTTTTATCAGATATCTATTACCATATTTAAGAATCTTAGGTGAAAAGATATTATTTATTTGGCTTAAATCAGCAGGACTGTCATGAAGCCACAAGAGGAGTTACTTATACAGCTTAGGAAAGATAAGAAAATAATCACTCATTACTCTGCCATCTAGCAGCTGTGACCCCAGTGGTGTGTGTGTGTGTGTGTGTGTGTGTGTGTGTGTGTGTATGTGTGTGTGTTCAAATTTTCTAAAGGAATGGAACAGTAAATCAACAATAACAGGAGGATCGATACTCTCCCTTACCTCTTTTGTGAGATCTGGAGCATGCCCTGAATCTGTCAGATGGAATTAAAGGACTCAGGGTGTCAGGGAGGATGCCAACAAATAGACCTGCCATGCTGTCCATTAAGGAAAGTCCCAGATCTCTGCCATGACCATTGTTATCACTTTAAAAGGGGGACATTTGGGACCTGCCACCTTTTAAGTGAAAGGTGGTCTGGTTATTTACAACAGAGATTACTTGCATTTCCAACCAATAAAGTGTTCATCAATTCAGTGATAACATTGAATAAACTCTGTGAAAAGGAGGAATCATTGTGTTTTACCATGATAGGGGAAAAAACATTTGATCAAAAAACAGAGGAGGTTTCTATGAGACGCAGGAACACAGCCCAGGGCTTGCTTGAGAGTTTCCATCACGTGCACAATCTTTCCTTTGGCAAAGGCTAATGCCTGAGGCTTTCTGGGTTCTTTTGTCTTTGTACAACAACAGCACATCATGCATCTGGCCAATCATGCAGTGGGGTACCACAGGGAGGGCTTCCATCCCAGCACCAGCTGGTGATGATTTTATGGCTACCAGCACGAGGATTGATAGCTTCCATAAATTCACATCCAGCTAGTGTATCCACAGATGCCATTCTTATTCCTATCTTGAAACTTTACTAAATTTTAGCCTGAGAAATATCCTGCAGCAGTGAATTCTGAAAGCTGATTATGCACCACATAAAAAGTCTTTTTATCCATTTTCAATCTGTTGCCTTTTGAATTCCAGCCAGTTTCTGCTCTTTCTCAAATTAAGGTGAATGGGAGTATGGTATATAATTAGGCTGTGTTATACTATTCATTACTTCATTCACCTTAATCTTATTATCTCTGCAGACATGCTAGGTCAATTCCAGCAACATCTGAACAGAAGATGTGGTTAATTTTAAATGAACTGAATATAACTAATAATACATTTGATCGAGATAAACTCTAAATTGAATGGAACTGTCATAGGAACTTTATTCTGTTATTAACACTAGCAGGCATTTCACAGGCACAGTGCTGGTGGTAGGGTATCTCTATATTTGTTAAAAGATTTGCAGTCATCGGAAAATATCTGAAGATCCTCCATTCGCTTTGTCTAAGTTGTTGGTGAATAATAGGTTGGAAGTTTTCAATTGCACAATTATGAGCCTTCCAAAGAATAAACCTACAGGAGACCTTTGTAATAGATCAAAAGGATGTTGTCAGCAAGTTCGAGCACTTGGCATTTCTAGAATGGAACGTTAGCAAGAAAATAAATGGAAGTATATTAAAAAAAAATTGTACTGTGAAAAATACAATAAATGCCTATACATTACCATAATGGAAATAGTATATGAATTGTTTTTTTCCTGAAAAATGAAGGCAATATTTTGTACATAATAAGCATTGTGTTTACTGTATATGCTAAATACACATAATCTAGGGATTAACATAATTCCTTTAAAATGAAAGATCATGTGCTTGTGAATAAGCTACAATGTATATTCTTTGTGGTGTCCCAGTACCTGGTTTCTGTACTGGTTTATTCTTTCTCTAACAATTGTTGAAGATCTTAATGTTCTCTTGTCTCTCTCTCTCTCTCTCCTTCTTCACGCTGCTATAATGAAATTTCATAGACTGGATGGCCTATAAAGAGCAGAAATTTATTTCGCACAGTTATGGAGACTGGGAAGTCCAAGATCAAGACATCAGCAGTGTGCAGTGAAGGCCTGCTTCCTGCTTCTCTTTATAATTCACATGAAGGAAGAGTGGAGGGATCTCTCTGGAACTTCTTTTATAAGGTCACTAATCTCATTTATGAGACCTCCACTCTCCTGACCTAATCACCATCCACATACCCCACTTCCATCACCTTGGCAAGTAGGATTTCAACATATGAATCTTGGGGGAAGATAAGCAATCCATTTCTTTCTCTCTCTTCCTCTACTTTTCCTGTGTTCATGCTACCTCCACCCTTTTTTCTTTAGTGTTAGCTACACAAGAGATTACAGACAACTGTGTGCATCTCGCTGGGTTTGCTGGTTTACCTGGTTTCTTCTATGGATTCTGAACTGACCAAATCCTTAAATTTATTTCTATCGTAGCACAGAGTGCGTATGGAGCTTCCTGATTAGAGCACACCCTCAAATTCTCCTTGCCCTTGATATTTTAATTCTTTCCTGGGTTCTGGCTTTCTACTTGAATATTTCAACACACCTTATTTTGTCCATTGATGTCTCTATCCATCTTACAGTTCCTTGGTGTGTTCTTGACAGTTTTGAGAGTTCCCTAAATCTTGTACCCACTGGCTCTTGCCTTACAAGCTGTATGTGCCTAGACTTCTGACTCGCTATCTGGTCTCTGGTCCACCATCTCACCTTGTCTCCGACTTCTCACTTATGACTCATCATTGCAGCACAGCCTTGTTCATCTTTTTCTACCTTCCTTCTCTTTCTTCTCCTCCTCCTACTCATATAAAATATACATGCTCCTTGTGAAATATTTGCTGTTATCCATGAAGTGGAAGGAATCAGAACAAAATAGAGCAAAACAATAATTAATTTCACAACAGAAAGGCAATCCCTGTGAACATTTTGACATTTTCTATTCAGCTGTTTTTCTCCTTTAACATAATTCAGACAATGTTAATGGAAAAAAATTTTAAAAATTTGATACATAGTAAATATTTTTATGTATCTTTTGAAATTTTGACACATGATTTCAATGGTTATATTGTTTCATTTTGTAAACTTTTCAATGCCATTTAATTATGCCATTAATATTATTTCTAAAACATGCATAAATAAAACTCATAAATAACCTCATTTGTTAATATTTATATTTCATATGCTTTCTAAGACTAAATTAATCAAATGGGAATTTTTGTGTTCAAGTTTAATGGTATTTTAAAGAATTTTGAAATATAAAGCTCTACAAATGGAGCAGAGGTCTCACGGGAGAGTTACCCTCATTGATCAATATGATACTGCCAGTTATCAGTAACAAGTTCTGCTTCCTCAAATGTTGAAGTTTGAACATTAGAGAAGCAGGGCTGAGGCAAGCGTAGAAAGTAAGCTTGACTTAGGAAAAATAGTAACAAAGACTTCTCCTGGGAGGGAAAAGGGAGCCATAGCTGGTGTCCTGGTATCCCAGGAAGTGAAAGCATCTTACCCCTTTTAAACATTTTAATTTTTCTTTGTTCCCCTCCTGCCCTCTTCCCTTTCATCTCTCTCCTTCCTGACTAGGCCCAGGAGATATAGGTGGGATGGCTAAAAAGTGAGAATCAGGTGGGCTGGAAGGGCCAAGGTGGAGACATCTGGATAGGAAGGGAGCAGCATCCCAGGGGGCATTAATTAGCAGCTCCCCATCTGCTGAGGAGGTGCTTCATTAACAACCTTCTGGGAACGGGGGATATAGGCAGGTCTTCTTGGTAGTCAAAGGGCTCTGGAGGCATTAACATTCCAATCTCCCAGAGGCAGTCTCCATCTTCAAGATCTGACCCCATTACCTGTGTCCACTGACTTCCTGCCTTTAATTCTTGCTTCAGATAGATGAGAGTCTTTATAAGATCAGTGAAGGGGAGTAGTGGAGAATATGCACTTCTTATATTATGAAATATTATGGGAGACACAGTTTGTGCAAATACAAATTCAGACTTGATTCTAGGATAGTGAATGTGCCAGTCTGACTCATGATGGAATTCTTCTCCTGTGTTCCATCTTTGTCCTGTGTTTGGCTGTATCATACCATTTTATTATTTAATATTTTCTTTATTTTCCCTCCTGTGGCTCTGTTAAACAACTGCATTTCCTCTTGCCTCAACTTTACCATCCTTTTTCTTGGCTCTGATAGTTCTATTCTCCCTGTCTCTTCCAGGACTACCTTCTGCACGTGGTTAGCTGTCTAGAACCCCAATCATCTCTGACAAGAACTCAGTGTTTTGTTGGATTTTTATTTCCCTTTACACAAGATGACATTTTTCTCTGGCTACTTTTAAGATTTTTTAAAAAATATATTGGCTTTCAGTTCACATAGTGTACTTGGAGGCATTTATTGGAATCTGTTCTGTTTGGGTTTCCTGAAATCTTGGCCAATTTATGACTTTCATCAAATTTGGGAAAGCTTTGACTCCTATGTCTTCAAATGGGTTTTCTGAACTCCTCTCCAGGACTCCAATAAGATGTATTTTATATTTTTCGTTATTGTCCCACAGTCTCTTGCAGCACTATTAATTTTTAAAACTTTTCTCTTACACTTTTTCATAACAAATTTCTGTTGGTGTTATCTTTGAGATTTTGGACTGTTTTTTTGGAAATTTCCATTCTGTATCTTTCTTAAAAAAAATTAGGTTCTGCATTCTTTATTTAACTTTTAGAAATTCCATTTTGTTCTTTTAAAAATATTTTTATTTCTTTGCTAAGATTTCCTATTTTTCTACATTTTTCATGCATATTTTTCCTTACCTAATTGAGCTTCTTCAAAATAGTTGCTTTAAAATCCTTATCTGGAAATCTCAACATCTGTAATATGTTTATGTTGGACTCCATTGATTTTTTTGGGAGGGGGTTAGAAAATGGGTCATCTCTTTCTGGTCTTAATATCTCATGTAGTTTGAATTATATTATTCTATTATGAATCATATATTGTAAAAACTTTGGATCTTGGTACATTCTCACAAAGGGAACTCAGACTCAAGGTCTGAAGTCATAGTTCAGGTTTTCACTTTTTATTGTTTTGTTTTTAATTTGGTTCCTTGGAGGCTGCCTCTTGAATGTGTGGTTCAAGGAAACCAGAGATTTAAGCAGCACTGTTTACAGAATTTGGGACTTTGTTACTTATCTTTGCAAGGTTTCCCATTTCACTCTCCAGTTACTGTAGATGATCCATATTCTGTTTTCCAGTTCCTTCATTTCAGGTCTCTTTCTAGTTGTAGACATTTTGCATGCCTATTTGGCCTTCCCTTTGGCTAAAAGCCATGTAAAATGGGACACTTACTTCATGCAAGTTCTTTCTTCTATGTGATAACTATCTTCCAGTATGTGTGCACTTTATTATCTCTTCGGTGATTTTGGTAGTTGTTTTCTAAATTCTGTCCAGAGTTTATAATTGTTATTTATAGGAACTTGGTCTGATAGGACCTACTTAGCTATTACCAAATGGAAACCTAGTCATATTTTCTGAAATAAATTCATGGTTGTGCCTGTCTGACTTTCCTGTGTCCCACAGGTGGAATGACTGCCATGAGAAGTCATTATGAATTGTCAGGAAGATCCCTGCTGGCATAGATGAGTTTATTTTCTTGCAACTGAATCTATCTGTCGTAGTAGATATTGTTTATCCTCATCCATAGTCTACCAGAGACACTAAAAATGGGTCAAAACATTGCTGCTAAAATTTTAAGATAATCTAATCTTCCTTGTATATGCAAATATGAGTGGATTGGTGAAGTTGCAATCCCCCTTCTCTCCCAGTTCCCAGAATATGGGATTCTTGGTTAACTGTCTCACAGCAGGCAGAATGATGGTTGTACCCTGTGTCACAATATCTTAAAGAGTAGTCATTGAGAAATCAAAAACGTCTGGAGTATTTGTTTAAAAACAATAACTCTAGCTCAAGCCAGACCTGCTGAATAATAAGCTCTGCAGTTATCTGCATTCATATGTGGGTAATGCCTACATTCATTAAAGTTTGAGAACCACTGCACTGTGTCAGTGATTCTTAAGCCTGGCTGCATATTAGAATCACCTGGGAAGTTTTTAAATCTTACAGTTTCCTAGACTCATCCACAGAGGTTCTCTTTTAATTGGGGTGGTTTGGGACACAGGCATTGGTGTTTTTCAAAATTCGCCTGAGTGATTTTAATGTGCTCTCAGTGTTGAGAACAAATTCTTTTGGTTACTTTCTTGAGTGCCTATAGAGTGACTTCTTCCAAGACATTGAGGATAATAGGAAGAAAGATAATACTAATTAGTAACGCCCAGAAATTTAGGCAGAAAGTGCACCCATGAGTATGGCACTAACTTCAGTGTACTCTTGTGGCAAATTTAGAGGCTGAGAAAATGCTCTGAGGTCATTTTATAATGGCTTTACTGTTTTGGGAACACTCAGTCAAGATTGAACTTTTTTATTATTATTATAAAAGTTTGCAGAATTCAATTTCTAAGTATCCTGGGGAGAAGTATGCTATGCTACATTTCTCAAACTTGTTTAATTATATAATCCTTTTACTTGTGCAAAATTCATTAACATCCTATACAAACAGATCTGGGAGGTATTTGTTCTAGAAGGTATTCACATACAACAATACTAGTAGTTAACTCAACCTTGGAACATTTTTATTCATAATGCAACTGCTTAGTTTTTAATATCTGCATTTTTCCCTTGGAGTTGTCTGGATCAGAGATAGGCAAGTAATTTACTTACATAGCAATCTGAGCAATGGTATGCATTTCCCCTTTGGGATGACACAATGAGGGCAGGTGTCACCTGCATGTGCAAAGGGAAATTTTGCATTATAGGCGAGGAACTTTGAAGTTACAGATTTCAGAACTTACATAAGAACTTCTCTCCAGCAAGAGAGAGAAAAATGCTGCTCTCTAATGGAAGCAATTCTTTTCTGGAAGAGATGGGGAAAGATCCCTGGTGTTTACAAAAATCTTAAACGAATAGTTCCACGTTTTATCATTCTTTTATTACTGAAATGTAAACACATATCTGCACATAAATATAGCTTTATATTTTTCTAGAGCTTCCGGATGATCCTTGTTATTCAGTCATTCATTAATCCATATTGCTAGCAATCTTTTCTCAGAGAGTCCGACAAGGCAAAACTGTGAAAATATTCGTGTTTTTCATGATACCATCTACTATCAACCTGGAAAATCCTCAGCAATCCAAATTTGTTCTTGATTTAACGATATTTTTCTGGTGTCAATCCTAGAAAAGTTCTCCCTTTATGAGATGATTACCCAGAATAATTTCAGAACATACAGAGAGACTTGCAAAGCACTGTTCGACATAAAAATAAATAAATAAAAATAGATCCTTACCATAGTGTAAACGTTTGCTTGCTGATGTTTAACTACCATTACCAACCTGCCCTCTCTCTAAGACTGCCCCTCACCTTAAGAAAATGGAATTGCCTCAAAATTTTTATGTAATGAACTACAATTTCAATTAATGCTTAATTAGTTTGTTACCAACCCTATGACTTTGTTCTTTCACTTCAGTTCAAGGCTGTGTCCCCTAAAAACCTCCTTTATCAATGAATCATCACTTTTCACTACCTGGAGCACAATACCTTCTACTTACTTGCCATGAACAGGAATCTCTACTGTACATCAGAATTATCAAAAAGTTGTATCACTTTTGTGGACATCTGCCTTGCTTTGAGGATTCAAATTAGTTAATCTTAATTAAAATTGTAGTTTATTAAATAAGTGTAACTGACGAATATATGTGAAAAATATCACTTCAATTTTCTCGGCATTTTGGAAGCTTTCTGGGATTCTACAAGTTATTAGAGATTCTCTCATTCTATTCTGTCTAAATAAGGGTAACTACAGACTCATCAGGTTTACTCAGATTAATTTCTTTATGAGCACACAAATGTGTAGTTATGTTAATAATCCATGGATGTTCTTGGAAAATTATAAGTTGTAATGGTCATTTGCATGTTTTTCTAATAGTACCATGATTTTTCCTTAATTTTCAAGAAAATATCATAAAACTGATTGGAGAATAGGGTGATCTCTGATCCTAAATTTCCTAGTTTCAAAGCCTTGCTCTATCTTTTCTTCACAGTAGTAAGTATATTAGGTATATTATTTAACTTCTTTGTCCTTTAGTTTTCTCCTTAGTAAAATGAAGTTATTGTTAGCTATGGAGTTGTAATAGGATTAAATTGCTTAAATCATGTAAATTGTTTAAAACATGCTATTTCTTCATACTCCATAAATACAATCTGTAACAGTAATCACTAATAGTTAATTTTATTTGAATATACTGTGCATCTGTATCTATAGCACTTCTCCCAGATTATATGGGATGGAATTTAACAAAGGATAGTTTGGAAACTTGAAACATAAATGGAAGCCCAGAAATAGAATGGAAATGTGGGTATCACATGTAATTCACTGTGTGAGAATTGGTTAAAGATGACGGAAGCAAAGGGTAAATGATCGGTGGAGGTCAAAAAAGCAAGCAAGCAAATTAGCAAAGACTTTAATGGAAATTAATAGAATTTAAACTATTTGAGTCATAAATCTCAATTGGGACAAGGGTTAAGCTGGAACAAAAGGGAATCAGATAAGGTAGTGGCTCTGGACATGGGACTTTGTTGATAAATGCTGACAACTGATAATATTGACATTTCTGCTTATTCTTATTGTCCTAATAGTGAAGCAGATATTTTGCCTGTTTTCTCACAGGCCTTTCAAGGACTTAGAGCTTGTTGTGAAGCTAATTTGGTTGAAAGGCTTTTTAATATTTTCTCTCATAAAGAGGAAAGTATTCACACTGCCTAAAATCTATTCCCCAAGGCACTTTGCATGCTCTGACAAGGAGGATTTCCACACCTATTCTCTCTCTGATGTTCCCTCTTGCTTTCATTTAAAAAAGCTTTTACACAACCATGTGTTTGTTCTGGAACAATTCTCAATTTTATTGTAAAAGTTAACTTACTTAATTATTGTTGTTTTAATTCCAGTTTCCCCTTGGTCTTAATCAATTTGGAGAACTTCCTCTTCACCATGGCTAAGTATTTTTTAATTTTTAAGCTTTCGTCTCCATGATATAGTCTTACTTCATTGATAGGCCGTGAAAAGCTGTTTTGTTGATTTCTTTAGGTTTGTTTATCATTTAAATTTGCCTATTAGTGTTTCCAATTCATATACCACATATGTATGCTGGTCTCCAATACAGATCCTGGAAGAAATTGCATTATTTCCTGCGTATTTTTCACTTTTTAAGTAGCATCCTATTAGGTAATGTATTATATATAGCATAGTAAATTGATGTTCACATGAATAATTTAATTAGTTCATTGTTCTCAAGTAAGTAGTTCACTATATGCATAACAAGAATTTATTGACTTTATACAAGAATTTACAATGCATTAGCACTCTATTTAATGAGTATTGTGAACTATATTTAAACTTTATGTGTAAATAGTTAATAATATACATTGTAATTCAGAAACTGGTTGAAAATTGTATTCTGGGCAGTGGTAAGCAAAGTGTTCATTAATTAGATTTAATTCTGATGAGGAATGATTCACAACTGTTTTGGAAAGGGCCAAAGTCATGGCCAGTATTCTCAATATCCCTGTGATGCAGAAAGCACAGATTGCTGTGCATTGATAAAAGCTACATAGGACGGCAGCTGCTACCTTAAAGATAAGTTGAGAAAGGCTCTTATTTCTGATGTAGACTACCAACACATGCTGTGCATATTTCCACAGACTAGCCACAGGTGACCCAGCTGGTTCCTAAGTGGTGTTAAATTTAAATTGTAGACTGATTAGCAACTGTATGTGTAGGAATACATTTGCTGTGCATGTGCCTGTGTGGGTATGCCTGTGGCTATGTGCACGTCTCAGGGGAAGAGGGCATGGAAGAGATTATAGTACAGCTGGCCAGAGAAGTGTATTTTCAATGAATGCTTTCATCTGAGGGATGGGGTTTTACAACCACACCCTCTAATGGATCTGGCCTGGCAATTTGCTGGAGACAATTTTTCCATATCAATTTAACTCTGTATCCCAAAACATTTGTGCTTGCCTCCTCTAGTTCTAAATAAATCTTCTATTTTCATACCTCCACCGAGCAGTTGGCCAACTGATACTTCAGAATAGCATTCGATGGCCAAATAAGTAGCACCATCTGCTGCAATTTAGAGGAATCCTCAGTGGCGCTGTGACAGCTGTCTGGTTCTAAGTCCTGAACACCAGAATTCATTTGTCAGAGAGGACATATATTCAGTGTTAGAATGGCCATTTAAAAGGATTGATTTTTCTAGCAATGCAATACCCTATTTTTATGGAAGTCAGATTTCTGGAAACTACTGTCTATGTTTCAGAATATAGTTCCCAAATGTGGATGTTGATAAAATAGTCCTTTTGAGCAATTAGATTTAAAGCCCACACTTTTTAGCCATGCTTTAATGTATGAAAAGTTATTATACCCTCCCTAAGAGCCTAATTACTTTTATTTAATACACAGTCCTTAATAAGCTTGATTATCTGGTTTGTGAGCATACACAAACTACAAGCTGGAATAAGATACGGTAGGATTAAAACTGACTCAAACTCAATAATTAAAAGTAAGTAGAGAGTCTAGTGAATTATGAGAAAATATTGAAACATAGCCCATGATTTTATAAACATTACAATGACATATTTATATATTCACTTAATAAAATCCAATTACTGCAGTGTAGACACTTTTCTAAATTCATACACGGAAAGTTAAAAGATTCTTTTCCTTAATGAGTTTGAAGTCTAGTCAGATGAGAGATCTCATTAATAATGTAAGGCAGGTTACACCAATATCACTAGAGAAACAGATGACTTAATATGAGAACACAGACTAACCTGAGATTACTTCAAGCACAGGAGGAATTTGTTGAGGCTGTGGTATTTAAAATTGACTTTGAAAAAAAATAGTATATGATTTTAGCATATAGATGCAGGAAGCATGGCACCCTATATTAATAAGAGTGTGAGAAAATTAGAAAGCTCAGTAAAGATGGGAAATAGAGGGGTCCATCCGGGGACTGAAAACTCCACCTTGGTGGAGGCTATATGGCTTGTTTACTGCTGGTTCCCCAGCAAAAGCCTGATAAGCTCTCGATATTTTTGTAACAAATGAGTAAGTAGCTTAATTGTATTTTATACAAAATATCCAACATTGGATTCATAACTAAAGTGTATACAGTATCAAAGGAAATTTGGCAAATGTATGTATACAACTATATAACCACCAGCAATATAAAAATCCCGGATGCTATCTTCTCCTTAAAATATTTCCACGTGCCTCTTTAGAGTCAATGCCCTCAATCCACTCTTGGCCACAGCCAACCAATAATTTATTGTCACTTTAGATTAGTTCCCACCCCCCTTTTTTGATAATTCTAGTATGTTCAATAAAGGATTTGACAGGATACAGATTTTCCTCAGGGAACTAGAATTTAAAAAGAATGAAATGATTATTCTAGAGATTAAAAACTAAAGCATTGAAATTAAGAGCTCAATATGGGTATCTATAGCAGATTGAAATCAACAGCAGGGATTAGCAGATAGAACAGATTAGTAGAAAATACTGATGATGAAATGGAAAGAAAAGAGAATGCAAAATGCAGAAAGAGAGGGAGAGAGACAGAAAGAGAGAGAGCACATAATGAGATCTGAAATGTAGCAAAAAGTTTCAGGCTTTTGTTTTAGGCTTACAACATGAGTGTTTATAGGATCATTCCTTTGCTCCACATCCCTATCTGGAAAGGCCTCCACTGGTGAATGGCATGGCCCTAGGTATGCAGGGAGAAGTGGTTTCAGTATTTCTCTCTATCATGAAATAAATTTGAGCCAGATGTTGAAGGTAAAGTTGAGGGTAGAGTACAAATGCACCTTTTGAGAAGCTGGGGTAAGTAAAACCAACAACAACAAAAACAAAAACAAAACCTTGTATTTCCTTAGAAAAATCAAGAGTAAATTTTTTGTACTTTTAATTAATATTTAATCAAATTAATAAAAGAGGAGTTCATATACAATAAAATGTGCTCATCTAAAAGTATAAGTCAATGTGCTAAAAAATGTATAAAACATTCCTATCATTCCTTAAAGTTGCCCTATGCCACCTCATTTGGCCACAGTCAACCAATAATATGCATTCTATTGCTGTGAATTTGATTCCCAATTTTTTTCGTGTTTACTGTCTAGCTTCATTCCCTCAGCAGAATATATTTGAGATTTATGTTGTATTTATCACTAGTTCATTCCTTCTTAGGTACTTACCAGAATATATATACTGGGTTAGATTCTATATTTTAAATGTTATGAATAAAGCTTCTATAGACATTAATATACGTCTCAATTTCTTTAGATTATTTAAATGGTGATTTCTGGGTCATCTAATGCATGTATTTTATAACACTGTTTTCCAAAGGGATTGCACTATTATACATTCCCACGAATAATGTATAGAAATTATAATTATATAATACATGAAAATTACAACTGATGATGCTTGGAATTTTCATATTTATTTTTCATTTTAGCCATTCTGGTGAGGGCGAGGTAGTATCTAATTGTTGGTTTAATTTACATTCACCTGATAATAACAGTGTTGACCATTTTTTCATGTGTTTATTGGTCAGTCTTATACTTGTGCACTTGATGTTTTTGGGAGGAAGCACCCTAACTCCTGGTTTCTACCTTTGAAGAGGAAGAGAAAGAGTAAAAATTTTTGCAATCTTTTGGCCCATCTGCGAGCTATCCAAATAATTTGTTTCTGAATTGCCTTATTCAAAGGCTAGTTGTTCACAGCATCATTTGGATCTCAGGTCAACGTCACAGAGGCAGCGACAGGCATCATGGCTTTGAAAACCACAGGGGCTCTGCAGACCTGTGAACACCTTAGTGAAAGACAAGACAGGCAGACGCATGCAGCCCAGCATCAGAGGCCCCAAGAAGAACCTGGAAAGAGACTTTAAGGAAAACTAAAACATCTAAAGCATTCATGTATCCAAGGTAATTAGAAAAAACAAGCAAAAAGTCCGTTGAAGATGTTAGGCCTTCACACCCAACTGATTAGGAAATGTCTTCCCTTCACAGAACTATTCTGCAAAGACTGGTTGAGATGACCCTTCAGTAAATGCCCAATTTTCCATGAAGAATTGAAAGGCATAGAAATAAGTGAAAAACCACTGCTATTTCAAAGGAAAAACTTACATCTCTAGAAACTGGCCTTATAGTACACAGAGTTTTTGACCTTTCTAGATGAAGACATTAGAAAAAACCCTTTCAAATGTGCACCGAGTCCTAAAGGAAACAAACTAAAGGAAACCAGGCATAACAAACTAAAGGAATCCAGGAAAATTACATATGAATAGAATGATAATACCACCAAAGAAATAGAAATTAACTTAAAAGAGTACAACAGAAATTATGGAGCTAAAAAACACAACTGAACTTAAAAATTTACCAGAGTGATAAAGAGCAGATTAGGATAAGCAGAAGGAAGAATCGGTGAAATTAATGACAGGTCATTTGAAAATATGAATCTGAATAGCAAAAAAAGAAAAAGGAATGAAGAAAACTAAGAATCTAAGGGAGTCATGGGCCAGCAAGTGGACCAATATATACAATTTAGAAATTTCAGAAGAAAAAAGTGAAATGGAAAGAGAACTGATTTAGAGAAATAATGGCCAAAGCTTCCCACATTTGAGGAAAGATGGGAATTAAAAAATATGAGAAGTTCAACAAGTGTGAATAACTCTATAGAGAGTTGTACCTAGATATTTTATAATCAAACTCTATATATCCCCAGCCCTATTATAATCAAACTCTAAAAAGCCAATGACAAAGACAACCTTGGAAGCAGCTGGAAGAAAGAAACTCATTATATACAAGTGCTTCTCATTAAGATTATCAATGGAGTTTTCAGCAGAAAGTCTGCAGACCAGAAGGCAATTGGATGATATATTTAAAGTGCTGAGAAAGAGAGAGAGACAGGGCCAGAGACAGAAATGTACACCTGTCAAGTTATAATTCTATATCCAGAAAATTGTCCTTCAGAAATGAAGGATAGATTAAGACACTCAAAGATAAAGAAAAGCTGCATTTTCTGTATTGGTAAGACAACCTGATAGATTATCAATAAGGGAACAGGAAACCTAAACAGCACTATAGACCAATCAGACCAAATAGATTTGTACAGAACAGTCACCCAGGAATAGCAGAGCTGATAGTTTTTTTCAAGTGCATATGAAATAGTCCCCATTATAGACCATATGTCTACTACAAAATAAGTTTTAATATATTTGAAAAGATTGAAATTATGCAAAGGATCTTTTCTGATCACAATGAAATGAAACTAGAAATAAATACCTGAACAAAAAGGAGAAAATCCACAAAAATGTAACAAGTAAGAAGCATAAACAAAAGAAAGTTAAAGAAGTCACAAAAAATTATAAAACACTTAGAAACAAAATGAAAATTAAAATACAACAAACTACTATTTATGGGATGCAGCAAAAGCAGTAATAAGAGGAAAATGTATTATTTTCAATGCTTTCATCAAAAAAGAAGAAAAATGTTTAACCAATAACCTAATCATATATCTTAAGGAACTAGAAAAAGAAAACCTAAACCCAAAGACGTTAGGATGATTGTTACAAATAAAGGGTAAAAAAGGCAGGAAGTCGCAAGTACTGGCAAGGGTGTGGAGAATCTTGAGTCTTACTTACTCATGCACAAATGGTAAAAAGACACGGTTGCTGTAAAACGTGTTGCAGTGGTGTTGGTGCTGTGAAGTAGTGCTGCAGGTCCTCAAAAACTTAAAGGTAGAATTAACACATGATCCAGCAATTCCACTTTTCACTCTGTTCCCCAAAAGAAGTCAAGTCAAGGCCTGATACAGGTATTTGCATATCTGTTTTCATAACAACACTATTCACAATTGCCAAAAAGTGGAAGCAACTCAAGTGTCATTGGTAGATGAATGGATAAGCCTTTAGCAGTCCATTATTCAGCTTTAAAAAAGAAGGAAATTCTGACACAAATTACTGCATCGATATGCTAAGTGAAATAAGCCACTCACTGAACGACATTAAAAAGCATAATTCTGGGCCTATTATTTCTTCTATTTGGTGAAGGGTCTCAGGTCTAATTCCTAGATCCTTGATCCATTTTGAGTTGAGTTTTGTACAGGGTGAGAAATAGGGATTTAATTTCATTTTATTGCATATGGATTTCCAGTTTTGCCAGCACCATTTGTTGAAGAGAATATCTTTTCTCCTTTGTATGTTTTTGGCGCCTTTGTCTAGTATGAGATAACTGTACTTATGTGGGTTTGTCTCTGTTTCTTCTATTCTGTACCATTGGTCTACCTGTCTATTTTGGTGCCAATTCCATGCTGTTCTTATAACTATTGCTCTGCAGTAGAGTTTAAGGTCTGGTATTGTGATACCTCCTGCATCGTTCTTCCTGCCCAGTATTGTTTTGGCTATCCTGGGTCTTTTGTTCTTCCATATGAATTTCATGATTGTTTTTCTATTTCTGTGAGGAGTGTCATTGGAATTTTTATTGGAATTGCATTAAATTTGTGTAGCACCTTTGGAAGTATGGCCATTTTGATCATATTAATTCTGCCTATCCAAGAACATGGAAGATCTTTCCATCTTCTAAGGTCTTCCTCAATTTCTTTCTTTGATCTTCTGTAGCTTCATTGCAAAGGCCTTTCACCTCTTTTGTTAGATTGATTCCCAAGTATTTTATTTTATTTGAGGCTATTGTGAATGGAGTTGTTTTCCTCATTTCACTTTCAGATGATTCATTACTTATGGAGATAAATGCATTTGATTTATGTGTGTCTATTTTATATCCTGCTATTTTGCTGGATTCATTAATTAGGTTTAAAAGATTCCTGGTGGAGTTTTTTGGATCCTCTAAATATAGGATCATGTCATCAGCAAATAGTGACAGCTTGAGTTCTTCTTTTCCTATTTGTATACCTTTAATTTCTGTGGTCTGGTCTGTCTGATTGCTCTGGCTAGCATTTCCAGCACAATGTTGAATAGAAGTGGTGACAGTGGGCATCCCTGTCTTGTTCCAGTTTTTAAAGGGAATGCTTTCAGTTTTTCTCCCTTAAGAATGATGTTGGCAGTGGGCTTAGCATAAATGGCCTTTACAATGTTCAGGTATGTTCCTACTATCCCTATTTTTTCTAGTGTTTTGAGCATGAAGGGGTGTTGTATTTTGTCAAATGCTTTCTCAGTATCTATTGAAATAATCATATGATTCTTCACCTTAAGTCTATTGATGTGATGAATTACATTTATTGATTTCCAAATGTTGACCCAACCTTGCATCCCTGGGATAAACCCCACTTGACCGGGGTGTACTATCTTCTTTATATCGTTTTTTTTTAGCTTTTTTTTTTTTTTTTTTTTTTTATTTTTTGTTTCATTTAACAAAAATGGAGTACAGCTATTGTTTCACTGGTTGTACACAAAGTAGAGTCACACCATCTGTGCATTCATGCATGTACACAGGGCAATGGTATCTGTCACACATTGTTATTAATTTTACCCCCCACCCACCCCCACCCCTCCCTTCCCTCTATGCTAGCTATCTTTCCTCCATTCTTGCCATCTTTCCCCCCCACATTATGCATCATCATTCATATATCAGAGAGACCATTCGGTTTTTGGATTTTTGGGATTGGCTGATCTCACTTAGCATAAGAGTTTCCAACATCATCCATTTACCTACAAATACCATAATTTTATTCTTCTTTATGGCTGAGTAATATTCCATTGTGTATATATACCACAGTTTCTTTATCCATTCATCTACTGAAGGGCATCTAGGTTGATTCCACAATCTAGCTATTGTGAATTGAGCAGCTATGAACATTGATGTGGCTGCATCACTGAGGCAATCTGATTTTAAGTCCTTTGGGTATAGGCCAAGGAGTGGGATAGCAGGGTCAAATGGTGGATCCATTCCAAGTTTTCTAAGGAATCTCCACACTGCTTTCCACAGTGGCTGCACCAACTTGCACTCCCACCAGCAATGTATGAGTGTACCCTTTTCCCCACATCCTCGCCAACACCTGTTGTTGCCTGTGTTCTTGATAAAAGACATTCTAATTGGGGTAAGATGAAATCTTAAGGTGGTTTTGATTTGCATTTCTCTTATAACGAGTGATGTTGAACATTTTTTCATAAATCTGTTGATTGCTTGTAGATCTTCCTCTGTAAAGTGTCTGTTCATTTCCTTGGCCCATTTATTGATTGGGTTATTGGTGTTCGTGGTGTAAAGATTTTTGAGTACTTGGTAGATTCTGGAGATTAGTGCTCTGTCCGAAGTGTGTGTGGCAAAGATTTTCTCCCACTCTGAAGGCTCTCTCTTCACATTGCTGATTGTTTCCTTTGCTGAGAAGAAGCTTTTTAGTTTCACTCTATCCCAATCATTGATTCGTGCTTTTATTTCTTGCGCTTTGGGAGTCATGTTAAGGAAATCTGGTCCTAGGCCAACATGATGAAGATTTGGACCTATTTTCTCTTCTATTAAGTGCAGAGTCTCTGGTCTGATTTCTAGGTCCTTGATCCACTTTGAGTTGAGTTTTGTACAGGGTGAGAGATATGGGTTTAGTTTCATTTTGCTGCATATGGATTTTCAGTTTTCCCAGCACCATTTGTTGAAGAGGCTGTCTTTTCTCCATTGCATGTTTTTGCCTCCTTTGTCAAGTATGAGATACCTGTACTTATTTGGGTTTGTCTCTGTGTCCTCTATTCTGTACCATTGATCTACCTGCCTATTTTGGTACCAATACCATGCTGTTTTTGTCAGTATTGCTCTGTAGTATAGTTGGAGGTCTGGTATTGTGAAACCCCCTGCTTCGCTCTTCTTGCTAAGGATTGCTTTAGCAATTCTGGGTCTCTTATTCCTCCATATGAATTTCATGATTGCTTGCTCTATTTCTATAAGGTCCATCATTGGGATTTTAATTGGAATTGCATTGAATTTGTATAGCATTTTTGGAAGTATGGCCATTTTGACAATATTAATTCTGCCTATCCAAGAACATGGGAGGTCTTTCCATCTTCTCAGATGCTCTTTAACTTCTTTCTTTAGCGTTCTGTAGTTCTCAGTGTAGAGGTCTTTCACATCTTTTGTAAGATTGATTCCCAAGTATTTTATTTTTTTTGAGGTTAGTGTGAATGGGGTAGTTTTCCTAATTTCTCTCTCAGAGGATGCATCACTTACAAATAAAAATGCATTAGATTTATGAGCATTAATTTTATATCCTGCCACTTTGCTAAATTCATTAATGAGTTCCAGTAGTTTTCTGGTGGAATTCTTAGGATCTTCTAGATAGAGAATCATGTCATCAGCAAATAGGGATAGTTTGATCTCTTCTTTTCCTATTCGTATTCCTCTAATTTCTTTGGTCTGTCTAATTGCTCTGGCTAGAGTTTCAAGAACAATGTTGAATAGTAGTGGCGAAAGAGGGCATCCCTGCCTTGTTCCAGTTCTCAGGGGAAATGCTTTCAATTTTTCTCCATTTAGAATGATGTTAGCTGTGGGCTTGGCATAAATGGCCTTTACAATGTTAAGGAATGTCCCCACTATCCCTATTTTTTCTAGTGTTTTGAGCATGAAGGGGTGCTGTATTTTATCAAATGCTTTCTCTGCATCTATTGAAATAATCATGTGGTTCTTGACCTTAAGTCTGTTGATGTGGTGAATTACATTGATTGATTTCCGGATGTTGAACCAACCTTGCATCCCTGGGATGAAACCCACTTGATCATGGTGCACTATCTTTTTAATATGCTTTTGTATGCGATTCGCTAAAATTTTGTTAAGAATTTTTGCATCTATGTTCATTAGAGATATGGGTCTGAAATTTTCTTTCCTTGATGTGTCCTTCTCTGGTTTTGGTATCAGGGTGATATTAGCTTCATAGAATGAGTTTGGAAGGGTTCCCTCCTCCTCTATTTCATGAAATACTTTGAGGAGTATTGGAATAAGCTCTTCTTTGAAGGTCTTGTAGAACTCGGCTGTGAATCCATCTGGTCCCGGACTTTTCTTTGTTGGTAGGCTTTTGATGACTTCCTCTATTTCATTGCTTGAAATTGATCTATTTAAGTTGTGTATGTCCTCCAGATTCAGTTTGGGTGGCTCATATGCCTCTAGGAACCTGTTGATGTCTTCCAGGTTTTCTATTTTGTTGGAGTATAAATTTTCAAAGTAGCTTCTTATTATGTTTTGTATTTCAGTTGTGTCTGTTGTAATATTTCCATTTCCATCACGGATTTTAGTAATTTGGAGTTTCTCTCTCCTTCTCTTTGTTAGCGTGGC